>QANU01016434.1:46556-70283 GCA_003254905.1 Nissolia schottii
AACATCAAATGTATTCTTTTTAGCATATAACATCCTTTTGCATTCTAATTGTCATTATTTATTTGTTATGTTCTATTTGTCATCATCAAGATATAGAACAACTAGGGAAACCTAGTTCTACAAATATAAGCATATACAATAAGCATAGACAATTAGAACATATTGTATTTGTCATCATCAAAACATATTGTATTAATCAATTGGAACAACTAGGGAAACCTAGTTCCACAATCTCCCCTTTTTTGATGATGACAAATCACCAAAAAGATAAATATGTCATATAAGAGTGATAACCATAAGCATAGACATATTTTTCTATTTCTTTGACAAATAGGCATGACATGTTTTTCTTTTCTTTCATTATTTCTCCCCCTATTTGTCATTAGCAAAAAGGGAATGAGAAATTTCTCCCCTTATTTGTGTGCGGCTTCCCTTTGACATTATTTCTCCCCCTTGACATTAAAGCATCTATCCCATTGTTTATATCCTCCTTCTAAAACAATTCTCTTGATGTTTAGCACTTATCTTCATATAAGTGTATACAAGGAAAAACACATTTACCCCCCTATGTTTTTCAATGAGATCATTTCTTATGACTTTTGTCTCCTTTGATAATCAAATGGTTTAAGCAAGATGTAAATCATGTAATAGACAACCACTTGAAAACATGTATACTTGAGACATTAAACAGGGTATAAATCATTGAGTTCAAAGTGCGTACCTTGCAATGCATTGTGAATAGTGCAGAGGATATGAAAGTAAAGAGTATGTACCTTATTCTCTTTAGGGTGCATTAGAGGATTTTCTAACAACACAAAACACTTGCCAGCATGCCACTTGAAGGTTATGTTTACCGCTTGTGTGTTTTGATTTGTTGTTTTGGGAAATAATCTTGTTAACTTACCACTTGTAAGCATTGTATAATCTTCTTTAGTTGAAGATTAAGGCTGTAACACCCCTGCTAGCTGCTTCCTCGTACGTGGTAAAAATGCTCACAGGGTTGTTATCTGCATTGGTGGGGTTACTTTAGCCCCTACTTTTAACTTTGAAAATACTCCTTATACGAAAATACAGACCCTTTTAAAACTTTTCCTTTCTTTACTTATTTACAAACTAGGAGCCATGCGTGTTCCAAAAGGCAAATGTATAAATATGCAAGCGTTAGAGTCCAAATGGAATTAGCGAGAACTAGTCTATGAAACGATCATACAGAAGAAGTTATGATAAAGTTATATCTAGGGTTAATTATGTTTTTAGTCCCTGTAAAATTTCAAAGTTTGGTTTTAGTCCCTGTATGAAAGTTTTAGTTCCTGCGAAAGTTGAAAGTTTGTTTTTAGTCCCTGGAGCTGGATGGGAGTTAATGGCGCTGACGTGGCCGCTAATGGCGCTGACGAGGCACTGACGTGGCATAACCCAAAATATTAAAATTTGACCCATACCCACTAACCTATGCCCACCCGACCCGATTTTCATTTAAAATTAAAAAAAAAATATGAGGAGAGGGTGGGGTGGGGCTCGAGAGAGAGGAAAGGATACAGATTGGTTGGGGTGGGGTGGGGGTACGGGTTAAGGGGTTGTTTCAATTTTTTTTAATTTTAAATTAAAACCGGGTCGGGTGGGCATAGGTTGGTGGGTATGGGTCAAATTTTAATATTTTGGGTTATGCCACGTTAGCGCCTTGTCAGCGCCATTAGCGGCCACGTCAGCGCCGTTAACTCCCATCCAGCTCCAGGAACTAAAAACAAATTTTCAACTTTCGCAGGGACTAAAACTTTCATGCAGGGACTAAAACCAAACTTTGAAATTTTACAGGGACTAAAAACATAATTAACCCTTTTATTTTTATGTTGTTGCTAAATATANAAAACCGGGTCGGGTGGGCATAGGTTGGTGGGTATGGGTCAAATTTTAATATTTTGGGTTATGTCACGTGGTACACCACGCCAACGTCACGTCAGCGCCATTAGCGGTCACGTCAGCGTCGTTAACTCCCATCCAGCTCTAGGGACTAAAAACAAACTTTCAACTTTCACAGGGACTAAAACTTTCACACAGAGACTAAAACCAAACTTCAAAATTTTATATGGACTAAAAACATTATTGTGCTTTATATCTATATATATGTACAATCATGTGGTCCATACGCAGTACACAGTTAAGTTATAATACATAAGTACAATTACTGCACATACTGTACATCATAGCGTTTGGCTAACCTAGACCATTCACTATTATCATTGACTTCAAAACTATAGTCACCTTCCTGCGTTGCTGGAAAGAAGTAGCTCCTGCTGCTCCTCAGGGATCTCTGGCCTCGAACTCTCCAATTGTCCCGCGTTGCCTCTTCGTCTCCACCTGGAACCATAAAGGAGTGGGGGTGAGAACGTCGCATTATCAGTGAGGTTCTAAGGGCTTACCTACTCATTTCATTACTCCAGTATGATTCCACCGCTCAGGGGGTCTCTATGTGACATCATTATACTAAATCCCTACTTGTTATTATCCATTCTAGTCCTGAGCAGCCTTATCTAGATTACTAGGTCCTTAGGGTTCTAATCTTTCCTTTACCTATCCTTGGCAACTCAACATTCTCTATACTCTTAGGCTATCCTCGTAGTTCCTGACCTATCTAGAGGCCGTCGTAGGAAACTGTGGTGTCTTGAGGTGGCCTTTGCACATACATATCTGAAACATGTTCCATATACATATTAGCCACGTATTTCATGCACTTATCACATATACATATCATCATGTTCACGTATCACTTAGACATATCATATTTATGGTTCATGTATGTATCATATGGAATGCTTGAGGGTCGACTTGCCCGAGAGCAGTCTCCTCCATATCGTATCGTATCATATTCATGTCATGTCAAATAGCATGTTTGAGGGTCGACTTGCCCGAGGGTAGCTGATAGGTGGATTTTGTACCCTATTTTATTATTCTATAATTGAACATTGCATACTAAAAATGTGTGGTTTTAATGCTTAATTAATATGTTTTGCACATTATCCTCTTTTGTGAGAAATTTAGAAAAACGCAATTCAAAGCACTATTTTTTATCTTAGAATTTAATGCATATATTTCTTTTGTTCTTTTTTAGTTTTCTATTTTTATTGCAGAAAATAAATTGTAAAGAGGATCATTGAAGATTTGAAAGAGAGTTGATAAGATATAAATTTTAAAGAAGAGATTTGAAGAGGAGATTTGGACCAATAAATGCAAGATTGAATTCAAATTCCAAAAGAATTGGTCAAAGATTTGCTGAGGATTTTTTAAAGCTGACTTTGCCACGGATTTTGTGCCATGATAAAGATTGAATCTCGATTTGACCTCAACTGCAAAGTTGTAGGTCTATCTCTTAGCTTTAATTAGAGAATTGGATCACCTCAATCCGATATCTATAGCTGAAGTTATCGCGATTTTACTAACTATTGTGCTGAAAGTGCGGGATTTACACCCACTTTGTGCCAATCCTCTACAAATAGACATTCTCTCTGAACAACTTGGGGAGAACTTGATACTCAGCCTCCAATTTTATTTTCTGCACTTTTCCTTTTTATTTTATGCACTTTAGGTTTATGTTAGTAGTGCTTAGTTATTCAAGGATTGTTGGAGCGCTCGCATTGACAACGCAAGCTCCCAATTATTTGCAAATTCCTTCCGTTATTATTTTCAGGTTTTGTTATTTCAGTTTTCCATTATTTTCTACTCTCTTATTATTTTTATTTATTATGACTTTTTATCCTCCACCCATGGAGGAGTAGTTTCTTAATATCTTGCATGCGGTAACTCTAGATTAGGATTAATTTGAGGTCTTGTGCTTAATGTCTATTCATGATTTGTTCCGCCTGTGATTAATAATATAGTTATTGCATGTTATTGGTTAAGGTTAATTCTAGGTTGATAAATCTTTACGATTGTAGGATTTATTGATTTAGGATTTGGGAAGTCTTTGGGGGAACTAATTAGATTTAATTAGGTTGTGCAATTGGAACATAATTGATATGGGTTTTAAATGCTGAGATCTTAGTTTTAATTCCTGTATTAATAAATGCTTAGGTGATTGACAATCGTAGTCTCTTAAGTGAATTGTGTATTAGTTAGAGATTGCAACTAATAAACAACATCGCTCTTCTGAATAATTAATTAGGAACTAATGACAATTAATCCTTGATCTAGAAAAGCTGTATGCAAGATATTGTTTTTTATCATTGTTTATTTATCTGTTTTAATTTTCTTTTATTTTAAATTCAATCAATTCAACCCCCCAATTTAGTGTAACTTTTAATTGGTTCTAATTGCTTCCTTGAGAGACGACCTAGGTTAGCCCCCTTTACTGCGTTTTTGGGGTTAATTTAGTTTTATAAATTATTATTTGATTGTGCACTAAAATTAACGACGTTTTAGTGTGTGTCAGCAGCCTCCTCCGTATCGTATCGTATCATATTCATGTTTCATGTACATATCATATGCATGTCATGTCATGTCATGAGTTGGTCATCCCCCTTGTACCCCAGTTGAACCGTCGTCCCCCTGGTGTACAACCTACTCCGTATCCTTTACTGGCAGAGCTCATGCCATACATGCGTAACGTGTCGTATCATATTAGTAACCATCCCTTGTTACAGGGTGGTGAGGGGCCAGAGGCCAAGGGAGGACCTGTGTCATATCCTTTGATGATTAAGTCTTTGAAGGTACAAGAGGTTGTCTTTAAATGCAGGATGTCATGTGTGCATGCAGGAAGTCATATTTCAATGCAGAATGACCTATTGGAATGCAATGCAGGATGTTGTCTTCGTGTCATGTGTTCGTATTCGTGTCATGTTTTCGTATTCATGTCATGAGGTCATATGCGTCTAGCATGTCATAATGTCATGTCATGTTGTCTTATGCATCTAACATGTTGGCATGTCGTATGCATGTCATGTTATCTACTGCAGGTAGCATGTCACATTGCCATATACATATCATGTTAACTACGACACTTAGCAAGTCATCAGGTCATATACATCATACATATCCATGCATATCAGCTAACTTTAATGTTTGTTGGAACTATGGGCCCACTAGGTTGGAACTATGCTCACTAGGTTATTGATCATTTGGTGGGATTACTTATAGTCCTTTATTACTTTTCGAAAATACAGAGTTAAGGAAAATATGTACCATTTTAAAACTTTTCCACTTGTTACTTATTTGTAAAGTATGAGTCGCACGTGAATCAAAATATATAATACAAAGATAGAGCTTGAGCATACACGAGGAAATCCTTCTTAGTATAAGCAAGTATAATAAGCAATTACATAAGTACACGTGGTCCATCACAAATAGTCACATCAACAGTAGAGTACTATAATAAGTTACATAAATGTGTCATATACATACATCAAAATACATATCCAACTACATATCAAAATGTCTAGTCTTCCGCTAGCCGGCACGTGGTTCTTCACTGCTCCGTGGACAAGGTTGTCAAACTCGAGAGTTTAAGTAAACTCGTGGAGTCTCAGCAAACTCGGATCGTAAACTCGACTCGTAAACTCGTATGAGTTTACATATGTAAAAAAATATGTTATAAGCAATATAATTAGGAACTAAACTTAATTAAATAATGTATTTATAATTNCATGCAGGAAGTCATATTTCAATGCAGAATGACCTATTGGAATGCAATGCAGGATGTTGTCTTCGTGTCATGTGTTCGTATTCGTGTCATGTTTTCGTATTCATGTCATGAGGTCATATGCGTCTAGCATGTCATAATGTCATGTCATGTTGTCTTATGCATCTAACATGTTGGCATGTCGTATGCATGTCATGTTATCTACTGCAGGTAGCATGTCACATTGCCATATACATATCATGTTAACTACGACACTTAGCAAGTCATCAGGTCATATACATCATACATATCCATGCATATCAGCTAACTTTAATGTTCGTTGGAACTATGGGCCCACTAGGTTGGAACTATGCTCACTAGGTTATTGATCATTTGGTGGGATTACTTATAGTCCTTTATTACTTTTCGAAAATACAGAGTTAAGGAAAATATGTACCATTTTAAAACTTTTCCACTTGTTACTTATTTGTAAAGTATGAGTCGCACGTGAATCAAAATATATAATACAAAGATAGAGCTTGAGCATACACGAGGAAATCCTTCTTAGTATAAGCAAGTATAATAAGCAATTACATAAGTACACGTGGTCCATCACAAATAGTCACATCAACAGTAGAGTACTATAATAAGTTACATGAATGTGTCATATACATACATCAAAATACATATCCAACTACATATCAAAATATCTAGTCTTCCGCTAGCCGGCACGTGGTTCTTCACTGCTCCGTGGTCTGGCTCCTCATAAGGCTCCTCGTAGCCCTCATAATCTTCTCCTACTCCTGGAAGCATAAGCGAGTGGGGGTGAGAACGTTTGTCCTCAATGGTGTACCTTAGCATTGGGGAATTTATTTACTCACTTATGAACCAGGCCGCTCAGGAGATCTCTACGTTTACATGCATACTAACGTCCTACTGATTATTATCTTGCCTAGGATCCTGAGCGGCTTTATCTAAATTACTAGGTTACTGGGGATCTAATCTTTCTTATCAAGGTTCTCGTGCTTATTAACTTTCTCACGTATATACATAGCCGTCTTGAGCGTTCTCTTGACTGTACACATTCACTACATAGACTTACATACATTATCATATACTTATGCATCACATGTTCATTCATCACATCATCACATAATCATTCTTTTCATACTTTATGCATGGGAAAACTTGGGGTCTCTTATGCATACCGACTTACCCAGGTTAGCGGCTGTCATCTCTTTTCTTACGCATACCGGCTTGCCCAGGTTAACGCTCTTCCATCTAGTCCTTGGCTCATGTAACCGCGACCATATGGCTACAACCACTTCTGTTCCCAACTTGATGACGACCCAGTTGCGCTCACACCAGAGTGGTTGCTAACCATCAATGGGGTCTAGGTCCATCGCTGCCAGTCAAGTGGGCTAACCTCCACTAGGTAGGAGGTGGGGGCTAGCCCTTGCGATGCAACCAAGCGTTGGACTCATCATCATTCTCATCATATCTTTAGGTGTGACGTCACCCTTTCTTATTCATCTCTTCTTTTCTTTCTTTCTTTCCTTTCATTCATCATCATTAACCAATCCACCCTTTTGGGACTAGTGAGAGGCGTGTCCGCCAAGAGAGATACTTACTATCATATAAATACATACTTGTTCCCTAATGTTCAATTATAATCTTTAAGCTTTACGTGATCAACCTGTAGTACGCTAAGGTTGTCCGAACACTTATTGACAACCTGGTCCTCATGATGCATAATAGCATACACATTATAATCCTAACCATTCTACATGCAATGTTCCACATACATCTTACCTGTTACATGCATCCATCAAGTACAACAATTAGATCATTGCTTGTTGAACTATGTGCCCAAGACAGTTTCCATGAGTCTCTTGCCTCACAGACCGCTCAGCATGACTTTGGGTCCGCTTGGCGATCCCTGAGACCAGCTCTTCCACTCTTTTAAAATTCATTTTCAAAGGGCTCTCAGGCCGCTCAACGGTTATTTGGACCGCTCGGCGGTCTGATGCCTAGTTCAAAAAGTATTTTCCATCCTTACTGCTAAGTTTCAGCCTAGACCGCTCAACGGTGAACTTCAGACTGCTCAGCGATTGAGTTCGCTCAGCGAATGGGTCCGCTCAGCGGCTCCTGAGCCTGCTCAGTGCCCTGGGCGAAACTGCAACATACTCCTTTAGTTTTCTTGCCTTTCCTTTCTCTTTTCTCATGGTCACTTCTTGAGATCCTCACACATGTTCTAACAATCATATTTCTATCTAGTCCAGGTCACAGGACCCTTCAGAATCAATAAAAAATCTTAGCACAGCAGTTCTAACAACATAAAGCATAAAACACAACAAGCAAACATAAGCCACCAAGGGATGAGCAAGCCAAGTTTACCCACCTCTTAAAAGCTTTAAAGAAGGTTGGAGAGGGTGGAAGAGAGGTAGGATGCCAAGTGTACAGTGTAACAACCCACTCTTTTCTTAGTAGAAAGTTCCCGAATAATTGCTCGTAGAACCTTGGTAGGAGTAAGTGTGTGGAAGTCTATAGGAATTATTCTGTTGAGTTGTGATAAATTTCGACGACACTCAAATAATTCCTACTGACCCTCAGAATTGGATGATGAGGTTTAACTGGCTGTTAGACAGAGTTCTGCGGAGTTTCGGACGATTCCGCAGACACTAAAACCGCTCCATTTAGCGTGTAAAATTGAGCAGAGAGCCCGAAGTCTCTGGAAACCTAACCGGTACTAGGGAAAGGTTTAAAACACCTTAGGATAGTCCCACGACCCTATTGGGATGTTTGGGAAAGAACGAAACCGCGAGCCGAACGGTTGACGGCAGACACAAGAGCGTAGAAACGGGTCGAAGGTATCTGTGAAAAATACTCTCCGGAGGAAAATTTACAAACACCTTCTAAGATTAATATTCTTAAGTAGAGGGAAATTAGAGGATCGCGACGGTACAAGCGGAATATTTTTCGGACGACCATGCGCGACGCACCGACACTGCGAGCGATAAAACGCGAACGAAACGGGACCGGGAGGCGGTCAAAGATGGCAGCCCACGTGATGCAATTCAGATTCAAAGGGAAATAATAAAAAAATTCAAAATACTATTCATGATGTGACATATAACTTATCTTCTAAATTAATTAATTATAAAAGAAATTAATAATGGCAAAATTGTAAATAAACCTAGGGGCAAAAAGGTATTTATGGGGGGGGGCAGATTTTGGCTATAAATAGACAGCCCCTATGCAGAAAAAAATTAGAAAAATTCATACCTTAGAGGAAACTCTGTCCGTGTGCCCCGTGATCCCGCTGTAGAAACTCCGTCAAGAAGCTTGGATCGCGCCCGGAGCTCGGAGAACGAGTCTCCTACTCTTTCTTCCACCACCGAACAGCCCTCTAGGAGCTAGTTTTCTCACCTCTTTGGTGGATGTATGTGTTTATGCGTGTGTATGTTCTTATGTTTGTGTGTATGTCTTTATGTTTGCATGATGTTAGAACCTCTGCTAGGACTTAGGGAGATAACTCTGAAGGGCCCTGTGGCATGGACTAGATAGGATTTTGATGGTTAGAATATGTGTGAAAACCTCAAAGAGTAACCATAAGAAAAGACAAAGAGAAAGGAAAGAAAACAAAGAAAACAATTTCAGATTCGCCAGTACCCGTTGAGCGGCTTTTGGTACCGCTGAGCGGCATGAACCGCTGAGCGACCCTAGGGTACCGCTGAGCAGTCTGAGATCTAACTTTGTTATGGATACTGTTTTGAGGCACATAGTCTAACAATCAATGATTTAACTGTAATTGGTAATTGATGTAAATGCAGTATGTACAGTATGTGAAATAATCTGTTAGCATTTCAGGCATCATGATAAGATCATGTTAAGAGGACTAGAAGTAATACTGCAATAAATAAAGATTATGAATTGAACCATAGGGAACAAGTCATGACATGCTGCAGGTGCTGAAAAGGAAAAATGCTGAAATACTGTTGAAAAATGTTGAACTAAAATAAATGCTGAAAAGGCCGTGATCACGAAAGCCAAATAACGATCCCACTTTAGGAGGTCAGAGGGACATCCTGAAGGTGGAAGCTCGCCACAGGTGGTGTCTATAAGGTATCCCTGCAAGGTGTGCGGTTATCACGCCTAGCAGGGTCGAAAGAGGGCAATGCTAGGTGGGGGTACAATATCCTCCCACTGCCGAGGGGTCGAGAGAGGACACGCGGCAGGTGGAAGCCCACCGCAGGAAGGTCGAAAGAGGGCCTACACTGGGGGTGCGAGGTTATTCCGTCGTAATAGTGTCGGAAGAGGGCACTATTATGGTGGGGATAAGATATATTCCAAAAGCATGTTCATTCTGCTGTGCATGATTATATGAAATGTATATATCTGTTATTCTGTAATTACCGTCAAGAAAACGTTCGAGACGGCTATGTATGTACACGTAATGTTAGTAAGCGCGATAACTTAGTAAGCAAGAGCAGTTCGCCTATCATTTAGTAACGTAGATAAAGCCGTTCAGAACCATAGGCCAGATAATAATCAGTAGGATGTTTAGTATATATGAACACTTAGAAATCTCTGAGCGGCCTGAAGTCCGACCTAATATGACACAGGATCTACAGGAACTAAAGTTATTTCCACTGAGAACCTACCGTTCTCACTCCCACTGCCTTATGACTTCAGGAACCTATGATGACTTATATTTTGAGGATGCCGATGAGCCGCCCGAGGAGCCGTGAGCGGTTGTGACAGAGTATGGACCGGAGATAGCTGGATGCCGGGATTTTTGATCAAGGGCATGCTGAGTAGTGTTCCAGTAGCCCTTGTATTTTGATGAGATGTATTTTGGGATTATGTATATGTTACTTGTATATTATTTATTGTAATAACTACATGGCTGTTATGATGGACCAGATGAATGTATATGGTATGCTTTATTATTATTAGCTTGTTATCCGCTAAGCCTAAGGGCTTTACCGCTTGTTATACTTGTTCTTTCCGACGCATGGCTCTATTTTAGTAAGTAATCGATGCAGATGAAAAGTTTAAAAAAAAATTGGTCCCTATTTTCACAAGCAACTACTTCCGAAAGATAACGATGGACTGAGGTATTCCGACCAGGTAGTAAACAACCTAGTGAGCTTGAGTACGACTTAAGCGTATACAGTTAGCTAGGGTGTTTCATTTGGTATCAGAGCAGTTTGGTCCAAAAGAGCCTGAGGACTGAGCTGCCCTATGCTTTCGAGCATGATTTCGGTGTATGTTCCAACTAAGTGGTATACGCTAAGTTTCTGTGTACTTGCCTTTCTTGAGACTGATCAACTCAGAACTGTGCAGGTACTACACATTAGACATGCTGCCCCGCAGGAATACTACACAGCGTACCCCGGAACCTGCAGATCTTGTAGAGGCTCTCAGGGAGATGGCCCAGGCTACCGCACAGATGGCAGCCTCTAACACCCAACGCAACGCCCCTCAGACGGCTCAGGAGATCGAGGCTTTGAAGTATCGCGATTTCACCCGGGCTAATCCACCAGTGTTCGAAGGGATGATGGACCCTGAACTGGTCCACGGCTGGATCAGAAAGGTGGAGCAGATTTTAGAGGATATTCCATGTACTGAGCAGCAGAAGGTTAAGTTTGCTTCCAGAAAGTTAGAAGGAGCAGCAGGGGAATGGTGGGACACGACCAGACCCCAGTTCGAACAAGATGAGGTTCAGGTGACTTGGAACTGATTTAAGGCAGTGTTCCTGGATAAGTATTTTCCCCAGGAGTTGCAAGACAGGAAAAAGGCATAGTCGGGTATAGTCGAACCACAGAGAGTTGCAAAAATACCGTTCTTGAGTTCGTTTAATTAAACAATGAAGTGAAGGATTTGATAAGTGTTTTAATAATTAAATAAGTAAATAAACGACATAAAAAGTAAATAGGAAACAAATCAGAGGTAGTTTCGGAGCTTGTTGGAAATTTTAATCACATCATAGTTTCATGCATCCAGTTACTTATTACATAGAACTATCAATTGATTGCCCACCACCAGCTCTTAACTTGTCATCACTTTCGCACATGACAAGATCACAGGTTTCCCTTGTTAAACTGTCACTTTCGCACACAAGCTTAACAAAGTACGCTAGCATTAATCCAGATGTTAAAACGGCTAACCTTAATTCCAGTTATGGCAATAAGATTAGATGAAATGGTTTAGTTCTGTAACAACCCGACTTTTTCCCCCAATTTAAAATGCTATTTAAGGTAAAATTAAAAATATAGTAATAAGAAAAAGGTGAGATAAAATTATAATAAAATTTAAATATTAATTTTGTTTCTGTAATATTAGTTAAAAATAATTCTTTGACGATCTTGTGACGTCCGGTGACGTTCGGATCGAAATTAGGGCTTTACTGTAATTTCTTTACGACTCATAGGAGTCTGTAAAATATATTAATATGAAAATAAATCAAGAATATGTCAAGTAATATTTTAGAATTAACCAGGATAATTAATAGGTCACAACGGTATGCCCGGAATATTTTTAGGACGTCCGGACATAAATAACTAATGAACTAATATGACATAAGAACACTAAGGGCAAAATTGGAAAGATAATTATGGCCAAGGCATTAGAGCCCCACGGCCAGCTCTCCAAGACCGAAGCCCTCATCTCAAATTTCCTAAGTTTCATTTCTTCCAAAACTCTCAAAACCTAAAGCTTTCCCAAAGTTTTCCAAAGCTCCATCAAGGAAAAGTCATCATCCTTTGTTCTTCATCACTTTAAATCACTCTCAAATCCCTCAAGGAAGCAAGCTAGCATCAAGGCTAGGAAGTTTCTCCAAGAGGAATTCAAGAATCAAGGTCCTAAACCCTAAATCACCATAACCTAGGTTTTATGTTCTTTTGACCTAGGAGTTTCAAGCAAGCTTCAAGTTCATATTTCCATCACCATAATTCATTTCTAAGCATCCAAGGGAGACTAAGAAGAGTTGTTGGTGAGTTTCCATCCCTTAGTACAAAGCCAAGTTTCCATAATCCATAATTGCCCTAATTATGTCAAGATTTCCTTTTAGGTCAAGGAGACTCCAAACAAGCAAGCAAGGCTTGATTTCCTTCTTTTCTTAGCATCAAGAAGCTCTTGAGGAAGTGGGTAACCCTAGTTCCTCACCTCTTTGATGGTGGATGAGTGCTTGTATATGTTATGTGCTTAATTGCTTATGTATGTGATTTATGGATTATGTGATGAAATATGTTAGAATTGATGCTAGGTTTAGGAAGACAATTCTGGAAGGTCTTGTGACCTTGATTATATATGGTTATTATGCTTGAATCATGTGTGAGACTCATGTAGGGTGCCATGGAAGAGAAGGGAAGAAAATGGAAGAAAATGGCCATTCGGTTAGCATGTCTCGACCAGGGGTCGCTGAGCGACGCCTCAGGCACCGCTGAGCGAGACGTGGCTAACGTGGAAAGGTGAAAAAGATATTTTAAATTAAGGCGGTGGAAGAAGGCTCGAGAAAGTTTAGTCGCTGAGCGATAAGGTTGGTACCGCTGAGCGATGCAACCTTTATCGCTGAGCGCCAAGGTCCAAACCGCTGAGCGAACTCCAGTTTTCGCTGAGCGGCTTGAGACTAAGAAAAGCTGATGGTACCCTCTTGAGGCTCATAATATGGTATTTGATGCTGTATGATGATTGATGGCTGAATTGTATGCACGTATATGCTGTATGTTAGGAATTAAAATGGAATATGCATGTTATGGATAAAGTATGTTGAAATATGTGATATGCCACGTACTCTGAGACACCTAGTTAAAGATATGATAATTAACTCTGAAATAAGGAAAGATGCTGAAATGAACCATAGGGAACAAGTATGCCATGCTGCAGGTACAAAATGCTGAATTACTGCTGAACTGCTGAATCAGGGCCAATGCCCAATACTGCTGAACTAGGGCCAATGCCCATACTGCTGAAACATGGCTATATGCCACATACTGAAAAGGGCTAAATGCCCCAATACTGAAATTGGCTATATGCCACATGCTGCTGAGGCCGTGATCACGAGAGCCAGATAACAAGCCCATTTCAGTAGGTCGGATAGACATACTGAAGATGGAAGCCCGCCACAGGTGGTGTCGAGATGGCATACCTGGAGGTGTGCGGTTACCACGCCTATGCATTGTCGTACGGGGGCAAGCTTAGGTGGGGGTACAATACCAGCCCACTGTCGAGGGGTCCCTAGGGGCACACGGCAGGTGGAAGCCCACCGCAGTAAGGTCAGGACAGTGTCGGCCTATACTGAGGGTGTGAGGTTATTCCGTCATACTAGTGTCAACAGAGGACATTATTATGGTGGGAATAACACCTATGCTGTTATACTGCTGTATTCTGCTGCACTGCTGTATTCTGTTATGCTGTTAAATGCTGTTACTCTGTTACATTCTGCTGGACATGTTATGCTGCTCATTCTGTCATGGTTATGTTGATGATTCTGTGATATGTATTCTGCTGAATTCTGTTATGTTTATATTCTGCTGAATTCTGTTATGTCTGTATTCTGCTGAATTCTGCTATGTCTGTATTGGATGATGTGATGTTTATTCTGATGACTCGGTTATGCTGAATGTATTCTGATTACATGCCGTTATTCAATTCAATTTCTGCTGTTATGCCGTACCGTCAAGAGCACGCTCGAGACGGTTAAGTATATTCACGAACTGTTAATCAGCACGAGAATGTAGTAAGCAAGAATAGTTCCCATGTCACATGTTAATGCTGATAAAGCCGTTCAGATAGGCAAGATAATAAATAGTAGGCTGATTAGTATGTATGTTCACTAGAGATCTCTGAGCGGCCTGAAGTCCGACATAATCTGATGTACGACTCAGGAACTAAGGTTATTTCCACTGAGAACCTACCGTTCTCATTCCCCACTGTTTTATGACTTCAGGTACAGAAGAGGATGAATCATATTTTGAGGATGCAGAAGAGCCGCCAGATGAGCCATGAGCGGCTAGGAGATAGATAGATGGTTATGTTTTGCCAAGGGCTTACTGAGTAGCATTCCAGTAGTCCTTGTGTTTTGATGCTGTATATGCTGGATTTTGTATTTGATGTTTTGATCTATGTACATATTATGTATACAGTGATGTGACTGTGTATGGTGGACCCACTGGATGTATATTACATGTTCTATTTATCATAAGGTTATCCGCTTTGTTATATTGATTTATTTCCAACGCATGTCTCTATGTTCTTATTAATATGATATAAGTAAAAGTTTAAACGGGTCCTTATTTTATGAACCAAGACTATTTTCAAAAGAGTACTATGGCCCAAGGTATTCCGACCAGATAGACAACAACCTAGTGAGCTTTGTTTACTACGTACGGGTAAACAGTTAGCTAGGGTGTTTCAAGTTCCAACTCTAATGATTGTAACTGTTCGTTTACAACGTTCAAGCCTAGAATCTAGTTAAGCATAATGATGTTGATCTTAACTTGGTTATGATTTAATTAGCATAACTATCGTTCATACAACTAAATCCCAAATCAAGAATCAAGACATTACACAAAGACTAACATTAAGATTAAAACCATTCAAGCAAATCATAAGAAAAGGATAGATTCATATGTAATAGTTACATGAATACAAGCAAACTACAATAATGACCAAAATCCCAACAAAAAGAGGATTAGGAATCCATCTTACAAGAGAATCTCGGAGGCAAGGTTTAGGCACTTACCATGCCACGTGCTCACGCTATCATGGCCATGGCTTCGCCAAGCTTCCTCGATCTCCGGCTCCTTCACAAGCCTCGTCTTTGTTCCTAATCTAACCTAAACTAAACTAAGCTTTAAAAGTATAAGAAACTATGGAAGAATGGTGTTTGGGGGGGAATGAAGGATGGGTTTCAAGTGGTCTCGGCCTCCCTATTTATAGGCAAAATTTGGGGTCCATCGCTCAGCGGTTTTGGTACCATCGCTGAGCGATAAGTTCTGAATCGCTGGGCGGCGGTGCACTATAGTTGAGCGATTGTACTTTTACGCGTCTTCATTAAATGCTCGGCAGCTTTTACAAGGTGGCGCTGACGTGGCTGGCGGCGCCAGGCTGGCTCCAGCTGGCGCATTTATTGCGCCGGTGCAAGTGGCTTGCCGACGTACCTTCGCTGGGCGATAAGGTCTATACCGCTGAGCGATTAACCTTTTCTCGCTGAGCGATTCTGTGTGCATCGCTGAGCGGTCCTGTTGCCAGAATCTTCTCTTTTAAGCTCTTTTCCAATTCTGCCCTTTTCTTCCATTCTTCATGGGATTTATTCTTCATAAATTACTCTTGCATTCATCTACCAAAATATATTAGAAATCCTACAAAATAAGGGGAATTCATTAGATAATTTGTTAAAAAATAGAACAGATAAGTGTCATTTTAATATGTCAATTCTGTGTAAATTGGGCATTTATCAACCATCGCGGGCAGGACCCGCAGCAGTGAGACCTCCATCATCAGGTACTCCGGGTCGTAGCACGCCGGATGCTCAACAGAGAGCCGATCCCCGGCCACCCTGTCCAAAATGCGGCAGAGGACATTTTGGAGAATGCATAGCAGGCCAAGGAGTTTGCTTCAGATGTGGGAAGGTCGGCCACTTTGTGAATGATTGCCCAGAAGCCCCACCGTCCGCCCAACGCCAGGGACGAGTGTTCACTATGGCAGCCGAGGAAGCTCAAGACAGAGACGGTCTGATATTGGGTAAGTGCCTCCTTAACGGGAAAACTTTGATTGTCTTGTATGATTCAGGAGCATCACACTCCTTTATATCCTATGATAGTGTAGAGGAGCTGGATTTATCTCCTACGACTCTATTGTATACGCTTGCTGTATCCACACCCACTGCACCACCGGTTAAGACTTGTCAAGTATGTCTACGGTGTCCGTTCCAGCTGCAGGAAAGAAAGTTCGTGGCTGACTTAATCTGTCTTCCCCTAGTAGGGCTGGATGTGATACTAGGGATGGATTGGTTGAATGCCAACCAGGTTGTTCTCGACTGTGCTAGGAGTTGCTGACTCTCTACTGTTGTCAGTTAAGAGATCAAGGGTATGTCTTCTTTGCATCGTCGGAAGTAGAAGTTGCAAGACTGGAAGTCGGGGATATTCCTGTAGTCCATGACTACCCAGATGTTTTCCCCATCGACATTCCAGGGTTTCCGCCACAACGGGAGGTGGAGTTTTCTATTGATCTGGTGCCAGGCGCTGGACCTATTTCCATTGCGCCGCATCGTATGTCCCCGTTAGAACTGCAGGAGTTGAAAAAGAAGTTGGAGGAGTTAATGGGGAAACAATTCATTCGACCCAATGCATCACCGTGGGGAGCACCGGTGCTGTTTGTCAAGAAAAAGGACGGCACCATGAGGATGTGTGTCGATTACAGGCAGCTGAATAAGGTGACAATCAAAAACAAGTACCCGCTGCCTAGAATCGATGATCTTCTGGACCAGTTGAAGGACGCAAAGATCTTCTCGAGGATTGACTTACGGTCTGGTTATCATCAGATTAGGGTACGGGAGGAGGATATAGCTAAGACGGAGTTCTGATCCCGTTACGGCCATTACGAGTTCACGGTAATGTCCTTCGGATTGACGAATGCTCCCGCAATCTTTATGGATTATATGCATAGGATCTTCCGCGAGTATCTGGATGACTGCGTGATCGTGTTCATCGATGACATTCTAGTGTACTCAAAGAGTGAAGAGGAGCACACTAGACACCTGCAGATAGTATTGGAGATTCTGAGAGACAAGAAGTTGTATGCCAAGCTCTCGAAGTGTGAGTTTTGGGCCAGGAGGGTACAATTTCTCGGCCATGTGATCTCAGACCAGGGAGTGGCAGTGGATCCCAACAAGGTCGAAGCAGTTAGAACGTGGGAGAGACCCACTTCAATTACTGAGCTACGGAGCTTTTTGGGATTTGCTGGATATTATCGGCGATTTATCCAAGGATTTTCACAGATTGCTTTGCCACTGACGAAGCTGACTAGGAAGGGAGCAAAGATGGTTTGGTCCGCTGAATGTGAAAGAAGTTTTGGCGAGTTAAAGGAGAGGTTGACCACCGCTCCGGTACTAGTGTTGCCTAATTCTCACGAACCTTTCGAGGTATATTGTGATGCGTCAGGTGCCGAACTTGGATGTGTACTGATGCAACGACGCCATGTGATAGCCTATGCCTCTAGGCAGTTGAAGCAACATGAGGTAAACTACCCTACGCATGATCTAGAATTGGCTGCGGTAGTTTTTGCACTTAAGATATGGAGGCATTATTTGTATGGAGTGCGGTTTGAGGTATATTCGGATCACAAAAGTCTGAAATACCTGTTCGACCAGAAGGAACTGAATATGCGCCAAAGGAGGTGGACCGAATTTCTTAAGGATTATAATTTCAGTCTTAACTATCACCCTGGGAAAGCAATGTTGTGGCTGATGCTTTGAGCCGAAGGTCATTGCAGATGGCTCAGATGATGGTGCAGGAAGCGAAGTTGATAGAGGAATTTCGTGACCTCAACCTGACGGTTGCGCGCCAACATAACCGACTGACGTTGTATCCCCTACAAGTCAGCAGTGATTTCAAGCACAGAATCACAGAGGCTCAGAAAACCTGTCAGGAAGACACTTGGTGTAAGTTCTGCAAAGCCGTTGAAGAGGGGAGGATTAAGGAGGTAACCACAGGCGATGATGGAATGTTGCGATTTGACGAGCGCATTTGCGTGCCCAAGGAAGACAGTTTAAGGGAAGATATCTTGAAGGAGGCACACAAGAGTCATTTCACGATGCACCCAGGTACCACCAAAATGTACCATGATCTCAAGCAGATGTTTTGGTGGCCAGGATTGAAGAGGGATGTCGAAGACTAGGTATAGAAGTGCTTGGTTTGTCAGAAGGTGAAAATAGAGCACCAGAAACCGCCAGGGTTGCTGAATCCTCCAGAGATTCCAGAATGGAAGTGGGAGGCTATAGCAATGGATTTTGTCTCAGGGTTACCACGTACTCAGACAGGAGTAGATGCCATCTGGGTAATTGTGGACAGATTAACTAAGACTGCTCACTTTATTCCGATCAAGATGACTTACCCGCTGGAGAAGCTTGTGCAGCTTTATGTCAAGGAGGTGGTAAGGTTACATGGAGTACCATCTTCTATTATCTCAGACAGAGATCCAAGATTTACTTCCAGATTCTGGACTGCCTTTCAGAAGGCATACGGGTCTCAGTTGCACTTAAGTTCCACGTATCACCCTCAGACGGACGGCCAGTCTGAGCGCACTATTCAGACTTTGGAAGATATGCTAAGAGCCTGTGCGCTGGATACATCGGGAAATTGGGAGGAAATACTGCCATTCGTGGAGTTTGCCTACAATAACAGCTATCAAGCTAGCATTGGTATGGCTCCGTTCGAAGCGCTATATGGCAGGAAGTGCCAGTCGCCATTATGCTGGAACGACAGCAGGCAGTATCGCTGTCTAGACCCTGAGGAGACCCGAGAGACTGAGGAATTAATGAAGCTGTTGCGACAGAGGGTGTTCACGGCGCAAAGTCGACAGAAAAGCTATGCTGACAACCGGAGGAGACCGCTCGAGTTCCAAGAGGGAGATCATGTCTTCCTAAAGGTTACTCCGGCAACAGGGATTGGAAGGTCGTTGAAGATCAGGAAGCTGAACCCACGATTCATTAGACCTTTCCAGATCTTGGAACGTATTGGGCCTGTAGCATACCGGATAGCTCTTCCGCCAAGTTTGGCCAATATCCACAATGTCTTTCATGTCTCCCAGTTACGCAAGTACTATGCGTCCCCCGATCATGTGCTACAGCCAGAGCAGATACAACTGAGAGAAGATTTATCCTTACCGCTTACGCCTCAGCGAATCATTGATCACAAGATACGCCATACGAGAAACAAGGAGATCCCTATGGTACGAGTGGTATGGGCAAACGGGGAACTAGAAGAGCAGACATGGGAGCTAGAAGCCGACACGAAGAAAGCTTATCCAGAGTTGTTTGAGAGGTACGAAACTATCCTTATCTTTAAATTTCGTGAGGACGAAATTTTTCTAAGGGGGGTGGAATGTAACAACCCACTCTTTTCTTAGTAGAAAGTTCCCGAATCATTGCTCGTAGAACCTTGGTAGGAGTAAGTGTGTGGAAGTCTATAGGAATTATTTTGTTGAGTTGTGATAAATTTCGACGACACTCAAATAATTCCTACTGACCCTCAGAATTGGATGATGAGGTTTAACTGGCTGTTAGACGGAGTTCTGCGGAGTTTCGGACGATTCCGCAGACACTAAAACCGCTCCATTTAGCGTGTAAAATTGAGCAGAGAGCCCGAAGTCTCTGGAAACCTAACCGGTACTAGGGAAAGGTTTAAAACACCTTAGGATAGTCCCACGACCCTATTGGGATGTTTGGGAAAGAACGAAACCGCGAGCCGAACAATTGACGGCAAACATAAGAGCGTAGAAACGGGTCAAAGGTATCTGTGAAAAATACTCTCCAGAGGAAAATTCACAAACACCTTCTAAGATTAATATTCTTAGGTAGAGGGAAATTAGAGGATCGCGACGGTACAAGCGGAATATTTTTCGGACGACCGTGCGCGACGCACCAACACTGCGAGCGATAAAACGCGAACGAAACGGGACCGGGAGGCGGTCAAAGATGGCAGCCCACGTGATGCAATTCAGATTCAAAGGGAAATAATAAAAAAATTCAAAATACTATTCATGATGTGACATATAGCTTATCTTCTAAATTAATTAATTATAAAAGAAATTAATAATGGCAAAATTGTAAATAAACCTAGGGGCAAAAAGGTAATTATGGGGGGCAGATTTTGGCTATAAATAGACAGCCCCTATGTAGAAAAAAATTAGAAAAAATTCATACCTTAGAGGAAACTCTGTCCGTGTGCCCCGTGATCTTGCTACAGAAACTCCGTCAAGAAGCTTGGATCGCGCCCAGAGCTCGGAGAACGACTCTCCTACTCTTTCTTCCACCACCGAACAGCCCTCTAGGAGGTGGGTAACTCTAGTTTGCTCACCTCTTTGGTGGATGTATGTGTTTATGTGTGTGTATGTTCTTATGTTTGTGTGTATGTCTTTATGTTTGCATGATGTTAGAACCTCTGCTAGGACTTAGGGAGATAACTCTGAAGGGCCCTGTGGCCTGGACTAGATAGGATTTTGATGGTTAGAATATGTGTGAAAACCTCAAGGAGTAACCATAAGAAAAGACAAAGAGAAAGGAAAGAAAACAAAGAAAACAATTTCAGATTCGCCAGTACCCGCTGAGCGGCTCTTGGTACCGCTGAGCGACCCTAGGGTACCGCTGAGCTGTCTGAGATCTAACTTTGTTATGGATACTGTTTTGAGGCACATAGTCTAACAATCAATGATTTGACTGTAATTGTTAATTGATGTAAATGCAGTATGTGCAGTATGTGAAATAATCTGTTAGCATTTCAGGCATCATGATAAGACCATGTTAAGAGGACTAGAAGTAATTCTGCAATAAATAAAGATTATGAATTGAACCATAGGGAACAAGTCATTACATGCTGTAGGTACTGAAAAGGAAAAATGCTGAAATACTGTTGAAAAATGCTGAATGCTGAATTAAAATAAATGCTGAAAAGGCCGTGATCACGAGAGCCAAATAACGATCCCACTTCAGGAGGTCAGAGGGACATCCTGGAGGTGGAAGCCCGCCACAGGTGGTGTCTATAAGGCATCCCTTCAAGGTGTGCGGTTATCACGCCTAGCAGGGTTGAAAGAGGGCAATGCTAGGTAGGGGTGCGAGGTTATTCCGTCGTAATAGTGTCGGAAGAGGGCACTATTATGGTGGGGATAAGATATATTCCAAAAGCATGTTCATTCTGCTATGCATGATTATATGAAATGTATATATCTGTTATTCTGTAATTACCGTCAAGAAAACGTTCGAGACGGCTATGTATGTACACGTAATGTTAGTAAGCGCGATAACTTAGTAAGCAAGAGCAGTTCCCCTATCATTTAGTAACGTAGATAAAGCCGTTCAGAACCATAGGCCAGATAATAATCAGTAGGATGTTTAGTATATATGAACACTTAGAAATCTCTGAGCGGCCTGAAGTCCGACCTAATATGACACAGGATCTACAGGAACTAAAGTTATTTCCACTGAGAACCTACCGTTCTCACTCCCACTGCCTTATGACTTCAGGAACCTATGATGACTTATATTTTGAGGATGCCGATGAGCCGCCCGAGGAGCCGTGAGCGGTTGTGACAGAGTATGGACCGGAGATAGCTGGATGCCGGGATTTTTGATCAAGGGCATGCTGAGTAGTGTTCCAGTAACCCTTGTATTTTGATGAGATGTATTTTGGGATTATGTATATGTTACTTGTATATTATTTATTGTAATAACTACATGACTGTTATGATGGACCAGATGAATGTATATGGCATGCTTTATTATTATTAGCTTGTTATCCGCTAAGCCTAAGGGCTTTACCGCTTGTTATACTTGTTCTTTCTGACGCATGGCTCTATTTTAGTAAGTAATCGATGCAGATGAAAAGTTTAAAAAAAAATTGGTCCCTATTTTCATAAGCAACTACTTCCGAAAGATAACGATGGACTGAGGTATTCTGACCAGGTAGTAAACAACCTAGTGAGCTTGCGTACGACTTAAGCGTATGCAGTTAGCTAGGGTGTTTCATACAGCCTTTTGAACCGGTCTCCCGATTTCAGCAGTGTTCTAGCAAGGTTTCTGAACCAAACGATTTTTGGGCAGAGTTTTCACAACCTTGCAATTTTTTGTGAAAAATTCTGAATGGTTTAAGCAGTTTATAACCAAGAATCTGCCCTCCAATATTACTCTTTTACCCCTTGTGAAATTTACCATTTTGCCCTTTTCCATTTTCTTTAATAATTAATTAATTCAAAAGATAATTCAAAGGTCAAATCAATGAATAGTAATTGAATTTTTAATTATTTTTCCTTAAAATCGGAATCAATNTTAATTATTTTTCCTTAAAATCGGAATCAATCACGTGCTGGTTCCCAAGTTTGACCTCCCCCCCGGTTCCGTTTCGCTCGTGTTTGGTCGCTCGCAGTCCCGGTGCGTCGGGCACAGTCGTCCGAAAAATATTCCGCTTATACCGTAGCGATCCTCTAATTTCCCTCCACATGGAGGTGTGATTACTTCAAGGAATTTGTGAATTTTTCTCTGGAGGAGTATTTTTCACAGATACCCTTGACCCGTTATCTCCCGCCGGTGTCCGAACAGGACCATTCCGCTGGCGTTTCTGCGATCGCCTGTTCTCGCCTATCCTTCCTAATGAGGTTTTGGGACTATTCTAAGGTGTTTGTACCCTTTCTCCGGTATAGGTTAGGTTTCTAGAGACTTTGGGGCTCTCTGCTCCGTTCTACTGGTTAAACGGGGCCAAACGGGACTATTCTAGTGTCTGCGGAATTGTCCGAAACTGAGCAGATTTCCATTTTTTACACTTTAGATTTTTTATCCATCTCTAAGGGTCGAGAGGAATCATTTGAGTGTAAGCAGAATTTATCAAAACTAAACAGATTAATTTCTATTAATTTCTGCATGTTAACCCCTACTTGGTGCTCTACGAACAATTAATTGGGGAAATTTCCACTAAGAAAGGAGCGGGATGTTACACCAAGGGCCTACCTACGTGTCCACGCCTGATCGCGCCAAGGGCCGGTCCCTCGCCATTCCTGTTAGGGGGTGGTTGTACCTATTGTAGTCGATGATTTCCTCCTATGAGCTTTATATGGTTAGCTACCATACCGGTAAAGAGCGCCGTCGGGTCGATACAATAGTGGCAAGAAAGAGGTTGTAACCTAGGTCACGGTTACATGGGTGAAAGGACTAAGAAGGAAGCTAACTCGGGTGAGCCGGTATGCGTAAGAGATTCCCAGACTTCCCTCATGCACTATGTAACATCCCGAATTTTCTCCTTACGAGAATTTCGCGAAAATCCCAATTTTTTCTTAATTAAAAACACTTTAGATGCGATTATTTGGACTGGAAAATTATTTAGAACATTAATTGCTTTCAAACGCCA
>QANU01016439.1:0-101833 GCA_003254905.1 Nissolia schottii
CAATTTCGATCTTAACTTGGTTATGACTTAATTAATATAACTTCCGTTCATATAACTAAGTCCGAAATCAAGAAGTAAAACTCTAAACAAAAGCTAGCATTAGGCATAAAATCATTCAAGCAAATCATAAGAAATAGATAGATTCATTTGTAAAAGTTACATAGATACAAGCAAACTACAATAATGACCAAAATCCCAGCAAAAAGAGGATTAGGAATCCATCTTACAAGAGTATCTCGGAGGCAAGGTTTGGACGCTTACCATGACACGTACTCACGCCGTCATGACAGTGGCTTCGCCGAGCTTCCTTGATTCTCCCAGCTCCTTTACAAGCCTTCTCTTTGTTCCTAACCTAAACTAAGCTTTAAAGTGTAAAGAAAATGGAAAAAGAATGGTGTCTTGAAGGGGGGAAGGATGGATGATATGAAGGGCTCGGCCTCCCTATTTATAGGCAAAATCTGGGGCCCTTCGCTTAGCGGTTCAGATATTACCGCTGAGCGCTTCAGGATTTATCGCTGAGCGGTGCAATCATTACACGCGGCTTCATAAATGCGCTGGCAGCTTTTGCAGAGGCGGCGCCGCAATCTAGCTGGCGCCAGCCTGGCGCATTTAATGCGTCGGCTGCAAGTGGTTCGAAGGTACAATCGCTGAGTGGCCAAGGTTTAATCGCTAAGCGGCCTTTGTCGTTTGTGCGCTGAGCGAGCTTCATTCACCGCTGAGCGGTCCTTCGCAGATTTCCTCTTTTAAGCTCTTTTTCACTTTTGCCCCTTTTGATCCATTCTTTATGGGATTATTATTAATTACTTATGCTTGCATCCGTCTTGCAAAATATATTAAAAACCTATAAAATATGGGAAATTCATTAGATAATTCTTTAAAACATAAGCAAATAAGTGTCATTTCAATATGTCAAATTTGCGTAAATTAGGCACTTATCAGTGTCGAAGTGTCATGCATGATACCTTCTCTTACTTCTTATTTTATCTTGTCCTAGTCCAGAGTAGCTTTACTTACTTTACTAGGTGATTGGGTATCGTAAATCTCTACATTACCTAAGGAATCGTGCTTGTTACTTTATTCGTTGAAAGTACATCGCCTAAGCCGTCTCGAGAGTTCCCTTGACGGCACTTACAGGTTATACGTACTTACATACATACACATCATACTCACAGATACATCACATATTTTAACATCCCGCTTTCTCCTTAGCAGAATTTTGCTAGATAATTGTCCAAGATATTTCTAATTTCAATTGAGCTGTTAGAATCATAAACTCTTAGGATGAAAATTGTCTTTAGAAATATTTCTGCACGTATTCTCACAATTCTGCAGACACTAGAACAAACCCTTTCTGCCGACTGAATTCAACCGCTCGTCGAAAGTATCCGTAAAAAGTACGGCTACAGGCGAGCATTCATAAACACCTAAATGACCCTAGAATATTACTTAGAAAAAAATTAGGAGATCACAAGGACGTGATCAGAATATTTTTAGAACAGTCGTACGCGAAGTACCGGGACCGAAAACGAGAAAAACCTGATCAAAATTGATCTGCCGGAGCCCGTTAATTCTTGGCCACAAAAAGTAGCCAAGACACAAAGCCATGCACGGTTAGGAGGAGTGTAACAACCCACTCTTTTCTTAGTAGAAATTTCCCGAATAATTGCTTGCAAAACCTTGGTATGAGTAATTGTGTGGAAGTCTGTAGGAATTATTCTGTTGAGTTGTGATAAATTTCGATGACACTCAAATGATTCCTACTGACCATCAGAATTGGATGATGAGGTTTAACTGGCTTTACATGGAGTTCTGTTGAGTTTCGGACGATTCGGCAGACACTAAAATAGCTCCGTTTAGCGTGTAAAATTGAGCAGAGAGCTCGGAGTCTCTGGAAACCCCACCGGTACCAAAGAAAAGTCTCAGACATCTTAGAATAGTCCCACGACCCCATCGGGAATGTTGGGAAAGAACGAAACCGCGAGCTGAACGGTGGTCGGCAGACACAAGAGCGTAGAAACGGGTCGAAGGTATCTGTAAAAATACTCTCCGAAGGAAAATTCACAAACACCTTCTAAGATTAATATTTCTTGGTAGAGGGAAATTAGAGGATCGCGACGGTACAAGCGGAATATTTTTCGGACAACCGTACGCGACGCACCGACACTGCGAGCGATAAAACACAAGCGAAACGGAATCGGGAGAAAGTGAAATTTTGGGCAACCCACGTGAGAGAAATCAGATTCAAGGAAAATATTTTTAAAATCCAATTACTATTCATGATGGAAAATGGAAAATGGCATAATTGTAATTATGGATGAGGGCAAAAGGATAAATTTAAAGGCAGGATTTTGGCTATAAATAGCCAGCCCCATAACCAAAAAAATTGGGAAAAATTCATAACCTAGGGGAAACTCTGTCCGTTTGTCCCGAGACTCTCTGCAGAAACTCCGCCGGAAAGCTTGGATCGCGTCCGAAGCTCGGAGAACGACTCTCCTACCCTCTTCCTCACCACCGAACAGCCCTCCACTAAGTGGGTAACTTGAGTTTGCTCACCTCTTTGGTGGTTAATGCTTAGCTATGTGTTTATGTGTGTGTGTGTGCATGTATTTATTTTTGTATGTATGTTAGAAACCTATGCTAGGATAGGGAGATGATTCTGAAGGGTCCTGTGACCTGGACTAGATAGGATTTTGATGGTTAGAATATGTCTGAAAACCTCAAGGAGTAACCATAAGAAAAGGCAAAGAGAAAGGAAAGAAAACAAAGAAAACAATTTCAGATTCGCCAGTGACCGCTGAGCGGCTCTTGGTACTGCTGAGCGGTCCAAGTGCACCGCTGAGCGATCTGGCTCAAACCGCTGAGCAGACCTAGGGTACCGTTGAGCGGTCTGAGACCAGAAATGGTTATGGATACTGTTTTGAGGCACATAGTCTAACAATCAATTATGTGACTGTAAATGGTAATTGATGTAAATGTAGTATGTGCAGTATGTGAAATAACCTGTTAGCATTTCATGCATCATGATAAGACAATGTTAAGAGGACTAGAAGTAATTCTGCAATAAGTAAAGATTACGAATTGAACCATAGGGAACAAGTCATGACATGCTGCAGGTACTGGAAGCAAATAAATGCTGAACTGTTGCTGAAAATGCTGAATGAAATGAAATGCTAAAAAATTCTGAAAAAGGTCGTGATCACGAGATGCTAAATAATGATCCCACTTCAGGAGGTCAGAGGGGCATCCTGAAGGTGGAAGCCCACCACAGGTGGTGTCGATATGGCATACTTGGAGGTGTGCGGCTATCACGTCTAACAGGGTCGAAAGAGGGCACTGCTAGGTGGGGGTACAATATCGGCCCACTGCCGAGGGGTCGAGAGAGGACACGCGGCAGGTGGAAGCCCACCGCAGGAAGGTCGAAAGAGGGCTTACACTAAGGTGCGAGGTTATCCCGTCATTGTACTGTCGAAAGAGGGCACTACTACGGTGGGGATAACATATATTCCAAAAGCATGTTCATTCTACTGTGCATGATTATATGAAATGTATGTATCTGCTATTCTGTAATTATCGTCAAGAGAACGCTCGAGACGGCTATGTATGTACACGTAATGTTAATAATCACGAGAACATAGTAAGCAAGAGTCGTTCCCCTATCACTTAGTAACATAGATAAAGCCGTTCAGAACCTTAGGCTAGATAATAATCAGTAGGATGTTTAGTATGCATGTTCACTTAGAAATCTCTGAGCGGCCTGAAGTCCGACCTAATGTAACACGAGAAACAGGAACAAAAGTTATTTCCACTGAGCACCTACCGTTCTCACTCCCACCCACTGCCTTATGACTTTAGGAACCTATGATGACTCGTACTTCGAGGATGCCGACGAACCGCCTGAGGAGCCTTGAGCGGTCGTGACGAGACATGGACCAGAGATAGCTGGACGTTGGGATTTTTTGATCAAGGGCCTACTGAGTATTGTTCCAGTAGCCCTTACATTTTGATATTATGTATTTTGGATTCTGTATATGGTATTTTGGATTATGTATATGTTATTTGTACCTTACTTATTGTAATTATAACTATGTGGCTTTGTATGATGGACCAACTGAATGTATATTCCATGCTTTATTATTATTCGACTGCTATCCGCTAAGCCCAAAGGCTTTACCGCTTGTTATACTTTTTCCTTCCGACGCATGGCTCTATTTTAGTAATTATTCAATGCAAATGAAAAGTTTAAAAATTGGTCCCTATTTTCGTAATCTACTACTTTCGAAAGATAACGATGGACTAAGGTATTCCCACCAGGTAGTAAACAACCTAGTGAGCTTGCGTACGACTTAAGCGTATGCAGTTAGCTAGGGTGTTTCAAGGAGGGCCAAATGGCCTAGTCAAAGAGTCAAAGATGACACATGGTGGTGCTTAGGTCATGCATGACATAAGCAAGGGTATTTTGGTAAATTATGCCCAAGGGCATTTTGGGAAGGCAAAATTTGACCCAAGGCCTATAAATACCTCCGAAAATTAGAATTTTGAGTGAAAAATTGGAAACCTTGGCCAAACTCTGTCCAATTTCACATTTAGTCGTTTTACTGTCCAAAAACCTTAACCCGGAGACTTTTCTTCACAAGACCTAACTTAAGCCTCCTAAACCCTAACCTCACAAATTCTTCTAGCATCTTGGAGGACTCTCTTATACATCTATTCTAAGGTTAAGAGCTTGGGTATAACCAAGCAAGGTTGGATTCTGCACAAGATAGCTGCAGCAAGTGCATAAACGTGGGTAAACCAACTTATCCACTGTCTATGTGGTTCCATGATTAGATATATATATATATATATATATATATATATATATATATATGATGTTAGGATACCTTTTATGTGACTTTGATCTATATATATGTGATTGATGATTGTCTGGATCTGCTGGTACTGTCTGTGATTCTGTCAGAATTTAGGAACACCTAAGACGGAAATAGGCATATGACATGATTTTAAAAGGAACTGTGTGCTGAGAATTTTATCATGAAAAACTAATGTGTTTTTGGATTCTATACGAAATTTTGAGTGGGAATGTCAAGTTTTATAATTTTTGGAGTCCCCGATGAATTTCTCAGCAAACAGGCAGAAAAAGGGGTTTTATGAAAAAGGGCAAAATAGGAATTTCACGTGTTTGGGCTGAAAAACTGGGTTAGTTTTCATGAAATATGGGTTTAGAACTATCAAAAACCTTAAGGGCAAGTCTCGAGTCCATCGGGTTTTTGAGAATAAAAATTTCAAAGAAAACAGGGCGTTTGCGGGGGCGAAATGGTAATTTTGGGAGAAAGGGTAAAATTGGAATTTCGTGATGCTGAGGTCAGAATTTGGGTTTTTAAACATGATAAATGATCTTAGGACTATCAAAAACCTTGGGGTAAGGTCTTGGATCTCTCCAGTTTATGATTGCTATTTTCTGATAGAAACCAAACGTCAGTTTTGCTAGTTGCTAGATTTAGGTTTATTATGTTCAAGAAATGTTTAGTAAGAGATTATGTTTCTTATATATGATGCATTTGATGTTATGAGATTGGTAAAGTTAGTGACAGTGCATGATTGGTATCCATGAGTTATATGGTATAACGTGTTAACTGTTTATGATGATAGGGAATTATATACTAATGTTATATGATGATGAGTGTGTGATAGAAAGTATGTTAGATGCTTATGATAATGAGGTGCTACATGTTAGAGTATATGATGATGATCTTTCAATGAATATGATGAAGATGGTGACATGAAATATTGAGTATAATTGCTATGTATATGACTGCCTTAAGATGATGAAGAACTGTGTTTATGTAAATGAATGTTTTAAAATGAATAATTGATA
The DNA here is from genome assembly GCA_003254905.1 of Nissolia schottii. Lineage (NCBI taxonomy): Eukaryota > Viridiplantae > Streptophyta > Magnoliopsida > Fabales > Fabaceae > Nissolia > Nissolia schottii. The sequence continues at coordinate 5,876 of QANU01016439.1, forward strand.
TATGTGGATGTTTTATGAGATATAGAATGATAGTTATGTTAAAGAAGAAAATGCTTAGGATAATATGACCTGTATATGACACTATGACATGCTTGATGTACATGACAACATGATATGATATGACATGAACATGACACAGAGGACGCCGCCCTCGGACGAGTGGATTTCCTCAAAATATGATACGGAGGACGCTGTCATACGGCAAATGGATTTCCTCATGGGACTTAATATGATATGAAGGACGCTGCCCTATGACAAATGGATATCCTCAAGCCTCTTATATGTTCTATATGAATATAATATGTCTATATGATACACGTATATGACAATACGTAATACATGAAGATAATGACATGTGATTTAACTGTATATGATGATATGTGCTTTAACTATATATGATTATATGTGATTTAACTGTATATGTGATTCAGGGCTTAGAATAGAGAACAAATGACCTAGATAAGGAAAGATAGGTTCCCTCAGTCACCTAGTAACGTAGGTAGCTGCTCAGGACTAGGTGAAATGTTAATAACTGGTAGGAATGTAGTATAACTGTGACATCTAGAGACCCTTGAGCGGCGGAATCATAATTGAGAGTAAAATGAGTAACGACAATAGAGGTTTTCCCACTGAGAAGGCAGAGTTCTCACACCCGCTCCTTTATAGTTCTAGGTGGGCAAGGCAGGACTTCAGTTTGATGTACGCAGCAACAGCCTTGAAGACGATGAATCAAGGAATAGGATAGCAAGAACTAGGCTAAGGATGTTACAATCCATGTATTGTACTTCTATGAGAACTTATGTGTATGTATTGCCTAAGATATTATTTATGTAAATGTCTATGATGGTATGCTATGGACCACTTGTTTGCTTATTGTTTGATGTTGTTATATTGGAATAATTATTCGTGTAGTATAAAGTTTTAATGCTTGCATTATAGATTCTATCTGACGCAAGGCTCATATTTTACAACATACCTATAGAAAGAAAAAAGTTTCAAAATGGTCCATATTTTCAAGTATAAGATAATTGCGAACATTAAAGTAGGGGCAAAAAGTAACTCCAACCAAAGCAGATAACAACCTAGTGAGCATTGTTTGCGATGTACACGTAAGCAGCTAGCTAGGGTGTTACACATATCATATGCATGAGGTAATCAGGGTTCTCTTACGCACCTTAGGGTTGTGTCCTTGTCGTTACTTTATGCCCATCATTCTTTATATAGTTCGTGAGACCATCATCCCCTTGCAGCTACAACCTACTTCTGTTTTTGTTTCCCCGTCGACTAGGCTGCACTCTTTCCTGAGTGGTAGCTAACCACGGATGCACGATGGCATACTTCATCGAGCGGGGTAGGGAATTAACCATTCACCCTGCGGAAAGGTGAGGGGTTTAATCCTTGCGGTGATACCAGGAATGGGCTCGTTACTTTAAACTTTCTTCTCCATGTCTACACTTAGGGCTTATTTTTCGTTTGGACGTCATGACATAAAAGCTCGTTCGTTACTTTATTTCCTTACTCTCTTTCTTTCCTTTCTTTTGTTCTTTTCTTTCTTGTATCCAGGACGAAGCCTGCGTTCAGGTCTATGCCTGTGTTTCATAATCATAAACCAGTCCTTCTTGCTAGACTGGCAATGGGCTTGTCAGATATGACGTGTCAAGAGAGGGGATTTCCTAATGTATAATTAGGTCTTGTCTTCTAGGTACACCGACCCTTGGTGGTCGGGACTTCTTAAGAGCTCACTTGTTCCCTAGGATTCATTTATGATCATTAAGACATTAGGTGATTATAGTCTAGTTATCTACAGTCGTCCTAAAGCTCTAATGACGACCGAGCCCTCATGATGCATGGTATTACAATTACAACACATAATGACATGGTTACTCTAATCATGGTACATAACATTAAGTGGTTTGGTGCTTTGTTGGAGTATGTAGGCCCATGGAACTGCTTGGTTCAAGGTTAACTTAGTGACTTAGGATTTCTTCAGGCTGCTCAGTGCCCTAATTAGTCCACTCAGCGCCCATGAGGGATTCCTAGTTCACTTAGCCATCTTGGCGCCAGGTTTCAGGGGTCTCCAAGTCAGGCCGCTCAGTGCCTAGGCAAGGCCGTTCTGCAGACAGCTCAGCGGAGCGCTCAACGCCTTAGAGCCAAGGTTCAATTACAGCGTTCAACATTTTCTAAGTACTGAGGCCTTCCCACACAGTTCCAACAAGTACCGTTACATTTTTCTAACCTCAAAAATACATAAAATCATTTATGCCTCACAGTAAACATATTTTCCTACTTAATATCTACTACGTTATAATTTCCTATACTACACGTATGTCACATAAAATTCACCAAGGAGGAGAGTAAGTTAGGATTATCCACTTCCTAAGCGCGTTTGTGAGAGGTGGATGTTGTGAGAAAAGGTTCTCGGGAACAATGGTGTGATCCTACTATTTTTTTGGAATCCGGCAGCGTAACCACAACGTGCACGAACGGAACAGAAAAATACACAGCAGATGAAATTTTGTGTGAAAATGGGACAGGGGGCAGGCTATTTATAGGCCACAAGTCGGTGGCCTTGCCCCCCTAAATTTACAATTTTTCCCTTTCAATTATAATTGATTAATTAATTTAGATAATTAACTTGTCTTTTCATGAATAGTGTTTGGATAATTTTGGTGGACTTCTTGACTTTTGGCTGTGAGAATGCTGAGGCCTTTGGCCAATTCCAGTCCCGTTTAATCGTGTTCTATCGTTAGCTGTTAGGGTGCTTCGTGTATGACTGTCCGAAAAATATTCTGAACTCACCATCGCGATCTACTAATTTTCCAAGCATGGAATTTAAGTCACTCAAAAGGTATTTTTTAATTTAGTTCCGTAGTGTTCTTTACAGATACCCTTGATACGTTGTTAAATCCCGGTAACGAAAGATAATTAGTTCGGTATCTGCGAAACTGCGAACTACTGCTTCTACGAACATTCTAGCCTAAGAATTAGTATTTTAAACCTATATTTAGGGTTTTTATATATCTATAATGCAAAATCTTTATTAAGAAAAAACGAGATATCACAATTCACATAAATTCAATTTTTCCCAAAACCTTAGCCTTGCAGTCGTGATTGAGCATGGTATTGTCCTACAAAAAGTTAATCAACTTTTCCTAGTCAAAACAAGGTCATACTTTGCACTATGTGCACCTTACCTTACACTATGCAAACACTATATACACACTAGTCATTATTTGATCATTTTGATCAAATTTTTCCCAAAAATCTAGGCATATATATTTGGCCTTCTCATCCCAAATTTTATTAATTTTGTCTCCAAAATTAAAGCTAGGTCACTCCAAAATTTATCAAGAACAATCACACACTCTTACACTTTTCCATACTATCAACTACACTCTCTTAATCACAAATTTCTCTCAAAGATAAACACACACACGGCTCACATACTGAAAATTTCAGCCCTCTCACTTCAATCTCAATCCTTTTAAAGCACTCACCAACACTTACACATCGCACTTAATCTCTTACGCCACCTTACCTTCACCCATACCTCCATCATATCACATTTGTGAAAATTTAATATAATTCTCTTCAAAATCTGCTACCGAAACCCGTAGCTTTCTCTTCCTTAGGAGATTTTCACTCTTCAAAACTCTCTATAAATAACACACAAATTATGCCTTAAAGACACACCTTTGCTTCCTAAAGAATTTCTTCTTCTTCCTTTGTTTTCCCTTGCTTCAAATCAAGTTTGCCTCCCCCAAAATTCTCCCTTCTTCACTTTTCATCTTCTTCCACAAAACAACCAAGAAAGATCACTACACCCCATCACATAGAAACTCCCTCTCATTCTCTTACAAAGCCTTAAGCACAACACCACCATCTTCACAAGTTTTTCTCACTTTTCTCCCACCAAAACCATAGCCTATCTCTTGATTTTCTCAAAGTTTATCTTAAGAAAAAGTGATCAAAGGCTTTGGAGACATCGAGTCGTTAAAGGACCTCCACTCAAAGCTTCTTTCCTCTTCTCAAAAACATATTACAAGTGGGTAATCCTTGTAAGGCCACCCCTTAAGTGGCCTTTATGTGAACACTGTTTGTGTGTGTATATATATATATATATTGTTGTTGTGTACTTAAAAGACTAATGGTGTTTCTTTGTGTTTTGTTAGGGTATGAGTTTATGTAAGTATGGATAAGGTTTTTAAGAAGAACATAATGATTTTTTTAGTGTTTCCAAGTGGAGAGAGAGGTTCGGTTTCTAGAGGGAACTTACAGAAATATTTGGCTAAGAATGTTAGAAAAGGAAGTAGAAAGTCTTGGTGGTGTGTAATAGTAAAAGAATAAAAGAAAAGGAGGGTGGGTGAGAGAGGAAGTAACTCTATTTTGGGGTTATAAGGTGGGAAAAAATAAGATTTTTTAGTAGTTGTGAGGGTAAGAGTTTAAAGGAAAACAAGAGTGTGAGTCAAACTAGGCATATCTTAGACATAAGATGGTTAAAGATGGTTATGTAAGTAAAAAAGAGGATTAAGGTTTGAGATGAAAAACTAAGGTAAAAGAGTCTTAAGAAGTTAAGAGTAAGTATGAGAGGAGTTAGAGTTCATTAAGGTGTTAAGGTGTGTCAGAGGTTTCAAAAATATATTAAGAGTGAAAGGTTTCAAAAGTCCCTGAAGAATACACATATCCCAAAGGCACTAGTACGCCTTGGTTATGACTGAATTACTCTGTAAAGTTAACTGTATATTATGTATTGTATATTTATCATACTTCATCATGAGGAAATGGGTTGCCATAAAGATACTAGGACAACCTTAGATAACTAAAAGATAAGCCACTTAAGTATGAAAAGATAATAAAGGAACCATAGGGAACAAGCAAAGTCTTAAGAAGGTTCCGACCATAAAGGGTCCAATGTACCTTAAAGACAGGAATATAGTTATATAAAAGGGCATCCCCCTTCTCTTGGCACGTCTATGGACACGCCCCTCACTATCCAACAAGAAGGAATGGTTAATGATTAATGAAAGCGAGCTTAAAACTTACTAAGAGAGATATGACACGATATGATGAGAAAGACACGATATGACAGTAAAAGATATGATATGACGAGAAGGTCATGATATAATAAAAGAAAAGAAAAATTTACGCCACGTATGCAAAGTATGCTACGGAAGCCAGAATATAATGAGAAAGTACGAGTACACCCCTAGTGAAGCTATAAGGGCGACCCCTCACCACCCTGCACGTAGGATGGTCATTTTATACGAATATGTTTATGCTAAATGTGTCTGTGGTTCGCTACCACCTCAGGTATGAGCTCTGCCTTCAAGTTTAAAGAACAAAAAGTAGGTTGTACACTGTAAGCGGACGAGGGTCCCACTGGGTACAAAGGATAGTGCAGACAAGAAAAGAAGGATGTTGTCCCGATGGAAATACCTAACAGGGCACATAAGAGAACCCCCCCGATTCCCCTCATGCATAAGTATGTGATGCATGTATATAATGTATGTAAGGCAATGTTGAGTGGATAGGTCTTCACAAGACTGCTTCTACACAAAGTAAGCGATAAGCAACCATGTGATCCAATATCACACTACTTAAACGATTAAGTAATAGAAACCACGATGATATATCTTTATTAGGTAATGTAAAGATTAGCATTCTTAATCACCTAGTAAATTAGATAAAGTTGCTCAGGACTAGCAGGGAATAAAATGAGTAGGGATTCTAGTATGCTTTCACACTTCGAGCGGCCTAGATCATAAATGAATCAAAGACGAATAGTTTTACCCCTAGGATTCCTGCTGAGAATACAATGTTCTCATCCCCATTCATTTATGATTCTAAGGACAAATGTCGAGCTACCCGATGAGGCGTGGGATCCAGATCCTGAACACGACCATGAGTACAGATCCCAACATGGGAATCGTCACGGAGACCTTTTTGTACATACTCACTGATACCCAGAGTATTCCTCAGCCAGTACCTCCCCCCCAGATTTCCTGATGAGCCCAGGCTCTCATTCCGATACCCCTATCATCATTAAGGACGAGTCTGAAATGTACAAGAAGGACGTGGAGGTAGACCCTAACTCTCTTCTTGTTTTGGCGCCCCCGCCTGAGTTCTTGGGACGTCGTATTCGTCGGACCGCAAGGAAGAAGGTCATTCTCGTTATACGACGCCAGTTTACCCCACGAACCCATGGCACAGAGGTAGGTCCCTCTAGACTTGACACCAGTCAGTGGGGAATGTTCAGTATAGACGAGGCTAAGTGGAGGTCAGAGGTGGATGACTACCCCGTGTACGACTCTCCGGAGGAAGACCCCAAAGAGGAGGATTCCATGGAGGACGACCTCGAGGAGGAAAATCCTGAAGAAGATCCCGAGGAGGCGTGAAAAGCCGGATTGCTCTAGGGAACAACGAGATCTCATTATCTGTCGTGCTGAGATTTTTGTACAGACTAAATGGTCCAGTGCACCATTAGTCTTTAGTGTATATATGTGCTTTAAATGTAACAGTAATTATGTAATGTAACCAGTTATGTAAGGAATGTTTGGACCGCTTTGTTGAACCACTTTGTTAATTGTAAATTAAGTTGCCATGATTGCCATGTTTACATCCATATCATGCCTATTAAACGTTTATGCCCTTAGGCTCTATCGCTTGCAATACATGTTTTATCGTACGTGTGGCTCATATTTCATGTTTCATAACTAAAGCAAAAAGTTTTGAATTGATCCATATTTTCAAGCAAAAGATATTTCCTAAAACATTATAGGACTAAAAGTAATCCAACCAAAGCAGATAACAACCTAGTGAGCATTGTTTACGATTTAAGCATAAGCAGTTAGCTAAGGTGTTACAACCTTTATGAAAATCAGCTTCTTGAAAAATATTTTCAACATTTGGATTACCCGTGTTTGTAGTTACATGTATGCCTAATAGTTGTATTATTATTGTTGTGTGGTCAGTGTTTGAATAAAGCTATTATCTCATTGCAGTATAGTTATACCAAAATAGTTAATAGTTGTCACAACAGTCAATCAGAATCGCTAGATAGAACAACCAATAGTTGTCATGATAGTTAGTTAGTATTGCTTGATAGAAACATTAGTAGTTTTCAGAATAGTTAGTCAGTGTCACAAGATAGAACAATATGAGTTGCGTTAGTCAGTATTGCAAGGTGTAGTAGTCAAGAATTGTCACATTGGTTAGTTATTATTGTGAGATAGAGTAGTTAATATTGTCACATCAGATAGTCAGGCTTTACTAGGTAGTAATAGTCATAAGTTGCTAGGTTTGTATGTCAAGAGTGACGATATGGAAAAACCGGAGCAAGCATGTTAAGAATAAGTACATGATGCTATAATAGCGATCGGGGTGGTGATCATGAGTTTATTGAGTTGGATTAGGATGTATGCTATAATAGATTACGATATTTCATAGTAATGTCTTCCACTAATTAAAGGGTAATTTAGTCTAAGTACTTGATTTTCTTAAACGATATTTATGTGCATTTATAAAAACGATATCTAAAAGTAGATGGAGAGAGTAAGAAAATTGAGCATTCAACTTAAAAATTAAAGACAAAGGAATATAAAATTAATAGACATTAGTAGAGGGTGGTGTAAATTGTCCTAACAATAATATAATAAATCAAAATTAACCAAAAAAAATGCTCATTCATAATATATATTTTTTTATAGCTTATAATTAAAGGTAATTATAAATTAGAAATGTTTATTTGTCCTGCACCAAAAACCAAAATGTTTTTGTGTTTTGATGTTTGAGGCGGTGGCTTCGCGGTATAAAATAACTGTATTATAATAGCAGACCCCCTTTAAACCCTTGTTTACGAGAAGACTCGGCGCTTAAACCCTAACTGCTGGTTTTCACGCCACACGTCCTCCTCTTTCAAGACTTCCGCCTCCCGTCTCCTGTCTCCCGTCTCAGCCGTTCTTAAGGTGCACCGTGACGCAGGCTATCACTCCACCCACTGCAGAGGCCCGAAACGAAACAGGATCAATTTTCCTTGTCGAACTTTCTAAACTATTTTGCAGTATATATATATACTTTTTGTTGTCCACACTATACCCTTTTCAGTTTTAGCCAGGTCACGCGTGGAAGCGAGTACCTTTTCAGGTTCAGATGGCGATTGACGGGAGTTTTAGCATTCATTCTTCGCTTCGGAGATTCCTTGACCGCTGCCCAAAGCTCCAAACCTTTCCAGAGTTCGATTCGCTCGCGCAGGAGGTATGGCTTCAGCTGTGAATTTCAGTTTCTGAGTGGAACTCACAGATTGGCTCTTTCATTTCTTGTTTTCTGCATGTATAACTGTTTGAATGATTGATAGGGACTGATAGAGGAGTGAGTGTAGGAAGCTAGGAATTGCTTTCATAGATGTAGGGGGTCTTGGTTTTCACGCTGAGCCGCGGCTCGCGATGGTCCTCGCTCGTTTACACATTTCCCTTGCTCTCTGCTGCCACAATCACTGTGCTGGACCGTGTGATGGTGCTGCAGAGACACCGCAGCCCACATGGTGGATGTGCTATGGGCGCCTTATGTGCAGGCTGAGGTGATCTTGCATATTGATCTGTCCCTCTTCAGCCCGCTCGAGCTGTAGATAATCTCCACTATGTTCCCACTGGAATTGTCAGGACTTTTGTCCAAGCAATGAAACTCCTCAAATTCAAATCATACAGATTTACAAGAAAGTACTACAAATAATTGGAAAAATTGTGCTGTTCCCCTCGCTTATGTATCATCATCATTAAATAGAGCAGTTATACAACAACACCACAACAACAACAACAGGGCATTATCCCATTACGTGGGGTTGGCTACATGGATCAAGGGACGCTAGTGCCCTATCAAGGACCATGTTTGCATAAATAGAGAAGCTATACATTTATAGAAAAAGTGAATAAAAATTTCTTTCCAGACTTTAAATTAATAGATGAAATCATTTTAGAGAAATTATTATTCCATATTATTCATTATTTAACATCAGAATTGTGATACTCCACTTACATTTTTCTTGTTTTGCTGATATAGTTAATATTATTTGAAGTGTGTCTTTTTGTTTTTTTTTTCAAATTTTTTTATGTTATTTACCTATATCACGGCAAGTATCGCTTAAATTTTTTGAACTGTAACTGTATATTATTTACATGCATTCAAATTTTTAAATAATTGGCATAAAAGACTATAGTTGATTATAGTGAGCTTAATAGTATGTAGTGATGTATAATTGTTGTTTTCTTACTATGATAAGAGTATGACGTAGATCTACTTTGATACTCTATGGTAGTTTACAATTGATACTTGTCAGATTCTTATATCTTTGAAAGCATTGACTTCTATTTTGTACTTTTAATCCCTTTTTTTAAATCAAATTTTTTGCAGGGACTCTTTGTTACAGAAGATAAAGTAGTTAATATGTTGGTGGGGGTGTTTCTGCACCCTAGGTATACAATTCCATTGATGGGATGTTTCCGTCCAATTGCTCGGAATTTTGTAGATAAAGCTGTTGCCGAGCTTCATCTTGTAGAGAATTTGAGGTCTAATACTAAGGAGATCACTCTGGAAGATGACTCTGATAGAGTTTTGGATGAAGTCACGGATGTCATAGAGCTTTATAGACATGGAAGGGGTCTAGATCTTCATGAGCTTGCTTGTCGTGCCTTTTGTCGGGTTCTTGACATGAATCCTTTACTGCTGAGGTTGGGGTTTTTCCTGTAAAATATAGTAGCGTCCTATAAATATTGTTTATAGTGTCAATAACAAAACTTTAAAGATCTGTAATATTTGGAAATTTAATTTGAAATTTCCTCTGTTTTGATTCTTTGATTGATGATAGGGCATATAGTGGTGTGTGTTCTAAGTTGTGGTGGTATTTTGTATCATCCATCATTCTTTCTGCAAAGGTGGCATGTCTTTTTCATAATTGATGGTATTGATTGCTATTTGAAAATTTTGTTGCACCTTTGTAATGTTTTTTGTTACAACTTTCTTTTGTTGTGTTTTCTATTTGATGCAGTTCTGTATTAAGCTATTTTGAGTTTGCTCCTCCTCCATTTCAGAGAATTTTCGCAAATCAAGTTACGGTCAGTGCTAATATACTGTTGTTGAAATATTTTCTTTCAACAGCTTCCCCTATGGGTATCAAATTTTGTTTCAAGCTTTTGGGTGCTCACAAGTAATGACCTTCCTTTTTAATAATTTTTAGGTTGAGACCTGTGAACTGCTTGTTTCCCGAATATCATGTCGCCTTCTTCTAGCGCAACCGGAAATTTTCTCAAAGCTTTGGGATTGGTCATGTTTTATGGACGTTGTAAAAGACACTCAAAAACCAGATCTTAAGTGGTGTGGGGTACAAATATTAGGTGTTGTGCTCAAATTAGGTGATAGAGCCAAAGAAAGCTTGAATGTTGGAGATGAAGAAGCATTTCAATGCCAATTGCGGTAAGTATTGTTGATTTATTTTCCGTTGCCTGTTCTACTTAGAAAATACTGAAGAAGCATTTCAATCTTCATCTTGCTACATTCAGCTGGAAAGAGTTCTGTCAGGACACATCACTGGAGAAAGCTAGTTGGTATGTTGAGCCAGTAACATACCATGTGTCTGGTTCTCCTGAACAAAGCATGGATTTCAATAGAGAGATATATTCACAAGGCTTAAACTCTCAGTCTTCTAGCTCACCAAAGTTTCATGTCTTACAGCCTCCTTTTAGGAGACAACGTATGGCAACAGGGTATAACTTATTTTATTCTGATTTCAAAACCTTATGTTTTTTCTGCTATTTATAATTTTGTTTAGCGTTTTAGATTGAATACTATTCATTGGCTTACAATTATGTGCTTGAACTTTCTTAATTGCTCCTTTTTATGCTTTTCTTGGTTTATTTCTTGCAGCTTCTCTTTGTTGATTGTTGCTGAAGTATTCCATATTTCATTTGGATTAACAATTAACTTTTGATATCTTCTGTAATTTTAGGGATGGTATATCAGAAAGTAATACATTCATATTGACCTCATCATTGAAGAAAAGCCAAGAGAGAGTTTCATTAGCAGTGAGTCAGAAGTGGCCTGTTCTTTTATATGGCCCCTCTGGTTCTGGGAAATCTGCTCTCATTGCCAAGCTGGCTCAGGATAGTGGAAACCGAGGTTTGTCTTCACTCTTTATATTTACCTCATTACTATTAGTTTTTGTCCTTCTGGACAAAGATTGGGCAGACATTTTTGTTTGTCCACTTAAGCAAAGGTTGGACATTTTGTTTGCTAGGGGGAACACAACTCCAAGTGCTTAGCGCAATGTAGGATGAACCACTAGGCTATGGGATCAATCACAACCCACTATTTATTAGTTTGTCTATAAATTGATTGATAAAGTTGGAATATCTTTTCTTTTGTGGTTTTTTTTTTGGTTCTGGGGGAGGGGGATTGGCATTGCAAGCCTTCATAGAAGATGGTAACTAAGCTTGGCTTTTTTTTTTTTTTTTTTTTTTTGTGGATAAAAGAAGAATTTCATTTAGAAGAGAAGAAAATATACAAAGCAAGCGGATAAGAGATTCTCTATCAAGAGAGAGGAACATAACTAAAATATACAAAAATTATCTATGGAGTAAAGCTTTCCAATCTCTCAAAATATTCGTAAGGGAGAATCCTCTAAAGAGATTGTGTGCTATACACCAAATAGATGATAAATGACTAATCTTCTCACACAATACATGAAAGTCAGAGAAATTGTCATAATAAAAGAGTTGTGTTCTAGCCAGATGCACCAAATAATGGCAAAGATTGTACATTGCCACAAGTAGTTAGCTTCTTTTCTCCTGCCAAAGCCGACAATTCTATCAGCAAAAAAAGTATCTAGGGTTGCAGGACACACTCAAGATTCCTCATATATCACAAATAGCTTATTCCACAAGAAGTTAGCTGCTGTACAATGCGAAAAGAGGTGTGCAACAACCCCACACATAACAAACACATCAGTGGAGATTGCCTTAAGAGGCGTTCGATCTTGCAACATGTCATTAGTATTAATTCTTTTAAAGCACAACTATCTAATTAAAGGATTTGATCTTAGAGGGAGTTTTGGACTTCCAAATAGGTTTCTCAAGGAGAAAAGAGGGGGAAAGCGAAGTGTGTTGGAAATTGGAAAAAAGACTTGCAGGTGAATAACCGAGCAGACTCTTGAGACCATAACCTTTTATTTGTGGTGGAAGACAATTTAACTGACTCAAGGAGACCCCTAAGGACAACTAACTCTAAAGCCTCCTTATCATTCAAATTTCTAAAAAAGTGAAAATCCCAAGAAATAATAGAGTCCTGATCACCATAAAAGTTTTGGATAGGGGCATTATGTAAAGAGGAAAGACAATATAGATGAGGGGAAAGAAAACCTAAAAGAGGTGTCCCCTATCCAGTTTTCCTCCTAAAAGTTAAAACGAGAACCATTCCCTACTTGCAAAGAAAGTAAATGTTGGAAAGTAGAATAACCCTAGGATATGAATTTACAGGGGGCTATAATGAGAAGCAAGTAATGCAGATTTAGTGTCCCAACCATTCAAGGCCATACTTACTCCTAATAATCTGATGCCACAGAGAGCGCGATTCTAGAGGAAAGTGCCAAAGCTATTTAGTTGCCTAGGCCATGATTTTAGACACCAAATTTCCGAGACCCAAACCTCTTGGTTTTGGACAACAACTCACCTCCCTGCTAACCAAATGATCACAACTCGAATCCAAAGCACCCAACCAAAGGAAGTCACGCATGATCTTTTTGATGGATTTGGCTACACCCACTGGTAGGCGAAACAAGAATAAAAAGTAAAAGGGGGTGCTAGAGAGGCAAGACTGAATAAGCGTGATCTGACCCCCAAGAGAAAAGTACGCCTCTTTCCAATATCCAAGGCTCATGGATATCTTTTCCACCATAGGATCCCAAAAAGAAGTAGATCTAAGGTTACTACCTAAAGGAACACGCAAGTAAACTGGAGGCCACTCCAAAATCTAACAATTTGCTAAAGATGCCATGACCGACAGAGTTTGATGGTCAACATTAATACCAGCTATACCGCTTTTGGAAAGATTGATTTTCAACCCTGAGGACATCTCAAAAATTTGATGGAGCAATAGGATGTTCACCAAACTCTATCATTTTCCAATAACAAAATGGTATCATCGGCAAATTGTAAATGAGATACCACAACCCCTTTGGATCCTACTTTGATGCCTTTAACCAACCCTTTATCTGTTGCCTTAGAAAGTAGAGGACTAAGGACACCCACCACCAAAGTGAACAAGAAAGGGGATACAGGATCTCCTTGCCTTAAACCCCTTTGACCTCGAAACTAGGATTTCAATTAACAATAACTGAGAAAGTGCTCGGAAGTAAGACAGCCTGAAATCCAATTCCTCCACTTTGAGCCAATCCCTTTCCTTTGAAGCACCTTATCCAAAAAACTCCCAACTATCCTTATAATAGGCTTTCTCAAATCCAACTTGAACGCAAGACATTGCTTAGACCTTTTGTTCATATTACCCACTAATTCATTGGCTATCAAAGCAGCATCTAGGATTTGCTTACCTGCAATGAAAGCGCTCTGTTTCTCAGAAATGGTATCTCCTAAAACCTCAGCCAATGGGAGAGAATTACGAACTGGTGACAAGATTGATAGGTCTAAAATCCTTAGCTCTAATCGACCTATCTTTCTTAAGGATCTAGGAGATGAAAGTAGAATTGACTCTAACACCAATCCTTCCATTCCTATGGAACTTATCAAACACTTTCAAAAGATCAACTTTAATGACATCCCAACAATCATGAAAAAAACCCAAAGTAAAACCCTCAGGGCCTGGTGCCTTATCTTTATCCATACACCAAATCACAATTTTTACTTCCTTTTTTGTGAAAGGCCTCTTTAAGAAAGCAACCTTGTCTTGACTGATGGATGGCAAACCAATCTCGACCTTCAATGAACGGTATAGAATGGTTTTCCTCGGAGTATAAATCCTTAAAGAACCTTGTTATCTCTGTAACCACTATCTCTAACAAATTGACCTTCCCCAATTTCCAACTAGCCCATTGGATTTTGGTCTTTTGCCTCCAACTGATCTTCTCTTTCAACATAATCTCCTCTAAATCATTTAGCAGAGAAACCTTTTAACTTCTTTATGAATTTAAACCCTTCCTAACTTCGTACTTCTGTATTTTCCCAAACATGTCTCACCAAAGGAACAAAAGAACTACGAGATAACCACATTTTCTCAAACCTAAAAGGCATTGGACCCCATTTGAACTTGGCAGACTCTAAAATAACCAGAAAGTGATCAGAGACCAGTCTGAAGTAAACCTCTTGAACTAAATCGGGGAAAACGTCCTCGAAATAATTGGGGAAAAGGAATCTGTCTAATTGAGACGACACTGTTTGACCCTTATTTACAGACTAAGTGAAAGTAGCATTAGAAAGAGGCAGATCCTTTAACCCATAGTCGTGAATGAAAGCTTCAAACCCACGCGTACTAGACGTATTTCTCCCGCCGCCTAGTTTCTCGTTGGGAAATCTGACAACATTAAAGTCACCTCTGGCATACTAATGAGGGGGAACAAAGACCGCAAACATAACTTAGTTCTTCCCAGAAAGAGTTTGCAACCTGTGTTTGGTCCATAAATTGAAGTGAACTGCCAAGTTCCTTTCCTTAAAATGTCTAAGCGAGCTGACAGAGAGAAAGTTCCACAAATTGTATCCACTCTTTTTGCGACCTAGTATCCCAAATAAGAATCATGCTACTAGAAGCTCCAATAGAAGGGAGATAGACAGAATCCTTATGTCTAAGATCCCACACATCCCGTAAAAGCCAACTATCAAAAGATTCTAACTTAGACTCCTGAATCATCACAATGTCCGGATTAGCCTTCAAAATGATCTCTTTAAGCTTTTCCTGCTTCCTAGTGCCCCTACCCCACTAACATTCCAACTAAGGATCTTCATTAAATCACTTGTTTCTTCCGCTTACCCTTCCCTCCTTCATATTTCACAAAAGAAGCTAATCTTTTGAAGTTCTTTCTTCAATTTATTGTTTTTGCAGACATAGGTCCGAGGTGTGCTAATTAGACTAACCTCCCCCTTGGCACCCTCCAAACTCACCCTCACATCCTTCAAGAAGGAGTTGGGGTCTCTCATGTCTTTGCCATGACCTGGGCAAATAATGGTAATGGTATTTTCCTTAGATGGCGATGCAGAACATACATCAAGAATACCAAGAGAAGTATGGCCTTAGACAGGCAAAGGAAGGAGGCCTTTGCCAGCATGACTTGACAGCTCATTAAGGTCACATGAAAAAGCAACAACATTGTTTAACAGGGAAGAGACAACAGGTACGGACGATGGAACAAAAGAGGAAGAAGTAAGTGACACAGAAGGACAAGATGCACTACTCCTTGATGCTGGCAAAGCTAGAACCTGGATTTCAGTTGTGTTAGTAGAATTAAGACCAACATCACAATTTTTTGGTAAAATATTCTAGGCCAACATCAAGACCACTAAGCTTGGCTTTTTAATATACATGTTATGGCTTTATGGATTCTAGGTTTCTAATTCCGAAGTGGCTGAATAAACTTCCATTAACACATAAATACATTAAGCTGATTTTCCTCTTTGGATTTTCATCTGCTATGGGTTTGTTTGGTTTAGATTTTGGTAGAATTGCTTTTAAAATAATTGATTTCAAAATAATTGATTTATGTTTGAGAATGTGAAGGTATCTATAGAGGTATCAGACTAAGTGTTGCCTGAAAACAAAATAATATAGCAGCCCAGCCTCTCCCAAGCCTAGTCCCAATATTTTTCCTCGTTTGCTTCCTTCTCTTTGATTGGTTATGTTACCCAAAATCTGAGTGAGTCAGCTATTGACAGATTCACTCCTAATAATCGTGACGTAAATCTATTTATTCTCTCCACTTAATCAGGCAGATTCATTTACTAATAATCCTCACTCATCAATTTATTCTCTCTCGCAATCTGAAAGGTTACATTTCTGACAATTGTGTTAAAAAGTGGGTTTGGAAGAAGTATTTTTTTTTCTCCAAATAATGACAAAGTAAACTTAAATAATATAGGGTCAAAACCCTCTTTTGGTCTTCTAGTTATACCCAATCAACCACTTTGGTCCTTTGATTTTAAAATCATTTAGTTTGGTCATATATTTGTTAAAATCAGTTGGTTTAGTCATTTTTGTCATTTAACCTCTCTTTTCAAATGTGGGTAATCTCACTGGTCAATGGTTAAATGATAAAAAAGACCAAACCAAACTGATTCATTTTAACAAATAGATCACTAAATTGAACATTTTTAAAATAGGGGATCAAAGTGATTAATTGGGTATAATTAGAGGGACAAAAGAGAGTTTTACCCTATAATTTACCTAGAAATAATTGAAGTGACTATTGAATATAATAAAAAGACATCTAAATGAGGGTAATCTAATAATTATCCTTTTGCATTTGTGAAGTAGAGAAGCAAAAGCTAATGTGAGTATTTGTGGTTGGAATTGTTTTTACCAACGACAGGTCACTTTTGCACAAAGCAAAATGTTTACCAAACAAATATACTTCCAGGGCCATAAATTATGACGGGTACGAGTATTGGGTACATAAAAATATAAAATACTGGTTCAGCTGAATGCATTTAATAAAATTCTATAATTATAGAATAAAAGGATAAATTTCAATAAAATATTGAAAAATGATAATGTTATTGGTAAAAAGTAACTGATTGTGCCCAAATTAAAATTTTTATCTTGAAATTTTTGAATAATAGAATTTTAAAGATGATATATATCCACTAAAAAGATAATTTTTTGAAGTTATATAAAAAATATGAATGTAGAAGTACTGTACGAGCATTGATAGTGTCTAAAATTAAATTTTTATCTTGAAATTTTTAAATAATAGAATTTTAAAAATATATATCCACTAAAACGATAACTTTTTGAAGTTATATAAAAAATATGAATGCAGAAGTAGTGTATGAGTATTGATAGTGTCCTAAATTAAATTTTAATCTTGAATATTTTAAAAAATAGAACTTTAACGATGATATATATCCACTAAATGAAATTTTTTTATAGATATATAAAAAATATGAATGCAGAAGTATTGTATGAGTATTGATACATGATATGGCTAAAATATGGGCACGTCACCAAGTTTGAAACATTTGTACGTTATAGATTATAGATTATGACTAATGCCGATTGGTGAGTGCCTAGCCAAGCAGGCAATACGCACTTGATATGTGCTTTCTTGATTTACAAGTTTTGATTTTTTGTTTTGTTTAGTTTTGTTTTGTCTTTTTTTTTTTTTTTTTTTTTTTTTTTTTTTNTTTTGAGGATATCAACAACGCACCATCTGATGTACACTCCATTTTAATGCCTTTATTGGAGGGGGCTGGTTCATTTGTGACAGGACATGGGGAGGTGATTTCTTTGCATTTTGCTTCTTTTCTTGAATGAAGTAATTGGATTCTTTTGGTGGTTTTGTTATGTGATTGTGCTCATAGAGTTTAGTTCGCTGTATATTGGTTTTGCTACACAACTTATTAGATGTATGTCTTCTACATTTTGACAACGTTGCCTCATGCTGACCATCCTTTTTAGTTTCTATTTAACTGTTTAATATTGAGATCCTTGAAGGTGGGTAACTGCTCTGTAACAACTGGTACCAAAAGAGAAGAGCTGCTGTACAAATGGTGTTTGTTTATTATGCTGAAATTCCAATGGGGAATTTCAGTTGCAGAACATTACAATAGTGGATAAAAATGGCGAAAAACAGAAGAACATAATTAAGGAAAATAAGTCTGGGAATAAAGGATCCCTTAGCCCTCCTAGTCCTCTCAAGTTCTGCCTGCCTACCTCCCTCCCCATGATCTAAATTTATAATTAACATTCAAAGAGAATTAAGGGAATCAACCTTATTCTTCCTGATTTATTTAAGCTAATAATCCTCCTCTAATAATCTTTCCTTCCTAACATTCCTCCCTTTAATTTCCTTCCTTTTCTTGCTGTGGCTGATTTGTCGTAACTAATTTCTCCCCTCCATTTTCTCCAATTATTCTGCTAGCTGATTTTTCTCCTCCATTTCCGCCTTCCCCCTTTTTGTGTCTTCTAGAATAATGATATGGTAAAGGAATTATTGTCTTTCCTTTTTTGTTTGATGATTCTGCTGACATGTTACTAGCTGTGGGGTATGTAACACTCTCATGGTAAAATTAAGTTGGACCTATGTCTTATGATTTGTTCCTTCTAATTGGACCTTTTGACACGTCTTGGCATCATCTTTTTATAAATCTCCTATCAATTTTTGTGTCCAATGCCTTCTTTCATCGTACTCTCTTTTTTTTTTGTAAATTATAGTAATTATTCTGAATTGGACTTCTTTTTGGGCCTCTTTGGGTCCATTCATTTACCTTCTCAATGGGACAAGAAGATTTGATCTCTTGATGCTTCTGGGAATTTCTGTGAACTCTTATTTTTATTTTTAGAATTCTGTCCCTTATTCTTTGAAGGGGGATAATTGCTTCTAAACCGTTGTGGAAATTCAAGCCTCCTTCTAAGGTCACGTCTTTTATTTGGATCGTAGTTCTTTTATAGGATTCATATAGATGACATGTTGCATTTCGTAGTTCATATAAGGCTCTTTTCCTTTTTTTCTAGATGTAAGAACAATTTTAGAGTAAGATGAATAGCACCAAGAATTGCCTCTGATCCTTGTCGTAAAGATTTGACAGAGTTTTATAGAGACTGTTGACAACCTAACAACCATTCTCACTTATCTGGGCTTGGGATCAGCTATGTATCTATGTTAAGGGACTATGGTGTTGTTTGATTCATGTAGTCGATCTCACTTGGCAAGACAAGACATAGTTGAATACAAACAAGAACTAACATAAGAAAATCCAAGCAATGATGCAAAGTGGATAGCCAATGGCATTGTGGCGTATTGTAGTGAGCCAAAAACCTTCTATGAAAAGTGGATAGCGGTTGACATGCTCTAGAAATGCCGCCCACTGCTTAATCTTGAAATGTGTGTGTATAATGTGTGGTTTGGATTTCAAATCAGGGGCTCGTGTTTGCATTGCCCTATTTTGGAGATCTCTTAGGAGCAAGTTTTACGAATCTTTTGGAGAACTGTAGTTTTGCCCCCTTAATTCGAGGTTTGGCTCTTGCAAAGAAGAGAAGTTCCTTTCCAGGTCCCTGGTTTTTTGCTGCTTTGGTTTATTTGGTTTGGAAATGAATGGTATAAATTGAATTTATTCCTTTTTGAATGCTGACTTTATTTGAGACAGGATTATGTCCTTGGCATCCCTTTGGTGAATTTCACATAGTATGCTTAATGGTGTTTCTTTAGCTTACATTCAAAGGGACTGCCATGCTTCATTGCATGGTTTATCATTGTAGGGCTTAGTTGTTATTTTGTTTCTTTATTATGTGGTCAGCTGTTGTTTTGTATCTTTGTGAAGATGTTTTATCTGCGTTTGTTCTATTTGCTTTTCTAACAAAATTTATTTTTCTGTAAATTGTTTTTTTAAGCTGCTGTATTTCTTCTTTTTCTTGGAAGCGAAAAGGAAAAAAATGTATAATGTGTTAGGATCAGAGAAAAGCCCCCTTAATATGGAAAATTTATACTAGGAAGGATAAGAAAACAACTAGTTAGTTTATCTATTTTATCTTTATTAGTTAGTTAGTTTATCTATTTTATCTTTATTAGTTTATCTTTAATTGTTAGCATTTATCTAGTTATTATCTTAGGAGTAAAATTAGAAATAAAAACTATTATAAATAGGAGTATTCTCCTTAGGTGAGGGTGTGGATTTATTATTGAGTTGTTGAGGGAACAAGTCCTTGAAGAGGAAACAGCCTCTTGATTTTATTCAACAATATCTAATTTTACTTATTAAATCCTTATTTTTTGTTCTTGGCTCTTGGTTCCCAATAACGACCTAACAAATTGGTCTGACCTGCCGGATTCCAGCCGCCGCCGCCCACCGCGTCGCTGCCCACCGGCATGCAGTCAAGTTCGCGATTTCCTTCTCTGTTTGCATTCGCGTTCTTTCCTACGCAGGTTGCATTCTGTTCGCATTCTTCCACCGCCCACCACACCGCCACCGCCTCGCATGCTGCCCACCGTGCCGTCACCCACCGCGCCGCCGCCACCGCCGGTGCAGTCCAGTCCGCAATTTTTCTCCTTCTCTGGTGGACGTCTAGTCCACGCCCTTTCATCTCCCGCGTCTGTAGTTCTTCTCTAATTGCCCGTAACGGACAATTGGAAGGTTTCGATGGAAGCCAAGATGACAAACCTCAAGGGCGAGATGACAGAGGTCAAACGTTTGCTCACCGAAGTCCTGCAACGGAGGGAGGGGCTCGAACGTCCCACGTTACCACTGAGTAGTTTAAAGTCATTATCTCCTCATGCTTCTACTAATAATAGAAAAGGAATGCTCTCAGCAATGGAAAATACCACACTTGAAGGATCCAAATTATCCACAGATGTTTATTTACAAAACGCAGAGTATGTTGAAGGAACGAGACCAATTTCCAGGCATAGAGTTGGCTACCCTCCACTAAATGAAAGTAAAAACTTGAGGAAACGCAGTAGTTCTCTCAGGGATAGAGAAGAAAACTATTTGAACCATAATAGTAACAATGTTCTTACCCATGGGGCACTTATTGATGGTTGTACTAGAGCTGGGCAAATAGCTAAAGCATTTGGTGCTTATGGGATAATGAGGTCCAAGAATGTGAAGCCAGATTGTGTTGTATTCAATGCACTTATAGCTGCATGTGCTCAGTCTAGAGCAGTGGATCATGCTTTTGATGTTTTAGCAGATATGGCAGCTGAAATGCAGCCCATTGCTAAAAAGCGGGATGCTGTTTTTGATGTCCTAAAAGAAGCCCGTAAAGCAGGAGTACGTATTCGAATAATGTCATATAGTTCACTGATGGGTGCCTGCAGCAAGGCAAGAAGTTGGGAGGATTTAATTGTGATTCAGGAGCAGTTTCCCAAATTCAACCTTGAGGACAAGGTTCGGGCTTTGGAGGGAGTATTGTTAGGATCAGAGAAAAGCCCCCCTTAATTTGGAAAATTTATATTAGGAAGGATAAGAAAACAACTAGTTAGTTTATCTATTTTATCTTTATTAGTTAGTTAGTTTATCTATTTTATCTTTATTAGTTAGTTTATCTATTTTATCTTTATTAGTTTATCTTTAATTGTTAGCATTTATCTAATTATTATCTTAGGAGTAAAATTAGGAATAAAAACTATTATAAATAGGAGTATTCTCCTTAGGTTAGGGTGTGGATTTATTATTGAGTTGTTGAGGGAACCAGCCCTGGAAGAGGAACCAGCCTCTTGATTTTATTCAACAATATCCAATTTTACTTATTAAATCCTTATTATTTGTTATTGGCTGTTGGGTCTCAAAAACGACCTAACATAATGGCAGAATCCTTTTGGCATCTTCTACATGCCCTGGTTACGTAGAGATTGTAAAATATACACTTTTGGAAGGAGATACAGTCCTTACTGTCGTGCTAGATGATTGTTTTTGTCTATTTTACTGTCTCTTCCTCCATGCTGGCCATTAATTGTTGCAGCATTACATATTTTGCAGGTAATAAGGGTGGCAGAAAGTTTTAGAATGTTTTCAACTATTGCTGTTTCAAATTTGGACACATCCGACAGTGCAGGTTTTTCTTTCTGACAGTTCAATTTTCCATTTAATTATTGTTTTTCATGATGTTTTCTGGTTACTTGTAATATGTTAATAGTTCTTTTTGGTGTCATGATGTTTTACTTGTTAAAAATACTTCTTGAGTTTGGTATCATGTATGTTTCATCATGATGTTTTGGAGTGCTAACAATGTTTAATATGTTCAATTCTTGCACCTTTAATGGCAAATTCTTAGACAAGCCTGTTTTGTGGGATACGTTTAGGCGTCTGTCATATGTTTGGTGTAAAGCTCAAATCTTGAGAGGATTTTCCATGTGAGATATTTTGAGGGATTGGAAAGCTGTCCTCAATATTTAGCCTTATATAGTGTGTTTGGCGACAGATATGAACAGTTTTTTTTAAAAAAAAAAATTAAACTAAAGCTGTTCTGTAAAAATCAATCTTGTTTGGTAAAATATACAATTTAAGTAAACTTTTTTTTCAAAGATTTCAAAGCTGTTTCATGAAAATAATTTGAAGCTTGATTTTGAACATTAAAGAAAAGCTGTTTCCTTTGTTTTTCCAATGTTTTTACCAAATTGACCGTATGTATCAAATATTATATTGTATAATATAATTAATTATTTTATACACATCTTAGTAATTTACGTTACAAAAACAAATTTTTCATACAATCCAAACAGCAGAATCTATCTTAAAATCACCTTTCAGTTGAGGTTAGTGTTATTTAAAAGTAGCTCTAGCAGCGCTATATCGTAGTCGAAATGGAGCACACCACTATGTTTTAAATAGGGGGCCAATTGCATTAACCTCCCATGAGTTTCATCAATATTACACTCACCTCCCCACTAGTTTGCATATAGACATTGACCTCCCCTACAAGAAAATTCTTATTTTATTTTATTTTATTTTTGAGAGGGGTGGTGGTGACAAGCTAGATAGTGATTAATTGGTTCATAGAGAGATGAAAAATTATGGGTTTGGTATGAAGATGGAAGAGGATAGTGGAATGCGTTTCAGGTTGTGGGTGCAGGTGGGGAGAGAAAGGATGGAATGGCATAAAATTAAAATAGAACAACTTGTTAAGGATAAAATAGTCATTTCATATATTTTGACTTTTTAAAAATAAATCAGAACTGAAGGTCAAGGGAGGTAAGTGTAGTTTTCTTGATAAATTAAGGGAGGTTAGTGTTGACTTACAAAACTAGAGGGGTGCTACTAAGTGTAATATTGATGTACCTCAGGGGAGGTAATTGTAATTATCCCTATAATTTGTGCCATTTACTGAGTCATCTACTCTTGTTGATTCAACATATTTCCACAATAGCATCCGGAAAGATACTCTTCCTATCTTACTATGTTAATCTATTCTTGTTCTTATTGATCCTTGAACGGGAGAGAATCAATAGTTGTTTTTTGGGAGCAAGTAGCTAGTTATTTATTCCCATTTACTTGTACTGATCATACTTATTTCTCTCTTAATTCAGATAGAAGACTAGGGAGTTTGGTTTATTAGAACTTTTTCCCCTTATTCTAATTGAAACTCACTCTCAATTTGAGTTTCCTTCAATCTCAATTTATGCTATCTAATTGGTGGTTAAGTGACATCAATTTGGTCCTGAAAGGCGGAAATATATGGCTTTTAGTTACCATCAAATTCAATTTGGTGTGTTTTTGATAAAGAGGGCCAGTGTGATGTGTTCATATCTTTCGAAGACCTAAATGAGTATTTACTCAAAAACAGTTCTGCTAGTTTATGAGAGTTGTGTGTGGTTTTTTGTCCTGCATCCTGCAACCAACGATTTGTATGAATTCTCAAGTAAAAAACTGAACTCTAGGATCCGTAGGACTTGTTTGGTTTTTGTTTTATTTTTGGGATGAAAGTAGAATTTCGATTAACAAGGAGAAACGAATAATACAATGATAAGGATGGGATGTCAAAAGAGCAAGCCTTCCCAATTTCTCAACATGTTTGAAAGGGAAACCCCTCTAGAAAGTTCATGTGCTTCACACCAGATTGAAGTCAATCACCTAATCCTCAAAGGACCCACTTGTGCAAGATCCTACTATTAAAGGTACGAGAGTGACGCTCCAACCAAATACACCAAACTATGGCAAAGACTGCACATTGCCCTAGGGATGGCTTCCTCCCTCCTCCCAAAGCATGCAAAACTAATCATTAAAAGTTGATCCGTAGTTCAATGGTACACCCAACACTCACCAAATATAACAAAGCATTCCATAAGGAGTGAGACATTAAACCATGTAAAAAAAGTTGCGTAACGCATTTATGAGCTTGCGCAACACATATAAGGGGAGATAGCTTTCTGAGGTTTACAGACAGGATTCAACCTTTAAGGGAGCTTTGGACTTCCAAATGGGTTTAGCAAGACAAAAGAAGATGTTCTTAGATGAAAGTGTTAGGGATCGAATGATTTGCTAGAAAAAACTCTAGAGGAATCATCTGACCTGGACTTTTTATCTGAGCAATGGGACAAAGTAAATATAGGGGATACTCAAAGAATATAGAATCTTGGACACTAGAAGGGAAGTGGTGAAGAGAAGTTAAGCAGTAAAGGCACGGCAACGCTAAACAAAGACACATCTCCTAACTATAAGTCCTCCCAAAAATTGACGTGAGAGCCATTGCCAACCTTCAAGGAAAGCAATGGCTTTGGAAAGCAATGACTTAAAAGAAGGGTAACCTTGTGATAGAGACCAACTTATTATTAGAGATAAACCTATGGTGACCCAAGTGTATATTATCTCCCTCAAGATGAACTAGTGTGGATCATCCGAGGAAGAAGAAGAAGAAGAAAATACAAAGCAAGCATGAAATTGAAAAGAAAGTTCTTGAGAGATAGAGAGGCTAAGACTCTCCCAAAAGCCTAGTTTGATCTTTCCTAGCCTAACTCATTCACGCCCTTACCCCCTACTCTCACACTCACAAGTACACGTTAGTAGTTTGTTACATGGAGTGGGGCCCATTTGATTTCCTTACATGGAGTGGGGCCCCTCTTTGTATTTGTTTCTGCCATAGA
The DNA here is from genome assembly GCA_003254905.1 of Nissolia schottii. Lineage (NCBI taxonomy): Eukaryota > Viridiplantae > Streptophyta > Magnoliopsida > Fabales > Fabaceae > Nissolia > Nissolia schottii. The sequence continues at coordinate 30,654 of QANU01016439.1, forward strand.
AGAAAAGAGTACTTGTGTTGTGGGAAGAAAGTAAATGATAAATGTGATACTAGAAATAGTGAGCCCCAACCTACAAATCCTCCCTAAGACTAATAAGAATGTTCCCCAAATGTGAATGAAACATTAGGATAGTTGTGTTCAATTGTTTTTATTATTATTACTATTATTATTTTTTTTGAAACCGGTTATATTTCTTGTAGATTATTTTACCTTGATGAAAAATTTCCTTATTAGGCTTTTGGTTGATCTTGAGGCAGGGGGGCACCCTAACTTAAAAAATGTACAGGGGACAGACACATCGTGTGTGTATGTGTGTATTTATTGGTTTTTGGTAAAGTGAAGCAAAATCATATATGTGTGACATATATATTAATTAAAAAATTAAGATCTTTTTTTGAAAATTTTGGTTTTTTTTCCCTTGTGTCTTTTGTTTTAATTTTTTTGATTGATTTTTCTGTTTTTTTTGTCAAGTTTATGTATGAAGTTGGGCTTTCTAACTTTCTAACGGTTCATTCATTGTCTAACAAAAACTTCTGATGGTTATTTATTTCTTTAAAATAGATCATGCTTGGCTGTGTCCTGGCCTTCTCCAAGCAAAAACTTATATATATATATATATATATATATATATATATATATATGTTATTTGGACACTTTTGAATATAAGTCTTGGTGTGTCCATATCCGTGGTGTGTCGAACACACTGGCACTTCGATCTTACGGAGTGCCTTTGCTTCCTTGGTAATTTTGATCATTGTAGCTGATTTAACCTTAGTGCAAAGCTTGGTTGTTATTGTTGGCGTATGAGAATTCTATTATCCTCCTTTTGAAAGTATGAACTTGGTGCTGACTATTCTTGTACTGATAGGTCGAGATTCACTTAGTGTCCTTTGGAGAAGAGTGATGATTAGGCCACCAGATAATAAAGACCTGCACGAGATACTCAAAGAGAGGTTTCCGGGGTTGGAGCTTCTTGTTGACAAACTCATAGGTATACTGATATAGTATTTTATTGATATGTTGTTTCTCATTGTTTTTTTTTTAAGTGGTTAATACAGACTCATTCTTTATTTTTTAAATAAAAAAATACAAATTCGTTCTTTATTATTTTGACAGAAACGTTTGAAAGAGTTAACTCTATTTCCATGCTTCAAAATGCGGGTTTTCACTTTGGAAGTTCTGCTTCTGTTGATTGTCACCGTAGGTTCTCACTAAGGTATTTAAAGTAATTAAATTCTGCCTTTGCTTGTTTTGTCTATTTTCTTTAACTGATTTGCCTTCTGTTTCTCCATGCCAGGGATCTCCTTAAATGGTGCAAAAGGATTGGAGGTTTAGGTTTTTGCTTTGATGGTAGCTTATCTGAAAACGGACTTTCTTGTGTGTATAAAGAGGTCTGATTTCCTGTTTCTTTTTTCTCCCGTTATTCTTGTCATCTATGTGGTAGAGTTACTTCATGTGAAGCTATTGTCTTGTATTTCAGGCTGTTGATGTATTTGCAGCTTTTTCAACTTCAAGTCAGAACCGGTTGTCTATAATGAAAGAGATAGCAAAGTTGTGGAAAGTACCAGTTTCTGCTGCTGAGACCTTGTATCCCCTTGACAAACCTATACTTCAGGTTTTATCTCGTGAACTATGTATCTTTGTGACAACTTCATTATTTGCCCACACCAGCTTCTCATTTGTGGTTTTGAAATGCAGGGTTCGGGCACAAATTTAACTATAGGCCGAGTTTCTCTCCAGTATAGTGAAAAACCTGTCAGTATTGTCAGTTTCCAATTTGAAATTTAAAAGCGATACAGTTCTAGTAGAAAGACCTCATGTTTTGTTGCCATTGCTTTTATGTTTCTTATGCAGTTAGATGAACATATCAGACCTTTTGTTAAGATGCGATGTTCTTTGCATGTACTTGAGCGTTTAGCATGCTCTGTAAAGTATAACGAGCCTGTACTCTTGGTTGGAGAAACTGGTACAGGGAAGACTGCAATTGTTCAAAATTTGGCTTCAAGGCTTGGTCAGAAGCTTACCGTTTTGGTATGTTACATATTTCTATATTATTTTCTGTCACTTCAAATTGTATGTCAAGTGTGTTTAAGTTGCACATGGTGGTGGGTTTTTCTCCAGAATTTGAGTCAGCAAAGTGATGTTGCGGACTTACTCGGGGGGTTTAAGCCTGTTGATCCAAAATTTGTGTATTCTCCTCTTTATAACGAGTTTGTGAAGCTCTTTCGCAAGACATTGCCTTTTAAGGTATTTATTACTTTTACTTTTTATGTGACTTTATCCATAGTTTTCATTAATGACTCTAATTGCTGCTGTTCAGGACAATGCAAAATTTCTTAATGAACTAGAGAAGTATTTTTGTGATAAGAATTGGGGGATGTTGCTTAAAGGTTTTCAAAAAGGTTTGAAGATAGCCGACCTTACAATTACTGGGCCTTCCAGAAAGCGTAAAAGATTAATAGATGAAGGAATTATCCATGAGTGGGAGAGGTTTTCTGTAATGCTGGAAAGTGCCTGTCAAAGTAATCCATCTTCAGGGATGATGTTTTCTTTTGTAGAAGGAAGTTTTCTTACTGCTCTTAGGAAAGGTGAGTGGATTTTACTTGATGAGCTGAATTTGGCCCCTCCAGAGACATTGCAGAGAATTATTGGTGTTCTAGAAGGGGAAAATGGGACTGTGTGTTTAGCTGAAAGAGGTGATATTGATTATATATGCCGTCATCAAAACTTCCGTATATTTGCGTGCATGAATCCAGCAACGGATGCTGGAAAGCGGGATTTGCCATTTTCTTTGAGAAGTAGATTTACGGAGTATTTTGTTGATGATGTTTTGGATGATGATGATTTAAGTCTCTTTATTAGTAGTCAGTTAATAAATGGTGGCAATAAGGATCAACAACTGGTGAATAAAATTGTGTGTTTCTATAAGCAATCGAAGAAGGAATCCGAAGAGAGGTTGCAGGATGGTGCTAATCAGAAACCTCAATACAGTTTGAGGTCTCTTTTTCGTTCTCTAGAATATACGAGGGAAGCAGAGAGAAAATTTGGATTTCAAAAGGCATTATATGATGGCTTTAGTATGTTTTTTCTCACAATGTTGGATGGACCCAGTACTGAAATAATGAGGCAAAAGATATTGTCTCTCTTGTTAGGAGGGCATATGCCTCCAGTTGACAGCCATTTAACCTTCAAATCTGATGGGGGCTATATTCTAACTAAAAGTGTCAAGGAGCACCTTCAGAATTTGGCCCGTGCTGTTCTAATAAAGAGATATCCCGTGCTCTTACAGGGACCCACATCTAGTGGGAAAACTAGCCTTGTTCACTACCTTGCTCAAAAAACTGGTCATGAGTTCGTGAGAATAAATAATCATGAACACACTGATTTGCAAGAGTATCTAGGCTCTTATATAACTGATGCTAGTGGAAAGCTTGTTTTTAATGAAGGTGTTTTGGTTAAAGCTGTAAGAAATGGTTACTGGATTGTACTGGATGAGCTTAACTTGGCCCCATCTGATGTGCTGGAGGCATTGAACCGGTTACTTGATGATAATAGAGAGCTGTTTGTTCCTGAACTGCAAGAAACAATTCAAGCCCATCCAGACTTTATGCTTTTTGCCACTCAAAATCCACCTACACTCTATGGTGGTCGAAAAATGTTGTCTCGTGCATTTCGTAATCGTTTTGTAGAGATTCATGTTGGTGAAATACCAGATGATGAGCTGAGGACAATAGTGGCAAAGAGATGTGAAATTCCTGACAGTTATGCTGAAAAAATGGTTGAAGTCATGAAGGAGCTTCAGTCGAACAGGCAAAGTAGCAGAGACGACAGAGTCTTTGTTGGTAAACATGGATTTATTACTCCTCGAGACTTGTTCCGTTGGGCTAATCGCTACAAGAGATTTGGTGACTCTTATGAAGATTTGGCCAAAGATGGTTATTATCTTTTGGTAGAAAGGCTACGGGATGAGCATGAAAAGTCTGTTGTTCAAGAAGTTCTTCGGGTTAAACTAAACATCAAGAATTTGTATGATCAGGTATGGTCTTTCTTTTAGTGTCTCCTGCATTCTTTGCTGTTGTGATGCCCAATTTTTCGTGTGCTTTGAAGTTCTGATTGGATCTGAGTAATCAATATGTACTTCTAAGAAAATATGGTGAATGATGGTCGTCTATGATGTTCTGAACCAATTGTTGTGGAATTGTCTTGTAATCAATCCTCCTTCTTTTCATAGACATATTCTTGTTTGGTTGATATTGGATCAAAATCTGGATTCAAATTCAAACTATTCGTGTACCTCTATTATATTGGTTATGCGGCATCCATGATAGAGTTATTGGCTATTACCTATAAAACTATGTTTTCTTTTGGAATTTATTTGAAATTCTTCGCTTTACATTACGTAAAAGATTTGAAAAGGCTGATCAATAAATATATGTTCAGCAAGCTTTTCTGACTGTATTTCAGATGTCTTACAAAATGAACATTTGTTCCAAAGGCTCGGACAGTCTTCCTAGGTATGAAATTACTATTTTTCCCCTTCTGGTCTAAAATCATACGTCTACTATCACTTTCTGATGGTCTTGTCATATGCAGTGTAATCTTCACCAAAAGCATGCAGAGGTTATACTTCCTTGTGGAACGCTGCTTTAAATTACGTGAGCCTGTATTGCTTGTTGGGGAAACTGGTGGAGGGAAGACTACTGTCTGTCAGTTACTAAGTGCTTGTTTGGGGATGAAGTTACATATCTTGAATTGTCATCAATATACCGAAACATCTGATTTTATTGGGGTATCAATCTCATGCCATTTCTTTTAGTTATTCTTGTAAGGACTGTTTAAGTGAAATACTATTATTAGCTCAAATGTTAACTAAAATTTGTGTTCCAGGGGTTTCGTCCAGTACGAGAGAGATCTAGACTGATTTCTAACTATAAAGAGGTCATTGAACAATTGAAACAGCTAAAGGCTTTTGCACACTTTCCTGATGGCCCTGTGAGTGCCATATTTCTTTTTATTGTTTTCCATTTGTGGCTAAGAATGAAGTGAAATTTTTATGGATATACTCAGACCTATTTTTGCTATATTTCTACATTTTTTTTATTCGTAACACAAGTATTAATTTGCCATTTTCTGCTATAGTTGGTGTCTTCTGACATAGATCAAGCTGCTTCAACTCTTGATCTGCTGAACAGTATGGTAGGGAAATATAAAAAAGGTCAAGTTCAGAGTCCTGATGTCAGCAGTGAAGATCTTCATGAATTTGAGAAATCAAAGTTGGAGCTTGATGTCTTGCATCAGCAGTGGCAAAGTATATTTGTGTGGCAGGACGGTCCCCTTGTAAAAGCCATGAGGGAAGGGGATCTATTTCTTGTGGATGAGATATCCTTGGCCGATGATAGTGTACTTGAGAGATTGAATAGTGTGTTGGAGCCAGAAAGGATGCTTGTAAGTTGATTATGCATATGCTTGAACCAGTTTTGATATAGCTCTAGATCTCTTGGTGTATCCAATAATGGTGTTGTCATGTTTTTATTTTGTTGTGGATAAAAGAGAGTCATCATGCTTTTTTTTTCTTTTTTCCTTATCGGATTAATGGTCATTGTGTTTTTGTGCACACTGAGTAAAATTAATGAATTTGAAATTATATCACATGTTGGATGCTCCTTGTTGCTTCTTGCCCAGTAGGCGTATTGGGTGCAGTCTTTGGCTATTTTCAGTTTCGTTCACTATTTTCAATTTCTAAGTATTTGTTTCTTCGTGGTTGCAGTCTTTGGCGGAAAAAGGAGGGTCTGATCTGGAGAAAGTTACTGCACATTCAAATTTCTTTGTTCTTGCAACAATGAACCCTGGTGGTGATTATGGGAAGAAGGAGCTATCTCCGGCACTTCGCAATCGCTTCACAGAGATATGGGTTCCCCCGGTTAGTGATCTAGATGAGCTTCGGGACATTGCTTTGACAAGGTACCTACATTCAGTGTTTGAGGATATGTATTTTAGATAAAATATATTGGACTTATTTTTTATTTGATTTATTTGCAGAATTTCCAAGTTTAAAGATGTAGGAAACTTAGATCCAGCTTATCATGAAAGACTCTTGCTCATTGTTAATACTATGATGAGTTTTTGGGAGGTATTGTATCTCTATATATTGACTATTGATGTAGTTTATTGTACAAATTTTGCATTAAAACTTTTTACCTTTGAGCTTGTACGGACGACGCCCATTTTAAATTTATTTCACTTTTGGCATTTGTTGTATGATGAACAATGTTAAATGAAACTGAGTGTTGGCTGATAAAAAACCAACAAAAAAAAATTCGTTGTTGTGGAAATGAAGATGTTGTGTTGGATGAGCGGACACACTAGACAAGATAGGATTAGGTATGAATGCATTGGAGAGAAAGTTGGGGTAGCACTTACTGTGAAAAATATTGTAGAATTTCACCTTAGGTGATTTGGACATGTGAGGAGAAGTCGCGAAGAAGTCCTTGTAAGTAGAGTAGATAACAGGTTAGCTTATTAGTTAGAGGTTGAGGGTGACCTAGAAAAACCATAGATGAGACTATTAGAAGAAATTTAGATGTGAATGATTTGAATGCAAACTCGGTTCTTGTCATGACACTACGGTGTCATTTGAACCTTTTAGCCAACCCACATTGTGGGAAAAGACTTAGTTATTCTTGTTGTTGGCATTCATTGTACCTCTGTCCTATTGAGAGCAAATCTTTCTCTTTATTAGTGCACATGGGGAATTTGCGTCAAGTAGTTGAATCGTGTTTATGCTTTTTCTACCAATTCAACCAGATCTATCTCATAGTATTGTTGATTTTGTGTTCATTATTCCTCTTTTCCAGTGGTTCAACCAATTACATCCTGGGAGAATGCTTACCGTGAGAGATCTCATTTCTTGGATTGCGTTTTTTGATGCGACGGAGGAAAGCTTGGGGCCTGAATATGCACTTCTTCATGGAGTATTTCTTGTTTTGCTTGATGGGTTAAGTCTAGGTACTTATAGCTATTTAATTTTCATTTCTTTAGCTTTCTCGTTTTTCTTGTAGTATATTAAGTAATTTATTTTTCTATATTTTTTTGGATAAAAGAAGAATTTCATTAAGAAGAGAAGAGAAGAGAATTACTGAAAGAGGACAAGAGATCCTCTATAAAGAGACAAGAATTAATCTCCTAATATCTGCTTATCCATTTAATATAAATCCCTTTTGGTTGTTATCTTCTATCACTATTAATAAAGGGGATATCCCCAAATAACTGCTTTTGGTATCCAAATTTGAAGTTTCCAGGGTTGCCTTTTATAATGTAGTTTTCATGTAGTAATTTTTTTTCTTTTGAAAACCTCCGTTTTCAATTTTTTTTTTAACAATTTTAATAATTATTAACAGCTCTGGTACTTCTTATTTCTTCTTTTTTTTTTTTTTTACATTATTCATGTTCAATACTTGACAGACATGAAGGCTAGTCAATAAGGCCAATAGAGAGGATGCTGTTTACATTGAAGTGGCTTACTCCATGTGTTGCAATAGTTGGTTTTTCTAAAAAAAGTTGTTTTTTCTTCATTTCTTTTGAGTAGGATTTTTTGTCCTCCTTGACAAGTTGGGTTGCACAAGGAATTAAATTGAAATTTTGAGCTCTGTTCTGCTGTTCTTCTTTGGTTTCTTGATCAGTATATTGAAAAAGTAGTCTACGGTATCAGCATTGTAGTTTTAAAATACAAAATCTTCTATTACGATGGTTGTGGTGGTGGTGACAATGATAATGGTTATTGTGATAGTGGTGAGTATGTTGGCGTTGAGGTTTTGTTAATGGCCTTTGATTCTAACCGCATCTAAAACTAATTGTGGAGATGCTGGTGAGTACTAATGAATGAACAATTTATTAGTGTGTTACAAGCTTGCATCTCCACGGTACACCTATCAAATGACAGAAAGCTTCTGATGTTGATACTATGACTGGGCACCAACTATCCAACACAGACCTCACTGTTATCTAAGCATTATCAGAATTATTATATGCTTTGAAGTCCGCTGAGTTGAGCCATTGTGCTTTATTTTCCTGCTCCTTTTCTTTTTATAGACAGTTGCTTAATTTTCACCAGGCACAGGAATTTCAAAAAGGGATTCTGAAGAACTTAGGGAGACATGTTTATCTTTTCTTCTACAGAAGCTGAGAGTATGTCACTTCCCTCGGTTTTCATCTATAGTACACTATCTCTCTTACATTTCCATGAGCACCAGTGACTTTGATTATGTGATTGTATCTGTCCTTGTAGGAATTAAAAATCTATTATCAAGTGATATAGTAATTGAGGATGTGTAAAAAATCTATATAATTTATCATTATTTAGACAATTTAAGTGTGTAACTATTGATGGATTTGTGGTATTGATATATTTTAGAGAATACATACTTTGTCCAGTTCAGTTCAATGAGGCATACATAGAAGCTAAGTAAATAGGAATCCGTTTGTGCTATTTATGAAAGCGGTTGTCAAATTCAATTGCTTTTGTAAACTCATGATAGAAGCTCCATGAGAGTTTACATGAGCTTTTGTCAAATTCAATAGCGGTTGTCAAAATCTCATTAATTTTTGTTTGAGATTTTGACAAGTTTATGGTTGTAGATGATTAGGAGGATGAGTAAGCCGAAAGTTAGGACTCCTAAGCATAGCTCGAGCTTCTATATATTTTCCTTGTTGAGTTTTCCCAATGCAAAAATATTATTTGATAAACCTATCATAGTTGTTCTATCTACTAAGGTAGTTAATTTCATAATTCAGTATGGAATCAGATGTGCATTAGCATTTAGTTTTGTTTCTTATGATTTGATAATCCTTTTATTTGGTGTTCTTTAAATGGTTTGTGTGAGAAATTTTGTACGTGGTTTTCAAATTGATTTCTTTCTCGTTGGTTTGGTGAATTGCATCTGCTTCTGTTTTTCTAGTACTCTTTCCTGGTTCTTTGTGAATATAACTTTTCAATTATAAAAAGAGAGCATTTGAAGTTATACTTCTTCCTTTTTGTATGCCATGAGATAAGATTTATTTTAATGCTCTCTTTAAAGAAAGGCTTATTTTCATGGCTCGAGTCGTTAACTCCCGTAAATTTGTTGTAAGTTGTAAATGATGATTGGGTTGTTGCTACAGGTCAATGAAAGTTTACATTCAAAGCTTTCAAGAATGGAAAACTACGGTTGGGGTGAATTTGGTGTAGTTGAGGATGCATTGCATATTGATGATAATAATGGACGTGATGATTTATTTGGCATTGGTCCATTCTATATCAATAAAGGTAATCTTGTAATATTGGCTGTTAGCATATCTACAAAGTATCTTACAGAGAATGTACGATGCATAACATATTTGGATATTTTGTTATTTTACGGTTGCTTGTCTTTAGTTATTAGGGAGTAGGGATTCTTCTTTTATATGTTACTGTGTTCTGTTGAAAATCTTTTACATAGTTGGTCCAAAGTTCGGACAAAAGAGGAGGGTTGTATTAGGTTATTGACATCTAATGTGAAACTTTATCGAATCTTCATGACGTTGATCAAAGATGATTTAGGGTTACTGTTAGGTCATTGCCTGGAAGCAACATGCTGCATGGCTTGAGTGTGTCAATTGAGCAAGAGCCGCTACATCATTGCCCAGGTTTAGTGAATAATAGGCCACGGGCATTTTTGTGAACTTATGTTAGGTAAATTTATTAGTTTACAAGGATACAATATGGTTTAGTACTTGGAATGTAGCCATTCTTGCAATCAAAAGAATGGAAATAGTTGTCACCACAATTAGGTGGAGGATTTTAATGTTATGTGCCTGCGAGCAACTCAGTGGTTGCTGAAGAGGGTTTGACTGCTCAACACCAGGTCTTGATTCTGAATAAAATGTATGGGTTTATGAAGAGTGATGATAAAAGGTCAAGAGAATATTTCAAGGATCATGTGGTGGCAATTGAAGGGTAAAAAACAAAGGAACTTTGAAAGAAGGAAATTGTATATTTAGAGTTTAGGGAGCAAGTAATTGTATATCTAGGGTAATTTTATATTCTTTGTATATGTGAATATCTTTGTAGATATTACACATTGTCTTTGTAATCCAATCTCTGCTGTGTAGTGGAGACATCAATTCCATATGCCTTTCTCTTCTCTTTCTTTCTCTCAAGCGTTCTTTGCTCTTGGGTTGTTGAACAGTATTCACTTTTCTCCTTCTTTGTTGATTCTTGTTTTTTCCAATTTTTTTTGGCAGACTTCCTTTTGTGGCTTATTCTGTATGACTCTTTTTTATGCCAATAGGTTTTGGTAGTTGCGAAGATGGCTGGTTTGAGTTCAATGCACCAACTACCCACAAAAATGCCTTGAGAGTTTTGCGTGCTTTGCAGCTTCCCAAGCCTGGTATGTGTCTTCATTTGCATTAGATTTTCATTCAAGTTTTTCAGAACATATTTATTTACATAATCATATTTCTTTTTAATTTACTGCTGTTTGCAGTTTTACTGGAAGGCGGTCCAGGTGTTGGGAAAACAAGTTTAGTCATTGCCTTGGGTAAATGCTCTGGTCATAGAGTGGTTCGGATAAACTTATCTGAGCAGGTCAGTAATTATTCTTATCTTTATATTATGTTCCAATACTTCCTTCATGGTTCTTATATTCTTACTGTAACCATTTTTTACACACCATTTCTGCCATGGCAAAGTTCTTACTTTGAGCATTTCTATTTCTTTGTGCAATTTTGGTGCAGACTGATATGATGGATCTATTAGGGTCTGATTTACCTGTGGAAAGTGACGAGGGGATCATGTTTTCTTGGTCTGATGGGATACTACTGCAGGTTGAGTTGATTTGCAATGAAACTTAAACTTTCATATTAGTTGATGATATGTATTTAACTTGCAATATTTTTGTTTCTGCAGGCACTGAAGGAAGGCTGTTGGGTTTTGCTGGATGAGCTTAATCTTGCTCCACAATCTGTTTTGGAGGCAATTTCCTGATCACTTTAATCTCTATTTCGTCCTCTCTATTTTCAAAAGTGCTTTCTTTCCAGCTTAATTATTCCTTCTTGAGTTTCTTTTTCTATGCTTATTTGTTTGGGAAAGAGTCAAGGGCTTTGCCAGTGTGTACGGTATGAGTTGTAACAGTTTTTTTCAATCAGGGTTTGAATGCTATTTTGGACCACCGAGCTGAGGTTTTTATACCAGAGCTTGGTAATACTTATAAATGTCCACCATCATTTAGAGTTTTTGCCTGTCAGAACCCATCACATCAAGGTGGTGGCCGAAAAGGCCTTCCAAGATCATTCCTTAATCGTTTTACCAAGGTAAGCTGCTTGTTTCTTAATTTAGTATTTGTTTCGGGCCTGTTGGAAGTTGAAAGGAGGACTGACAAGCAAGTTCAAAGTCCCCTGCTTGATTACTGGAGTCATAATTCAAAATACATGTAAAACCAAAAGAGACACTAATTAACTTCCCTCTTTCCTAGCAAAATGCAAGCCTTGGAATGAATGTTCTTTTTGATAAACATGTCCCATTTCCATGTGTTCTTCCTCTTTTGTCTCTAAGGTTTATTTATTGGTCAATGTTTCTCTTTTGTTCTCAATATGCACGATTTATCATTTGTGTTTTCGGATGACAATTACAGGTATATGTGGATGAGTTAGGTGACGAAGACTATCTTTCCATTTGTGAATCAAAATTTCCAACTATTCCTAGGCCTTTACTCTCGAAGTTAATTTTATTCAATAAAAGGATGCATGAAGAGACCATGTTGAATCATAGGTTTGCCAAGGATGGTTTTCCATGGGAGTTCAATCTGCGTGATATTTTTCGATCTTGTGAGATAATTGAAGGTTATATATTTTCCTATCCCTTTCACTTCCATTCTGATGCTTCTGTTTTTCCTTATTTCATCTATTTGTTTCTTATATCCCAGTGATATTAATATGATGGTCTTATTTTAATATTTCCTTATACTTAATTTAGGGTCACCCAAGCACTTGGGAACATATTCCTTTTTGAACATTGTATACATTCAGAGAATGCGTACAGTAGCTGATCGCAAGGAAGTCTTACATCTTTTCACGGATGTATTTGGGGAGACGCCATCTATAAATCCATATCCCCGTGTTCAGCTTAATTCAAATCACTTAGTTGTGGGTAATATTACTATTAAGAGGAATCTTGTAAAATTATATGCGCCCTCAAGTAGTAAGCTCCTTATACTTCCTGAAATTCGCCAAAGTCTGGAAGCTGCTGCTCTGTGTGTAGAGCGTCAATGGTTATGCATCTTAATTGGCCCATCATGCTCTGGAAAAACTTCATTGATAAGATTACTTGCTAATCTCACAAGCAATGTACTGAATGAAATAAATCTTTCATCTGCAACTGATATATCTGAATTGCTTGGATCTTTTGAACAATATGATGCATTGCGTAATTTTGACTATGTTGTTGCTCAAGTTGAAAACTTTGTTAATGAGTACAGCAATTTGCAAATGGAGGCTTCAAAGGAAGCATTGTTTTGGGAAAGAGATTTATATAGGAAATGGGCTGCTTTCTTGTCTGGCTTGAAATTTGACAGCTTGGCTGCTTCTGCTTCTAATTATTTTGAAAACTGGAAGAGAATTGTTTGTTCTCTTTGTTTGTTAGAAGAGATCATTGAACAACTGAAATGGAATGTAGAAAAAAATTCTCTTCCCTTATCTTATTCAATCAAGGATCTTGATTTGGTCTTGAAGACAATTTTGAAGCTGAAAGATCAGAAAAAGTTGATTTCAACCAAGTTTGAGTGGGTTCCCGGAGTGCTAATCAAGGCTATAGAGAGAGGGGAGTGGATTATCTTGGAAAATGCAAATCTATGTAACCCGACGGTATGTCATGTTCAATAATATTAATGCATCTGTATCCAAAAGAATATATTATTCAATGCATCATGCATGCTTCTTAAGGTCACTACGCGTGAACACAATCATATTGCCTGTGCTTGTCTTTGAAGTGGTGGTGCTGATATCAGTGTGTATGAACTTATTGATCTCTCTAAATTTCTTTCTATGGATGTGTATGTGTCTGTACAGATATTGAAAGGTTGTGTCAAGCACGTCTTGCTCATTAAATTTCAAATCTTCAGCATTTTTTCCTACTCCATCTGAATGATTTAATGTGTATATATATATATATATATATATTTTCACTGAAACTAAAATATAGACCATTTGGTCGTTATCTTTGTTTAAATGTTATTAGTTTGGCAGGCAAGATCTACATACTTGTTAGTTGTAATTTAGTTGTTAGATTGATCAAAACAATTTTTTGATAAGTGTGTATCTATTGAGTTTTTTCCCCCCCTCTTCTTTTTGTTGATAGGTTCTTGATAGAATTAACTCTTTGGTGGAATCTCATGGCTCTATTGTTGTCAATGAACGTGGAATTGTTGATGGAAACGCCTTGGTTCTCCATCCGCACCCTAATTTCCGCATATTTCTAACAGTTAATCCCCACTTTGGTGAAGTTTCTCGAGCAATGCGTAATAGAGGAGTTGAAATATTCATGATGCAGCCATATTGGGCATTGAACGATACAGGTGGGTCCAACTGGGAGGATAATGAGCTCAAAGATGTGAAAAGATTTCTTATTTTGTCTGGTATTCCTGTGACTCAATTGGTTGATAGCATGGCCGGAGCCCACATTTATGCTAAGAAGGAAGGTTCAGAGATTAATGTTCACATCACATATCTTGAGCTATCACATTGGGTTCATCTTTTTCAGAAGCTACTTATGACTGGTTGTCGTCCTATTTGGAGTCTGCAAACAAGTTGGGAGCATATATATCTCTCCTCGTTGGGTGAGGTTGAAGGAGAGAAAATAATCAATTTTGCAAAAACTGAATATTTATCAGAAACTAATTTGGCTGGATATGATTGCTCAGTTGCATGTCCTTTAGGTTTACCAGGTGGATGGCCAGTGCCATTGAGGTTAGAAGATTTTACCTTCTACTCAAAAGAAGCTTGTATCAGACAGAACTGCATGTATCTGGAGTTCCTGGGAAGTCAGTATGCTGCACAGGAATATCAAATAAAGTACTCAACTGCTTCTCTGCAAACAGCTGGTGACTATGGGAGGGCTTGTTTTATCGACATGAAGACATTACGGGAAATTATGTTTCCTAAGGCTTCAAATGTGGCCAATGCAGACTGTGAAAGGGCAACTGAAATTGACTTGAAACTGACAAATAAGATGCTATCTTTTGCAGCCAACTGGGCCATTGAACAAGCAACCGAAAGTGATTTTAAGTACTATCTATTGTGGTTTAGTTGGTTTAATTCTCAGCTGCAACCCTTCTGTCAGTTCTTTCATTACTTTCACATGCACCTAGAAAAGATGATCAAGCATCCGATTTGGAAATATATTGCTAGCCGCGGCGAAGTTGATTTTGATTTGCAATTAACTCCTATCTTATCACTTGATTTCGTTGATGTGGTTGCATCAAATAGCAAAACTTACTATATATGTAATGCTATTCGTTGCATCGATCCGCTTAGGTTAACTTATGAACTACGGAATTCTGAGAGAGAGCATAGTTTTAGCAATCAAGAGTATCTTCCACTTTTGGAGTCTCTTCGTGTATTGGAAGACGAATTCCTTAAAAAGCTTGTTACTTCAAGCCCTAAGCTTGTTGAGAGTTCATCCTTTGATTATTTAATACAGTCTTACACTGACCTTATTGAGGATCATGTGCTATTCTGGCATCACTTAATTTCCTCCGAGTTTGATCTGTCAATAATTTCTAGGCATTCTTTAGTGAAGGATGCTCGAAAGCTAATGAATATCTGTCCTGAAGCAGTAGATAATGTTATGGTAAGCTAAGCATAATATTTATTTTATTCTATAGTTTTAAATTTTTTAAAAATTAATTAGTTTTTTTACATTGAATAGATGAAGAGCAAGAAATTGGACAAGTTTTCTTTTCCAGAAAAATCCTTGTTGTGGATCCATGGTGGCCACCCATTTTTGCCGTCGTCATCAAATTTACATGTTAAACAACATCAGCTTTTAAATTTTGTTGAAAGTTTTTGGCCAAGAAAGACAGCATTCAGTAATGAAGGTTTGCAATTAAACTCCTTTTTATTGCTTATGTCTGGGAAAATTACAAAATGGGTGTTCTTGGTTAAGATATTTTCAGATTTGGAACATATAACCAAAGAAGTGGGTTAATTAATTCTGCAATTGGGCTACGAGTAACCACTCTTTGAACATCAAAATCACTCAAGTTAAATTGATCTTAAGCTGGAAATAATTCTGCCAAGAATTTGATGTTTTGTAATTTTCCCCAAATTTTGTACGGCTGATTTTTTACTTTTTCTTATTCGTGTTTTTAATTTTGTCTTGATTTAGGATTGCTGAGCAGCCATCTCCTTGATGTTGTGGCATCATTTGATCGTGATCTTCGCTTTCATGTGATGCAAGGTATGTTGCTGGGAACACTGCTTCCTTTTCCCTGATTTAGTTGAATTTTAATTTGTTTTTATCATTGATTGAGTTGTTCATTTTGTTTGTTATTCTTACTTAACAGTGTGTTTTTTCATCTTTGTTCTGGAATGTGGTAGTTTCACTACACTTTTGAAAGTTAGCCTTCATAGAAGCTGATTTTTGGAATAGGAGTGATGCAAGCAAACAGTTTTTTTCTCCTGCTTTTTGCAAAATTGTTGTAAAGGGCGTTATAGTCAAATTGGTAGACATCTCTAATTTGTTTTCCATGATCCATCTAAATGGATGGGGACAATGCAATGATACATATTTTACACTATCTGGAACAGTGTTGTCAAATAGCTGCTATAGCGGAATAGCGCAGCAGATTTGGAGCTTGTGCTATGTTATTAAACAGTGTTATAGTGGCATTGTAGTGGTTATAGCAGAAAAAATAGCATATTTTTGGGTAAACGCTAGTTCCACTATTCTACTATTGATGACACAGATCTGGAATAAGACTCTGTGTGTGTGTGTATGTACCTTTTGTATGGATAATGGTTCTAAGTTGGTTTCTTCTTGCAAACGAAGCTTAGTTTGTGGCTTCATCTCTGCGATTTTTTTTTTCCTGCCATAGCTCCTATCCTTTTGGTTCAGAATATTATGATTTTTATTTTTGGTATTTCATTCGACAATCATGTACTTCTTGTTCAGCATCTAAGCTAAATTTTATTTTCACATTGTAGTATTTTCTTTGCTTAAAAATTTTGAATGTTATATTTAACTTTTCTACCCTTATATTTGTCATTCAATGAAACGTATATGGAGTGTACATATTGAAATAGACTCGAAGAATGCTTATGGTTTTATCCCTGGTTGCTTGTGTATAAATGCCAGTTGTGTCTATGCTTGATTTATCATACACCTGGTTTATTTGTGAGCCATGTTTTTTATTTTCTATTTCTTAACAATATAGGTGTCTCAATGTCATCATTTGTTATGGAGAAATGCGGCCACGAGGATGATGATGTGCATATTGTTAAGGAGCTTGAGGAGATGTATCAGGTTCGTGCCTCTCGTGTTGTCATTGAAAATATCTTTTAGAATAAGTTTTCATCGTTTAGCTGTTCATTTTGCACTGCAGATGCTGTTAAGAAGGTTTGAATTTGAAAAAAAGAAGTTGGAGATGAGTACAGGATACAAAGGCCTTTCATCGATTATTGAAAGTTGGGATGTTTGTTGTTCATTTACTCCTGAAATGTTGTGCCAGAAGTCTGTATTTGAGGGCTGGCAGGATACGCTTCCTCCGGTCGATTGTAGCAGTTTATTCTGGGACATGGAGTTACTGCAGGTGCTCACATCAGTTCATTGGGACGATCTCAAAGGGTTACACCAAGTAATATTGACTTCGCTAGTTTGGCTGCTTGTTGTTTAATCTAGAGTGCCTTTGACGAATCATGTTCTGGTCCCGTGTCTTTATTTGTTTCTTCAATGTGGTTCCTTATCTTTAATATTTTTTTAATTTAATACCGTGTGTTGCAAGTTGTCTTCAATTTGGTCCCTGATCACTTTGCTGTCACATAGCTAACAGAAAATGATGCCGTGACACAATCCATGTTTGATCTACGTGCATATAATATCCACACTTTTTTCTGCCACATCCATCTTTTCTGTTAATTATGTGATGGAAAAGAGACTAGGGACCAAATTTGTAACATGATGGAACAAATTGAAAAATAATAATAATGGACTAAAAAGCCTTTTCTGCTTTTTATTAATATTTCTGCCACAAGTCCTGTTCCTGAATTATACAAAGAAGCCAAGCTTCTAGTTTGTACACTGTTTTATATGCTTCTCTGTTGATAGGATATTAACCGTCTCGCCAACCATTTGGACCATGCTTTAAAGTTTTCATTGAGTTTCTCCTCAAGGCCTCCACAAATGTTTGCACCACATCAAAAGATCTTGTGGACTTTGTGTGCTTGGACGTCAGTGGATGCGGGTTGGTGCTAAAGCTATGCGTGTTTCAATTTATTCATTGTCATTAATAAGGTTCTAACCTCTTCTATTTTCTCCCCTCCCTCTGCTTCTCTTGGGGGATGTGGGACATTATAGGGGACAGGAAAATTGCAAGCTTTATTCTAGAGATGTGGTTGAAGTGGCATGAATCTTTATGGGGGTGTTTTCCTGATTTTGTCAAGGTATGCCTGAGTGCACATTCCTTTCATAATTTGTTGTCCTGCTTGTATGCCTTTCGGCACGGTTTTTTGACATCTGATTTTACAGACTTTCTCAAAGATTGAAGGTTTTGATACTAGCAGTATTCCTTTACCTCACATACTCATTCAGCCTGTCAATGCATCAACTGTCTTGCAGATCACGTGAGTTCATTTTATTTATCATATAGATTATTTGCGGTCTTCTGTTCTAGACCTCTTATCTTTGTTTTATATTTTCCAATTTTTTTGGGTTTCTGTAATAAGGCACGTCTCACTTTATGTTTCCCACTTTCTATTTTGGGCAGTCTAAAATTGTTTCATTTTGATACTAAAGAAATAAGCGTTTTGACAATTTGTGAGTTGCGTTTTACTGGATAGGATGGAGGAGTAACTTCCTATAAACCAAGTCAAATGAGGCACACACGATAGGGTGGAGGAGTAACTTCCTTAAACTAAGTCATTACTGAATTGATAATGAGTTTTATTGTGGTTTTTTGAGTTATAGTAGCTTCCAATAAATGAAGTTTATTTCTGATTAATTCTGTATTGAGACTTTTTCACTAAGTTGTCTGAGTCAAAGAAATGTATCCGGGGGATAAATCAGTGATAAATTTAAAATCGAAGGCAATTATTTTTTCTTTTCAATTTTGCTAAATAATGGTCAATGTTGGTGCTGCAAATACTAGGTGGTTGGTATCTTGTATACAATTATTAATTATTTGTTACTTGTGGATAGACGAAATTTTACTTGTGGATTGGCATGTAATGACTCACACAAAATGTATGAGTTGTTATGTGAAGGATTATGAATAGTTCGTGTCCTCATCTGATGCAATAGCCCATTTGATGCAATAGGCCATAGTGTCAACGCATTAGACCACCTTATGTTGTGATGAAAGACGAGGAGGAAGTAAACACAAACTGTGGCAGAATTGTTTCCTAAGATCTGAACACCTGGCATAATATATTTGTTACATGCTTGTTTTTATAATTGGAACAATAGGGGAGGCAAAGATTCAACTCTAGACTACTTTTTCATTGATGCTTTGATACCATGTCAACTATCAACTTTCCCAAAAACTTAGCTTCTAGGTGAAGGATAATTAAGGGGTTTATGCTTATCCTGGATATTAAAGGAATTCCCAAATCCTTGTTATTTGACGACCAAAGCCTTGCATTTTTTCAACTGAATGTTTTATTCTTCTTTGGTTCATTAATTAGGCAAAGCACACATGCTATCAAGGACTTTATGGTGCAATGTCTTAAGAGTAGAGTTACCATGTCCAATTTGTGGCTTTGCTCTCGTAGTGGGGTAGATTTGCCCCATTTTCTTTTATCTTCCGCTCGCTCTCTTTTCCAGCAGGTATTGCTTTCCTTCAGCTCCTCAGGATTTCATGTCTTAAATTATTTCTTAAATTACTCAACTGGCTCATGATTGTCGTGTTGCTCAAATGCAGATCATTTATGCACACAAGAAGTCTTTTGATACGGTTCAACTTGCTAGAATTAGGTCTATTTTTTCTTCTTTTGATAATGATATGGCTAAGGTATGTTTATGTTGTTTTGTTATTTTTGTTTTTTATGGCTATTTACTTTTTTTTGGATTTAGTAAAGGAAATCACAGTTAAACAGGTTTAATACCAGGTACTTTACTAAAAAGTATTTTGAAATACGTCTGTTGATGCTTTATTGTCTTTATCATAAAACGATCAGATAGAGATATTGGTGGACATAATGTACAGAAATTGGAAGGTCCAAGAACACCAATAAATTAGAAAAGTGAAAAACACGTGGAATTATTGCAAAAATGTGCCCTATCTGTATTAAGTTGTATATGTAAAATAACCACTTCAAAGAATCATTAGCTGAATCCTAACTTCCAAGAAATACTAGATGTAAAATTGTTTTTGATGGCTAATAATTGTAAATCTTAGTGCATATCTTAAATTAAAGCAAATATTATGCATTGCTAGTATTTTGTCTTCAAAAGTACTTTTACACCAATCATGTCAATGGGCAACCTAGATTAGGTTACCTGGAATGAAGATGACTCTAACTATGAAGATGAGGACATAAGTCCTGCTGCATAATGATGTAGAATACTTCAAAAATGTTGAGAATTGTGCGATTCAATTTCTTCATTCATGTAGATGATAAAATGAGATAATTCATGTTTAAAGAACTTGCCACATGTTGTTGGATTGGACTATGAATCCCCTTTTCTGTTTACTCTTTCTTGGTGATTTTTTTCCTTTATTGTGAAAGCTTATAAAAATTCCTTGTATTTGTCAGAAAAAATGCTACCACTTAACTAGCTTTGATATGCTGTGAATTTTTGTGCTTATTAATTGACTAGTTAGCTACTCGATGTTGCGTTCAACCTTATATTATCATAATGGGGAAAAATGTTCATTTGGTGCCAATTGATTTGAAATTGTTCTTTACTTTAGCTTTTAGAATTAGTTGTATCTGTAGGAGATACATCGGATTTATTTTTCCGGTTTCTAAACACAGCGGACTAGGAATGGGGTCCATCTTGTAAACATGAAATACAACGGAGTTATGCACTCCAATTTTATTTTGTTGATGTGTTTTTACTGCTTCAATTTGCACTTGATTTATTCACTAATGTATGTGATTGATTCTGTATTTGTTCAAGTTGCTGATAACCAAACTCTGTTGTGTATTGAATCCAGGAAGAACGGATTGATTTGGTGTGCTCCCTGGGCACTCTTGTTGCTTCTTCAAGACACCACAGATTGAAACACTCAGTGGATAAGTTCATACTTCCACTGCTTCGAGGGCTGTATCTTCAATCCAATACTGCTGGTAATATGTTGCTTCTTCTTTATCCCTTTTAATAAACATATATAATTACTGATCAGTTGTGCTTAAGATGGCCACAAAGTTTTCAGCGAAATTATATGAAATTCTTTAGTATACAGCTTTATATAAATGTTGTGATCCATGTTATGAAGATTCGACAAAGTTTTACGTTGGTTGTTGACAGTGTAACACCACCCTCCTCTTTTACCTGTGCTTGTGACCGGCTATGCAAACATGGTCCAATACAGTACACTATGGCGTCATTTGGTCCATGTAGCCGACCCTGCATAGTGGGAGAAGGCTTAGTTGTTGTACTGTTTTATATAAATAGATCGGATGAAGGGTAGTCAATTAGTTGGACATAGAAGGAGAACTAGAAAAATTATAAGTGAAATTATTAGAACAGATCTAGCTGTCAATGGTTTGAATGTGAAGATGGTCTAATGGAAGAACTCTATGATGCCGGCTAATCCATGTAGCCGACCCCACCTAGTAGGTCAAAACTTAATTTGTTGCTGTTGTATAACTGTGTTCATTAATTTTTCATCGTCAGCTTTTAAACCTTATTCTGAATCTTCCTCTCGTATAATCTAAAGATAGACATCTTTTCCTATCTCAGATTTGAGTTATATTGGTTGTGTGTGGGTGTGGAATGGAAGATTACGTATTCATCTTTTGCTTAGCTGCTATGATGTCGATCCTGCCATGAAGTACTATTGCAAGTACTCTCAGACTGTAGAAACCATATCATCACTTGAACTTGAAATTAAGGTACTCTGGAAACACCTCTAAGTTTACTAAGACTGTCCCTTTTCATTTCCAATATGTAGCGATCTTTGTTTAGTATTTTAAAATGTTCTAGTACTATTTACATAATTTATAGTAGTTCCTAAATGGAACTGCTTTGTTTATCTTCTAGGTGAACTTGTTTCCAATTTTCTGTTTTCTTTTCAGGTGCGGAAAGAGTGTGGGTATCTAGCAGGACAATTTTCAACTGGAGAAGCTGATAAAAGAAAGGCAAAAAGGCTAGACAAGCTTAAAGCCGACAGCACAAGGCTGCAAAGAAAGGTTTCTATAACTTTTCTATTTTGTTTGCCGTTATTAATACATTTTGAATGATGTGCCTAAAGTGGTTGTTTCTTCAATGTGGTTATGGATTTGTAATATCTAGTGTGAACATTTTCTTTTTTTACAAGTGATTTTCATGATTACTTATTGCTATTAGTAGAGTGTATAGTGCATTGGGTTTTAACTTTTAAGCAAATTTAATAATTTGAACATTCAGTTTGGCTAAGATGGTAATTTGTAGTAATGGCTGATGCTGTAGCATGATGCAAGTTGCACCTGTCCTTGGAAATGGAGGTTGTTGTTTTCAAAATATCTATTGTTTGAGGGTCAGGGCATGCTTATAATTCTCTTTGATTGTCTGTACCTTTTTCTATTCTCTCGTCAAATTTCTTCTGTTATCAAAAAACAAGTAGTAGTCTTTATTGATAAAGAAACCTCTCACAATACTGCTAACTCAGCAATTATCTGCGGTCAATGAGCCTTCCTTGTGCCTTGTACCTGACCAAGCTAACCTAGCTTTGGAAAGAGGATCCCTGCACTACCTGAAAAAGCAGTCAAAATCCCTCAGAAGATTTTGAATATCAATTCTTTCTTTAAATGTTGAAAATGGAATTTAGCCTTCAAATGTATAACTAGTGAGTAATTTAGTTGTTAAATTAATGGCCATCTTACACTTTGAAAGACTAAATTAATTCTAAAACTCTGACGGATGAAGTTTGATTTCCAGAATATCTTTCAAGGACCAGTTTAAACTTTACTCTCTACTTGGTTCTTTTATGGGCATTACTGTGACATGCCTGCATTGTATGTTTCAATATTGTTTTCAATCCTCTGTGTTTTTCCCACCTTGTACCTAATTTGGTTATGAGAGGAAATTATTTTTCCTTTTGTATCTCTTTGCTTCATCTATCTGTCATCATTTTCTGTTGAGCAATGAAAATTGATCGTAGTTGTCTTGTAATTAGATTGTGTTCCGCCCTGAACCATGGAAATACAAGAAGTTAATGAATGAATGTGATGAGTTTCTAAAACAAGTTGCTGCTTTGGAAGATTTGGTGAGTGGTATTAAAGCTAGGGAGATGCAACAGGTTGTTGACCAGGCTCGCAACTGGCAGGTATAACTCTCTTGCCATGTCTTAATGGTGGAACTAATGTGGATTACTAGTGTGTATATATTCTTGGTAACTTGGAATTTAAGTATTACGCTGCATAAAATGTTCTTAATTTTATACTTAAAATGCCTAATATACAACTTATGAAGACTAAAAGTGCTTTCCCAAATAGGCAGGGTAGTCTACTTTATCAACAACAACAATGCTTGGCATTGTTATGATAAAATAAATGCATAGGTTCTTCATTGCTTCTGAATCAATTTTATATTAAATTCATCTTTGTTAAGGATTAAAATAAATATATTTAATATCTTAGATGGATCTTTATTGATTCAGTTTATTCTAGGTTGATTTCCTACCATTATCTAGTGATTCTCTTTCTAGCTAATAAATAGGTTCATCTCTTTGTAGCGAGACACAACAACAATACACATCTATTCAGCAATATAATTACCTTTTTTTCTCTCTAATTATTTTTCTCTAATCTTTTTTTATTATTTCTTTTGCTCCACCATGAAGCTTAACATGGTATCAGAGCGGTACCATTCTACGTGTATTTTAATCTCTCCATTCTTCTTTGGTGCCTAATTTTCTCCCAAAGTTCTTTTTGCACAAACTGTGCCCTCCTTCCCGTTTGTCGGCCCTACCACTGTTGTGCATCACTTCCAGCTAGCCCAGTCAGTCTGTCACTGTTTCCTGCCGCCGGCGAACTTTTCCAACGTCGTTTCTCTCTGGAGACCCCACCACTAGGCTTGCCATCCACCGCCACTGCCACCCTGGGGAGTCACGTCTCGTTCTGGTGCCCTACGTGATCACACGTGCTACCTGCCATCTCTGACGCGAAGACCATATGCCGTCGCTTCCCACCGCATGTGACTGTGTTCGCCGCCACCTCTGGCCACCGTTTGCACTGCCGAGCACGCATCGGTCTTCTCTTTCTAGATCTGTTCTCAGATCTTTCACCCAGTCATTATGTTGTAATGAAAAATATGAATGGTTGTATGGTCTCAGAATTTGAATGAAACATAACTCACATCACTTTGAGTGAGGAATTGGATATAAGATTTGTCTGAATATTTCCAAGGAAGTCCATTTCTTGTCTCTGGTATAGAAGATAGGCACGTGAAATCAAGCAACAATAGGATATTTGATTTCTGAAGCTTTTGTGTCAGTATAGTTTCTGGGGAATATGAATTCCCAAGAAAAGGTAGGAATTATAGAAAGGGTGTCCCGGACCCACAAATCTTGCAAACATACGATATTAGAACCATGCATTAATTTAAAAGAAAACAAAGAAATGAACAAAGCATGCCATTGTGAGAAATGTAGCAGGTCTGGAGTAAGATGCATTGACTGCATATGTTGCATGGGGCCCGTTTTTCCAATCTGTTTCATGCCACACACATTGATTTTGCTTCCGATTTTGAATTCCAGGAAACAGCAATGCGTTTTATTAATCGTTTGACAGGCGAATACACTGCATTTAATGACATTATTCAACCAATTCAAGTTGCTGTATTTGAGATGAAATTTGGACTGTCATTGATTCTTTCAAGTGCCTTGGAAAAACAATATCTGAGTAAAGTTGGGCAGGAAAGCACCAGCCTGGATATGGTATCTTATTTCATGAATTTTGTATCTCAGAATTTACTCTATCATCACTCGTGTTTGGAGAATGACATGTTGAGCCTTCCCAGGAAACAATATACACTATTATGCGCTTCCCCCGTGCGGCTTCATGCAAGTTCATATCTGTTGAAAGCGACACTGAGGCGGACATGCATCCATCATATAGGCTAGATTGTAGAACAGGATTTTATGTTGCTGATATTGGTTTGATGGAAAGACTTACTGCTTTGTCAAGTGGTATTGTTGCTGATAAGAAGGTGTGTTCTTAATTGGATTAAATTCCAATTCTAAAATAGTAATCTGGATTATATAATCCATAGGGTCAATTTGTTTTTGTTCATCAGTTTGTATTGAACCATGAAAAGCAGGTATCTATGCTGAAATATCGAGCTTCTGTCTGTCGGAACATTCTTGTGCAGCTTGCACATTCCATATCATTCGGCAAAATAATAGATAATGAAACATATATGGTCAGTTTCATTACTTTGGCTTATATTTGCACTGATTCATTTTTATTGACTGCAACAAGCTTTTGTTTATAACACTCAATATCTTCTGCCTCAGCTCTTGCACAAGATATTTGACGAGTTTACCAGACTTTGGATGAGTATGAAAGATTATGTAAAGTCAAAAAGTGATTCTGATTCTCAACAATACAAATTCAAACCTCGAGTTTTCCAATTGGAGAGTGTTATCGAAGTTGAAATACCACTTCTTCCAAATTCAAATGCAACTGACACGTTTTCAGAGTGGAAACAATTTTCTTCTGAAGAAAAATCCTCTGACAAAGTAATGCATACTGTTTTGAATGCTTACTATATGTTTTTAATTGATTCCCTTCTGTAAGTGTGATTGTAAAATCGAACATATTCATTCATTTAGATGGAACTGTCGAAGGAATGTGAATCGTTGGATGAAGAATGGAAGCAGCTGGAAGATTCTATCCTCAGCAACGTGGTTCTAATTCACCATCAGTTATTTGGATCTGGTGACCTTGTCCAGACTGTAAGTCTGTAGCCTTGTCTACTTTATAGATTCAACATTCAAGATTCATGTGTACTTGTTGCTGCCTTTGCATAGCTTTGCTATCTTGTAGTTGTATTTTAACTTGCATATATATATTTTTTGGTTCAGCCTGGAACTTTCCACGTTTCCGATGCAGATAGGTTACTTTCCTTCAGCGACTCATATAATTTGGGGATTGACTTAATGAGAGGTAGAAATTTGTTGTTTGATGAATTCTTTTAATTTTTGTTACTTGTTGTTGCTTACGACTCTGCTGTTTTCAAACACTTTCAGCTGTCCATTCAATTTTGCCCAGATTAGATGTTAAACTCATGCCAGAGCACTTATTTTATCTTTCTCTGGACTATAGAAGGAAGTTTCTCTCATCTCACACATCTGCTATTAGATACAATTTTTACAAGGTGTGCCTCAACCATTTTTTTTTTAATTTTATAAAAATATTTTGGACCATTTCTTTTCCCTTCCTGTTTTTGTAATTGCATGATGACCTGTGTATCCTTTTTTGTTCTTTGTGGGGTCTAGGATTCAAATGCTTCTGAGATGGGAAAAATGTTGAAAGTACTCGCACCCCTCCAACAGCAGATTCTTTCCGTTCTAAATGAGTGGGAAGATCATAATGATCTTCGGAAAATTTTGGATGTAATTGAAATGCTCTTGACTCTTCCTTCAGATATCCCTTTAGCAAAGGTTGTAATAAATGACTGACCATGCTCCAATTTTCATTACAGATTGGTTTTCTATGTACATTATTACTGTTAACGAGGAAATAATGACTTAAATGTTGTTTACTTCTCTCGAATAGTTATTTATAGCTAGTGTCCTTGCATTGAATTTGATTTGACTTTTTTTGGAATCGAATATTTAGGAGTCCAGTTCAAGGGTTTTCGTATATCTGTTATCCTGTTTTTCTTCAACCATGTATCCTGTGAACTTTTTGATGTCTTTTACCTATATTTTGAATCATAAAGTTGTTTCAACCCATGGAGGTAGTCAAATGTTTTTATGCCCTTACCCAAGTCTTCTTTATATAAGAAGCAAAATGATTTCATATGTGGCTTTGCTGTGTAATCTTATTGTTTCGTTCTGCTTCAGGCTTTCTCAGGGTTGCAGTTTTTACTGCACAAGACTCAACTTATGCAAGAAAATGGTTCAAAATTCTCCTTCTCAGGTGTGACTTCCTTGAAATTTTGTTTCTGCAGACTGCAAATCTGTATTTTGTATCTTACTAATTTTCCTGGTTTAAATTGCATGTAGATCAATTAAAATCTGTTTTTCATCTTTTGTCATCTTGGCAAAAGATAGAAGTGAGCACTTGGCCTGGTTTGCTTGATGAGGTGATGGATCAGTATGAGCATAACGCTGGAAAAGTAAGTGGCAAGTGACTAGGAAATTACTATTTCCTCCTCATTCTCCCTTCCTGATTTTATTGTTTGGCAGAAAAACGAATTGATAAGCTTTTGTTATTTGAATTTTGATGTGTTTTCTTGTTTGTTCTGCTTTAATATATCCTCCTTACTCTTTGGATATTATAGTCCTTACCCCTTTTGTTCTATTGTGTAATATCTTCTTGTCTGGAACTTATTTTCTGGAGGATTTTGGCTCTGTCCTAAATGTGTATCTATTTTTTTTAAAAAAGAATTATTTAAGCCTACAACTTATCTTCTTGGAAAGATCAATTTTTCAAATTTCTCATGCTTTTCTTGCTTTGTTTATGGGACAGTGTTCTAAGAATACCACACAAAGGGGTTGGATAGTTTTTTCCTTTGTGCTTATTGTTTGCCTCTTTGTTCGTATATATCTTTTGTACCCCAGTGAAGATGGAATTTGTATCCTTAAAATTTTTTTCCTTTTCAATTATCACCATCCCCTAACCCCCCCCCCTCAAAAAAAAAACCCAAAATTTTGCACTCATTATGGATATTTGCGGGGTTCTTAATTACTTTTATATCGTTTTCCATGCTTCTTGTGAACTTTGTTATTGTTAATTGATTATATATTCAAATGACAGATTGTTGTGTTCTCTTGGAAAATATCCTCTCTTTGATTATACCTTTCAGTGTTATTTTCTGTATGTCATTCCTTTAGTTATAAGCATAAGGTCTACAAATCCTGTCTTAAGAATATTTAAAATATATGATGGTTATTGTTCCATATATTGCGGACTAGGCAATAATTTTGATCTCTGTTTCTTTTGTTCGTTTTATGAATATCCTGATTTATGTTAACAGGCAATCACTTATTTTCTTTTTTCACTTGCTTTTGTTGCAGTTGTGGTTTCCTCTGTTTTCAGTTCTTCAAACCAGTTCCTCATCTGCTCAATCAATTTTCCAGAGGCATGTCATTGACAAATATTCTGTGTGTTCATTTGAAGTTTGATGTTTAATTTAATGGAGTTACTTTTGTTTGCCATTTGAATCTTGCAGCCTCGAGGACTTTATCCACACCTCCAGCATTGGTGAATTTGGGAGACGTCTTCAGCTTCTTTTTGCTTTCCTTGGTCAAAACAATATCAGTACATGGCTAGAAACTAATTCCAGGTGTGCTGTAGTTCTAGTATTTGATTTATCTCCCCCACCCCCCACCCCCCCAACCCAAAAAAAAAACCACAAAAAAATAATCAAAATGTTTAGTTAAAGGCACATTATTTTATGATGTGGATACTTCTGAAGTATGTTTTATTCGAATTTATAATCTAAAGGTTGCCTTCATTATTGATCACTGCAGTCCTTGTCAGATTGAGCAGTCAACATTTTTGTACAATATATTTGGTTTTTATGTGCAGTTTTTGCCAATGTGAGTTCCTTCATTTATTGTTTCTCTTATTTCTTGTCTTTTCTTTAACTACCATATTGTGTGTCTGTGAGTGACTAATTATGCCACTTGCTGCAGAGTCTTGAAGTACATTGATGCCAGTAAGAAAGAAATTGAGATTGAACTTAAAGAACTACAGAGAATTTGTCGGTGGGATGATGGTAAGAGCTATTTATCAAATGAAAACATGAAAAAGAGCCGACAGAAGCTGAAGAAGCTTATACAGAAGTATACTGTAAGTGTCAAGCTTTGCTTCCGTAAAATATTAGATTTAATAGTGAGCATTAATTTTATAATAAATTATTGGCAATACCCAGGTCAAGTTATCCTCTTCTCTAATACCAATATTTATCAAGACTTTTGAATTATTGTATATTTGTGTAACATAGTACTGCATCTAATTCTTTAATGTGCAATATATCTTTCATGTGTTAGATATTTGCGTCTATATATGATACTGTATACCTTTATTGTCAATATACTGGGTTTTAATTTTCCTCCAATTAAAAATTTTCCTTTTCTATAAATATTCAGCTGGAATAGAAATTCTTAGAAAATTTTACGAACTGAAAAAGATTATCAAGAAAAACTTTAGTTGCTGTAATTGTTATAATTTGGCTTAGTTATTTTTTAATTTCATGGGTTTTGCTAAGAAGTGTCCCTAGGGTGCTAGGGTGCCCGTAGGGAACTTGTTAAGGAATCAAGAAAAGGGAAGTTTTCCCGAAAAGATAGGATTTTTAAAACTCGAATGCATCATTGGGAACTCTGATGCCATATTGATAATTGCGGGTTGTCTTAATCTTATAAAGACTATCTAACGTTTATCTCTAAGGAATGTGTGACTCTTACCAAATACTTCCTCTTGATTTCTTAACAAGTCAGTAAAATCCTAATTTTAAAAGTGGTGAATACTTTACAAGAAAGGGGGGCAATGGAATACACTATTGTAGTAGCTGAAACAGCGGATTCGCCAGCTACATTACAATACCTCGCTCCTTATACGGGAGCAGCTCTGGCTGAATATTTTATGTACCGAGAACGCCACACTTTAATCATTTATGATGATCCCTCCAAACAAGCACAGGCTTATCGCCAAATGTCTCTTCTATTAAGAAGACCGCCGGGGCGCGAAGCTTATCCAGGAGATGTTTTTTATTTGCATTCACGTCTTTTGGAAAGAGCCGCTAAATCAAGTTCTCAGTTAGGTGAAGGAAGTATGACCGCTTTACCAATAGTTGAGACCCAATCGGGAGATGTTTCAGCTTATATTCCTACAAATGTAATTTCCATTACAGATGGCCAAATATTCTTATCCGCCGATCTATTCAATGCTGGAATCAGACCTGCAATTAATGTGGGTATTTCCGTTTCCAGAGTTGGATCGGCGGCTCAAATTAAAGCCATGAAACAAGTAGCTGGTAAATTAAAATTGGAATTGGCGCAATTCGCGGAATTAGAAGCTTTTGCACAATTCGCTTCTGATCTCGACAAAGCTACTCAAAATCAATTGGCAAGAGGGCAACGATTGCGCGAGTTGCTTAAACAATCCCAATCAGCTCCTCTTACTGTGGAGGAACAGATAATAACTATTTATACCGGAACGAATGGTTATCTTGATTCATTAGAAATTGGACAGGTAAGGAAATTTCTCGTTGAGTTGCGTACTTACTTAAAAACAAATAAACCTCAATTCCAAGAAATAATATCTTCTACCAAGACATTTACTGGCGAAGCGGAAGCCCTTTTAAAAGAGGCTATNACATGATTAAATGTTGTATTTATAAATAACATTGAATAATATTAACTTTAAAATAAAATAAATGAAAGAAATATAATAAAATATACCTTAATGCATCACACTTAGTTGTTGAGTCATATTTGATTTTGTATGTGTATTACTTTATAGTTCGATAAAGTAACTCAATTATGATAAACACATAAAATTAGCTTAATAAACCCAATAGATATCGTCTAACAAAAACAAAGTTAGCTAAGTATCTCTAACAAAGTTGCTAAATTTGTACATTTTGAGGTAAACTCATATGTAGATTTTAGCTCATAAAATCGCTAGTAGAATCGACAGTTTATTTAAACTCATACGAGTTTACCAAAAGAGAGTTTGCACGAGTAATAACTCATTTTGTGTAGTAGAATCGTAAACTTACGAGTTTACGAGTTAACTCGAGAGTTTAATAACCATGATTAGGGAAAAGTTTTATTTTTCTTTTTCTCCTTACTAGACTCCAACTCCATTTATTTTCTTCTCCCTTCACACCAAAGTTATACATACTTCTTCGACCATGTTTTTTATGTTTCCTCCTCTACTTATTGAAGGATATTCTGCAAGAACCTGTGTTGATTTTCCTTAACCAAGAAGCTGCACAAAGAGGAGCTAAAGCTCAATCTTTTCATGGTCACAAGCTTATTTATGAGGTTATAAACAAGGGCTTGGTCAGTGGTGTGCTTGATTTGACAGTTTTCACTGATGAGAACAGGTTGTCTGACATCTGGTCGGCTTACTGTACTGTATACTTGATCTTTTGTAAAATTTTAGTTGTTGACATGTCTTCTCTGATGTAGGTCACTGTGGTTTGAGAATTGTGGCAAAGGATTAGACCGTGCTTTGCAGAATTTGCAGTTGGAAAAAAATGTTCTATATCTACATTACGAAAATGATGAAGGTTTTTTTTTTTTCCCCCTCCTCATGGTTTTTAACCCTTTATTCTGGTGTCCATTTTTTTTTTGGGGGGGGGGGGGGGGNTGTGATGATTCCTGGCATAATCTTGACTTGAAGGGTTGGAAAGCCATGTGGCATATGATTGAAAATATATATTTTACAGCAGTTGGTTGTGGTGATATTTGGAAGGAAGAAAAAAAGAGTCAAGGGAAGAGAACAGCTTTGTCTGTGCTTCTTAAGCTTTTGGAAAGCAGTGGGTTGTCTCGACACAAGTCTACGTATGAAGAGGTTTGGAACTTAACCATTTTGCTTACGTAATTACATTACTTCATTATTAAAAGGTCCTAATATTTTTTTTCCCCTTTTTTCCCCCCTTTCTCACCCTTCCTGCAATTAAAAAAACACAGGATGAGCATAAACCTTGGTGGTTCCTTCAGCTTTCAGGGAGTATACAGCATTTGCTTCTGAAAAATAGTAAGCTACCGTGTGTAACTTCGAAAATTACTGCTGGCAGTGAAGATAAGAATGTCCCTGAAGAAAGCCTACTTACGGAGTGGAAAACAGCTATTGAACATTATTTCAAGAGTGTTGTTTCTGTGCTTTTTGTGCAGCAGATATCCCTCAATCCTCATAAAGATATCACTCTGGAACAGGTAAAATATCTCATTAGCACTCTTAAGGCTCACACTAAATTTATGGCAATCTATATGATTTTTTGTTAATAAAAAGCACTCTTTTCTGGTTTGGCTTTATTTTCTTGCACATTGTGGTGCCTTTTCTGTTTTACATGTCCACTGCATTATGTTACATACCCTAACAACTAAGAATTAGGAAAAGAAATTACTGAAGAAAGGAAGAAAACGGGGAAGATTCCACCATTACCTTTCAGTTACAACAGAAGGATAACAAGATAAGATTAGATAAAATTAGGATTAGACAAAATTAGGATAAAAATTAGATAAGATTACGATTAGATAAAAATTAGGATTAGAATTAAATAAGACTAGATAAAATAAGATAGGATTAGGTTATGAAGAATAGATGAGAGATTAAAAGGCTACAAATAGCAGAGGGTAGGGGAGAATAAAAGCAAGAAAGATTTGGGAAATCACAGGCTACACAAGGAGAGATCCAACCTCTCGAATGTTGGCTATTATTTTTATTTAATTTTCTTTTAAATAAATTAGTCCTTATTATTATTATTTGTCCTTACCGGTGATTCGGTACCAGTTGTTACACATTATCATGTCATACTTTCAGTGACAGCAAATGTTGTATTTCATATCAGACTGACCCACTCAGTACTCACCCATTGTTGATGGCTTCTGAAAAAATTCTCAGATTATGCATTTGGTATATCTAATGTGACATGGTTTCTGCAGGTTGATAGGTCTAATTCTTTTCTCAACCAGCTCATCCAAATGCAGAAGAGGCAACTAGCTGCTGCCAGTGCTTTTGACAAGCAACTGAAATGTTTAAGAGAATGTGTATCTACTCTGGGAAATTTGTTTAAATGTTCCTTATCCACCGATGACAATACCATTTATATTTGCTCTGTCATTCCAAAACAGCTTGCCACCTATAAATGCATGTGGCAACAGAAGGTAAGTGATTTAATAATTTTGATTTTATTGTTTCTTTTTTGCTACTGCATTTTGTGCTTCTGACATCAATATATTTTTTTTTCCACTTCTTGCAGCAATTATTTGATAGTCTGTGTGCTGTATCACATGAAGAATTGCTTTTGTTAAGGATATTACAAAATAGCCATTTAAACACTTGTCAACAACCAAGGCCTTCAGCCAGCCAGATGATTCCTTCCTTTGAAGAATTTTTACCGCTCTTCCTTAAATCAAAGGTGCTCTATTGGTTTTGTTTTTGAATTGCGTTGAATTTGCACAAGTTCCTATTTCCTTCTATTTATGACAACGTAATTGCAGGAATCCTTGGATTGTTACCTGATTGGGGAGACACAAGCTGTCACTGCAGTGTCTTCTTCCTCACACTTTTTCATTGTCAATCAAGAAATGGAACAACTGCTATCTGAAAATTTCAAGGTTATAAAGGATTTTCAGGATCATTTTCTTGGAATATGGGAGCACGATCTAGATAGGTGCACAGTTAAAGAAGTTCTGGTTCATCATATTCAAGAAATATTTGAAAAGGTATTTAATCTTGTCATGTAACGTTGTGTGACCTAGTAATTTGAATGAGAAACATGGTTTTAAGAACACTTGCTTCTCAGGCAAAATTAATTGAGGAAGAGTTAACCTCTGCAAAAATGGCGCTTTCTGTCCCCATGGATTCGGTCAAAAAAGATAGATTCAATGAAGGAAGTGTGGATCTCAATACCGGGTTTGATGAAGCCCTGTTGTCTGCATATCAGCATATTGCAAATGTATTGCAGAATTTATGTTTCCCAAGCAACTCCCCTATTGGTGAAGAGTCCATAGTAAATCTTGCTTCATGGGAGTTACTATTTGACTCATTTGTTGCTAATCTCAGCTTGGACATTCTCTATGAGAAGCTTTCCAAAACAGTTGCTTTGGGGGTAAGTTTGGTTTTGTTGCTGTTGTTTTGGTACTTCTTCTTTCTAGGTGACTAAATTAATCATACATTTGTTATGTAGGAGAAGCTGGTGAATCATAATGACAATAAAATTAACAGCTATTCTTGCAAAGTAGGAGCCCGCTTTAGAGATCTACATATATTCATGGATCTATTACTGAACTTCAGTGATGAGCTCTTGAAAAATTTCTTAGCCGTACACAGATCAGTAAGTTCAATAATCTCCGCTCATTTTGTGTGAAAGCACATCATGCTTTTATCTAATCGGCATATATTCACATAATTCATTGCAGAAAATGTAATTTTCGTAAATTCTGTAAACCATTAATAATTCACTGTGGTTTGCCCATAACTGAATTAGATGATCTAATTATTTATGTCAATTTGCAGGTTTCAGTTACAACTCTTGTTACTGCAGATATTTTAGCTTCTTTATTTTCGAAAGGTTTTGGATCATCTACTGAAAACCAGGAGGACGATGGAACCCTCGATACATCTGAAGATGCTTGTGGGACAGGCATGGGAGAAGGTGTTGGACTTAAGGATGTCAGTGATCAGATTAATGATGAAGATCAGCTGCTGGGAACGCGTGATCAGGTTAGCATTGAAACATGTTTAATTTGTATGATCTGTTTAGGTTTTTCTGTTTAGTTTGATTGCTTGAGGTATGTATGATGTTCTTCTGTCAATGCTACAGCAAAATGAAAAACAGGATGACTCTAAGGAAGTTCCAAGTAGCAATAACACGGGGGTTGAGATGGAGCAAGATTTTTCAACTGATGCAGTAAGCCTCAGTGAGGACTCCGGGGAAGATGAAGATATTGGTGGTGAGAATGAGGAACTTGAGTCTGAAATGGGGCCCACTGGACCAGATGGTGAAGCAGTTGATGAGAAAGTTTGGGATAAGAGTGAAGATGAAACTCCCAATGATACTAGAGAAAAATATGAATCTGGACCTTCAGTTAGGGATAGAGATGGAAGCACTAAGGAGCTAAGAGCCAAGGATGATGCTACTACTGATGAACCTGGGGATGGTAATTATGATGAAGGTGATGCTCAGAATGATGAAGTTGCATCCCAGGATGACACTGGTGATGGAGAGAATGGAGAGGAGTTAAATATGGACATAGAAGCCCCACGTTCTGATCCTACTGGATTGAAGCCCAATGAGTTGGAACAAACATCTGACATGGATATGGATTTGGATGTAAAGGAAGATGAGGATCTTATGGAAGATGGAGATCCTGAAGGGAAAAGTGACTCAGCTGAGACTGAAAATGTTGAAGGGAACAAGGTTGAAGAGCCGGGCTTGCCTGATGATATTATGGAAGAAGCACATACTGAAGTTGATGTATCCTCAGACAAGGATGATTTAGGACAGGGCCAACAAGATAATGCGGAGATGAATCTCATGGAACAAAAGAAAGATTCATCTGAATCTTCTAACTTGGTTAATGAACATTTTTCCACTGTTCAATCTGCATCACAGTCCAAAGTTGATTGGCAGACATCCAGTTATGAAAATGTAGCAGCAGAACCTAATTTGTCAAATAGCCATCATGACAACAATAATCCTGCTCTCTTGGGAGGCTTTCCTTCTAATAGTATGTCTGAGGCAGATCTTAAGATGTCAGATCCATCAAATACTGGGGGATTCAGTGAAAATCAACCTAAGTCTCGTCTTCCTCAGCAGGAGCATTCATTTATTCAGGAAAACCAACCTAATCCTTATCGAAGTATCGGTGATGCACTTGAGGACTGGAAAGAGAGTGTGAGAATATCGAGTGATCTCCAGGAAAACAACACACAGGAGCAGGGTGAAATGGAAGTTGATGAAGCAGATGAATATGGCTATGTTTCTGAATTTGAAAAGGGGACGGCTCAGGCCTTGGGACCTGCATCATTGGAGCAGGTTGACAAAAACATTGATGGCGATAAGCTTGATAAAGACTGTCTTGCTGGAGAAAAAGATGCTGAGCTGCAGCTTGACAACAGAAAGTCAGAAATAGATTCTGTTAGTAATTCCTCCTTACTTCCTAAAAATGAAAATAGGAAGCAAATGAGAATGTCAGACATTGAGAAATCACAAGATGAAGGATCAACAAAACCTGTTTCTAGCGAATGTATTAATCCTGAAAACCGGTCTGGAGATTTGGTTTCTTTCAGGAAATCGTACATTAGTGAAAATGCAGATAAACAAAGACAACTTTCTGTGGATAACAATGATTTGGCCAACCGAGATCCTTGTGACAGTGCTAATTGTGTGATAGAAGATGCAACTGCCCTTTGGAGAAGATATGAACATAGCACAACTCAATTGTCTCAGGAATTGGCAGAACAGTTGCGCCTTGTGATGGAGCCGACTGTCGCTAACCGGCTCCAAGGGGACTATAGAACTGGTAAAAGGATAAATATGAAAAAGGTAAATTCTGATATTCATATGAAAAGGACTAGACCGTAATGTACATTTTGAAGGAATTATTGATGCTCATTTCTTTTCAATAACTTTTTTAGGTAATTCAATTTATAGCAAGTCATTATCGTAAAGATAAAATATGGTTGAGAAGGACCAGGCCCAACAAGCGTGATTACCAAGTAGTGATTGCTGTTGATGATTCACTTAGCATGTCAGAGAGTTACTGTAGTGATGTTGCTATTGAAGCTTTGGTCACAGTATGCCGTGCTGTTTGTCAACTGGAAATGGGGAACTTGGCAGTTCTGAGCTTTGGAACGAAAGGGAACATAAAGTTACTGCATGACTTTGATAGGCCATTCAATAGAGAGGCTGGGGTTAAGGTTAGTTGGGTTATAAAAAACATCTTGGTTGTCTTTTTTATCAACTTTATTGTGCATGTGTTGTATATGCATTTGAAATGATCTAATTGTTGAGTTTAACTCTTGAGCAGATGATCTCCAATTTGACATTCAAGCAAGAAAATACTATTGCTGATGAGCCAGTTGTTGATCTGTTAAAGTACTTGGCCACCAAGTTAGATGTTGCTGTTGCAAAAGCGCGACTTCCATCTGGAAATAACCCTCTGCAGCAACTTGCTTTAATAATTGCAGATGGTCGTTTTCATGAGAAGGTATCTTACCCAAGTTTTGTTGCATTTTTCTATTTATCGTAATATCATCCAAACGCCTTTGGTTACTGGTTTTAAATTTTGATTTTACCAGGAGAAATTGAAGCGACACATTAGAGATTTATCAACTGGGAATCGAATGGTCGTGTTCTTACTTCTGGATAATTCTCCGGAGTCAATTATGGATCTCATGGTATTACTGATTTTCCTCAAGTGGTTTTCG
Organism: Nissolia schottii; assembly: GCA_003254905.1. NCBI lineage: Eukaryota > Viridiplantae > Streptophyta > Magnoliopsida > Fabales > Fabaceae > Nissolia > Nissolia schottii. The sequence goes on from QANU01016439.1 coordinate 67,362, forward strand.
TGAGTACATGCAATTAGTTTTTCTCCCTGATCTTTTGCCTTTATGCACTGCAGGAAGCATCTTTCGAGGGTGGAGTGATGAGATTTTCAAAGTACATGGATTCTTTTCCCTTTCCCTACTATATTGTTCTGAGGAACATTGAAGCATTACCGAGGACTCTTGCCAACCTACTCAGACAGGTAATTACATTGCCCACTTTCCTAGCAAGAAAATGAAAAGTTTAAAGCTGCGATTGTTATGGTTTACAAGTTGTTTAGTTTATATGCTCTCCTCAGCTAACAACCATCATTCTACTGTGCTGATTGCAGTGGATGGATCTTGTGCAGCATTCAATGGGCATGTGTTAGTTGAAGTGAAAATTTTGCATTCAATGAAACACTGCAAAATTTGAACTGTTGTGTGTTAGAAGCGGTCGTGGGAAGCGGAGTGGTGGTGGAATGGTCTGTGGTCTGTGCTTCCCATTTTGTTAACAGTACCGTCAGAGTCGACCAATGATAATTTTACAGATGCTTGTTCATTGGTTAACAAAATCATTGGAAGGGGCTGGGGAAAGCTTGAACCCAATTCTTACAGTGATGAATATAAGCGCAATTGAGATTCCTGGGGAGTTGTACATTTGTGTATTGATAAGGCCATTCACTATATCTTGAAGCTCGATCTTCCCCCAGATGAACCATACAGCCAAGAGAAACCATGAACCAGAATAGAAGAGCTTGTCCTTTTATGAGTAAATATTTCGTAGTAGCCTCATTAGACCGTACATCTTTCTTGGTATATCTAGAAAGTAGATAGGAGCATAAACTGAAACATTTTGGAGCTACAAGATAGTTATTAAATTGTTAGCGTCGCATGAAAACATTCCTCCTAGAGTAGCTGTTAGTACGAATAGCAGAAAAACTGTTATAGCCATTTTTGTACATTCAATGTACTCTACGGATAAAGGAATACATAGAGTTGAACATAGTAAAATAAGAAATTGAAAGATTTTGACTATGATACACCGAGCAATGACTGATGTACCACACTTCTAATTATCTGAACCAATCATAGAATGGTGCATAAATGAAGTGATCCACTGTCTTTTCCTCGAATATCACCTACAACATCTTCCATCTCCATTGTTGGCTGAGCCACTAGCCTGACCCACCGTTGACTGCTGCCAAAGCCATTCTCCACCGTGGCTTGAGATAGATACTGCCCCTATACAATCCAAAAATGATTCTACATCAACCCAAAACAAATCCAGAGGAAAAAAAAAATAAACATTTACCACCACCACCACCTAAAAAACGAAGCAACAACCCAGGAAAGTTTAAGATAATAATAATAGTGTTTACAAGGAAAATAAAAAAGAGTTAATCGTAGATCTGAGTATAAGATTCAAAAAAAAATTGAATAAAATCTCATTTTGAAGAAATGACTTCAATCTGTTAGCCAAACCTTGATCTGCCCATTCTCATGTTTAGTAGCCAGGACGTTAGTCTCTACACATTGCTGTTTTTTCTTAGCAAGTGTAATCAAAGAGGAAAGTGTCTTGGATTCATAAACGGTCCTGTTTAACAAAAACACCAATTATAATTCCATGAGTGACATTATTAGACTATCAATAGTTGGTTACAGTAGTGTTAATGAATCTTACACTTAGTACTTTCCCAGTTGGTATTTCTTCATCATTGTCAAGATGAACACTCGTTTCTTGAACAGGACTTTGACGGATTCCCTGTCAAGATTAAGAATAGGAACCTAATCAACTTATATGAATTAGTTGAATATAATTAGCAACTTATATCTTGACTGGGAAGCTCATTCATGCTTTTGGCCAAACTTACTGCACTGTCGTATGATGATGTGTTAGCGCCATAAGTAGATATAAGTTGCTTGTTATTACATATCTTCAATACATTGTAAACATTGTCCATATGACTGAGGTTCCAAGATTTGATGTTCAACTTAAAAAAAATCCTTCAGATCCATGATGCAGTCAAGTGTGGATGGACAAGAATCCTCTTCAACCCCCATTGTGTAACAATTTTGCAATGGCCAATTGATCGGGAATAATGTGCAATTACGCAAATTTAGAAATGTATTATTATAGAATACACATTGTTTCTCATCAAATGTAACATTTAAAATAATGGTTATAGGACCACTTACAATTTGATCATTTAACCTCAGATGCCATTAAGCCAACCAATTCAGCTGCTTTTTTATTCGACAAAATCAACGTGAGAGTTCCAGTGCCATCAATTACAATGATTTGTAGCTTGTACCTGAAGTATAAAAATATGTAGTATTTGCACGACATGTTAACGATTATTTGAAAAGTTAACAAATTTCCCTTTGTGCCAAGTTGGATCAACCTTCTTATGACACCATTTACATGACCGGTAGTACCAATCATCTACAGCTGCATCGACGACAACTATTGTGGCAATAATATAGCAATCACCTTTCTACAAACCGTGGCTTATTAATTTTTTTTGCATTACTAATGGATTAAAGCATAGGGTTTAGGGTTTAGGGTTTCAATAGTTTTCAATAACCTCTTTTTGAGTTTAGCAATTGTCAATAGTTTTCACATTGACTAAGCCACAATTAAGTTCTTCTGTTCCTAAATAGTAAGTCTGTAAAGAGATTTTGGTGATCTTCTGTGATGCATGGCGTCCAGACTCTATCAATCTTGACATTTATTTCAAACACATCAAATCCAACAAAGATGCACATAACTTATCCAACTAGACATGACAATAGTAATTTGAAAGAATGTTACTTAAAACAAAAATGTTACATGCACATCCAATTTCATACACTCATACATACACCATTAATAATGCGCAAACTTTATTCTCGCGAGTGCACGAACATTACAAACTTGTAAATGATACTCTTAACTACACTTAATTTTACATGAGTTAAAACACAAACTTTATGTATATAAATATGAGGTGTATGTGGTGTTTACTTTTTGGTGTACGTGTAGCAGAATTCTATTTAAAAACATACATGTGAGGTCAAAACTTACTTAGCCTTAAAATCAACAGCATCAAGGTATTGAGGATTGACATGCACATTTGAAGCATAGAATGAACTTTGTATTTGAACCTTGCCTAAAATTATCATACAAATTAGAAACACGGAAAAAAAAAAAATTGGGACTCATTTGATCAAGGTATACTGTAAGTGTAAACATTGCAGTTGATTAAGCAAGATACGTAGAAACTTGTTTGCTTTAAACATCTGAAATAACGGAACCAGAGGTTCATTATTCTCATCTTCCATTACTTTGACGACATTATTTACTAAATCGCCAAAAAGAGTTATACTTAGTCTGTTCTTTCTACATATGAAAATATTGTATGAAAGTTAAAAAAGACTGATATTATAACGTACAAATATTAATAAAATAATAATGTTTAAGTTTGGAACTCACCTTAAGTTTTCAATATAAATTACCATTCATTGGTTGGATTGACCAGTTGGATTTACCATTGGTCTTGGCGACTCTCCCAACAACTTGACCCAAAACATCTTAGAGTAAATAGTGAGAGATGATTGTCATGTTCAGAGTGAGACATGAGAACAAAGTGTTGTAGACATTCACAACTTACTCCCAAAATTTTATCCATTGAGTGTTTGTATAATAGGTAAAATTTCTGCAATCTGAACTAATATGCAACAACAAAACCAAAACTAAATTCTACTACACGCTCCATTTACACTATTAGTCGCAATGATGTAACCTCTTTGAATATTTACCTCTTTGAGTATTACCTATATGTTCTCATTCTTGATGAGGTTGAAAGGGTTAATGAAGAAGGGCACGTCATTGAGTAGTTGTATCTTGGTTCTTGAGGGGAAAAAAAAGTGAGTTTAAACTTATTGGAGCACGTTTTGACCTTGTTGTTATTCACCTGCACAATAAAATTGGTCATGACATAGAAATCTCCTTCACGAAGAAGTGACGTCATAGTCTTAACCAAACTCGTAGGGACAGTTCCATGAATATGATTAGCCTACAAAAAAAATGAAAATTAAGGTTAACTAACATATATGTGGATGTTCATAGATGATCTATGCTGTGGTTTGAAACATACATGTTCATCTTGGAAAACTGTTTCCATTGTCCTTGTTGGGAACTTCCCACAGTCGAAAAAGAAAAACCTTAAACCTCCTGTTCATTTTTGAAGGGTTGACCTCGACAAGAGAATCAAATTATTCTGCCATTGTCTTCGGTATATCACATTACAATGTTAAGAATAATATTAAATTTAGAATATGTTAGATTGATTTAGTTCTGATATCATTTGATATTACCCTAATTTTGTCATTATGTTGATTTATTCTCATAAGCCTATAAATAGGCCTAAACTTATTGTACTTAATACTGATTAAAGAATAGAATCTTTGATTGTCTTTTTCTTTGGTTATCTTCTTTGGTTATCATATTTGATGAATCATGAAATCTCACATGGTATCAGAGCTGTAACACCCTAGCTAACTATTTACGCGTACGTCGCAAACAATGCTTACTAGGTTGTTATCTGCTTTGGTTGGGGTTACTTTTAGCCCCTAGTTTTACACTTGAAAATATTTCTTACTTGAAAATATGGACCGTTTTGAAATTTTTTCGTTCTATACATGTGTTATAAAATATGAGCCTCGCGTTAGATAGAATTTATAATGCAAGTGTTAAAACTTTATACTACACGAATAATTGCTCCAATATAACAACATCAAACAATAAGCAAACAAGTGGTCCATAGCATATCATCACCAACATTTACATAGATATTATCTTAAATAATACATACACATAAGTTCTCATAAAAGTACAATACATGGATTGTAACATCCTTAGCCTAGTTCTTGTTATTCTATTTCTTGATTTATCGTCTTCAAGGCCACCGTTGCGTACATCAAGCTGAAGTCCTGCCTTGCTCACCTAGAACCATAAAGGAGCAGGTATGAGAACTCTATGTTCTTAGTAGGAAACCTTGGTTGTCGTAACTCATTTTAATCTCATTTATGATTCCGCCGCTCAGGGATCTCTAGATGCCACAGTTATACTACATCCCTACCAGTTATTAATATTCAACCTAGTCCTGAGCAGCTACCTACCCACTTACTAGGCGTTTGAGGGATTCTAATCTTTCCATTACTACATCATCTGTTTTCTACCTCAGCTCCTAGGGAATAAATTCTCAATCAATATTCATCATTCATCATAAATTCTCAATCAACATTCATCATTCATTACTCATATCATGGGACTGTCTACATGTGATGCAACGCACATCCTAGGACCGTCCACCCGTGATGTATTAGGCACCCTGGAACCGTCCACCCGTGATGCATTACGCACCTTAGGACCGTCATCCGCATGGAATGCCTTTTACACCCTAGGACCGCCATCCACTTAGAATGTCATCTACACCCTAGGACTGTTGTCCATAGTTCAACATCCAATATAGCAACCACATATGTATCATTCAATCCATATCATTTTCAACCACAAATCTCATATATTCCCAACCACTGTTTCCATAATCACAAAACAACCATAAGTTCCACAATCAAACATAAGCAATTGCAGTTTAACAAGAATTCATCGTTCATAACTTCACATAACTCACGGATTCCAATCACTCACTGTCATTAACTTCACCAATCTCATAACATCAAATTCATCACATATAAGAAACATAACCTCATACTAGACATTTCTTGAACATAATAAACATAAATCTAGCAACTAGCAAAACAAACGTCTGGTTTTTGTAAGAAAATGACCATCATAAACCGGAGAGGTCCAAGACCTTACCCAAAGGTTTATAATAGTCCTAAGATCATTTTTCATGTCTAAAATTTCAGATTCTGATCTCAGCATCACGAAATTACAATTCTACCCATTTTCTCAAAATTACCATTTCGCCCCCGTAAACGCCATGTTTTCTTTAGAATTTTTGTTCTCAAAAACCCGATGGACTCAAAACTTTCCCTTAAGGTTTTTGATAGTTCTAAACCCATATTTTCTGAAAACAAACCCAGTTTTTCAGTCCCAAGAATTGAAATTCCCGTTTCGCCCTTTTTCATAAAAACCCTGTTTTCTGCCTATTTGCTGAGAAATTCATCGGGGACTCCAAAAATCATAAAACTTGACATCACCACTCAAAATTTCATGTAGAATCCAAAAATAACATTACTTTTTCATGCTGAAAATCTCAGCATACAGTTCTCTTTAAAATCATGTCATATGCCTATTTTCGTCTTAGGCGTTCCTAAATTCTGACAAAATCACAGACAGCACCAAAAGATCCAGACAATCATCCATCTTAAATCACATAGACAGTAATTATGTCGGTTTACCCACTTTTTCCTGCTGTCGATGCTTCCTACGACTTCTAACTCCTCTTGGGTTGAGTTTCCGCAAGCTTTATCCATGAATTTTGAGGGTTATTTGTGAGCTTAGGTTAGGGAATTTCTGAAGAACAGGAACTAGGTTGTGTATAGGAAGTGTCTGTGTCTCTGTTTTGACTGAATAACAGTCGATTGTGCAATCGGACAGAGCTTTGGCAAGGTTTTCCAATTTTTTGCACAAAATTTCTGATTTGAGGGGTATTTATAGGCCTCTTGGATGAATTTTACTTTCTAATTTTGCCCTTGGGGCAAAATTCCCAAAATGCCCTTATTTTGTCCTTATTCCAAATGTCATTTTCATGACTCATTTGGTTTGAATGTTGACTTGGCTATGTGGGCTGCTTCATGGCCGTTCCTTTTGTTGTTTCTTGGCCAAAATTTTATGGGCTCCGGCAGATCAATTTTTGATCATGTTTTTGGTGTTTTCGGTCCCGGTACTTCGCGTATGACTGTTCTAAAAATATTTCGATCACATCCTTGTGATCTCCTAATTTTTTCTAAGTAATATTATAGGGTCACTTAGGTATTTATAAATTCTCATATGTAGCCGTACCTTTTACGGATACTTTAGATGCGCGGTTGTGTTCAGACGGCAAAAAGGGTTTATTCTAGTGTCTGCAGAATTTTGAGAAAACGTACAGAATTATTTCTACAGACATTTTAACCTAAAAGGTCATTTTATCTAGCGATATTTTCACTAAGGAGAAAGCGGGATGTTACAAGAGCCATGGCATCCTTTGTGAGCAATCTCGTCTCTGTCACCTCCACCTCCACCTCCACCTCCGTTGTTACTCCTTTATCTTCTCCCGTGACTCCTTCAACCCCATCCGCTCCTTCTGAGAGCACACCCGCGAGGTCTTCTCCGCCGACTACAACTCCCTCCCAACGTCCTCCGCCACTCTTTCATATTGCTATCATCGCCGCCACCTTTGTCGCCTTTGCAGCCTTCGTCGTCACCTCCCACCAAGCCCACACCTTCGCCGTTGTCAGATCCATACTTTTTTCACATCGCCGCGTGCATTGATGCTAGTTGCCGCATTGTTGGTGAGCTCCACCGTCGCTCAATCTCCAGCCTCATCGCCGACATCTTCTCCAACAAAGTCGCCGACGGCGACTCCTCCGAAGTCTCCGATGTTACCTATTGCTGCCTCTATATAGCCTCGAATGTTGCCCATTGCTGCCTCTGTGCAATCTCCAATGTTTCCGTACACGTCCTTGGCACCGTTCTTGTTTTCCCTTAACAACCTTCGCTTGTGACAAGTTAAAAGCTCATGGAGCTTTAGCTTGAGGGAGGGTGTTAAGAATAATATTAAATTTAGTATATATTAGATTGATTTACTTCCGATTTCATTTGATATTACCCTAATTTTGTCATTATGTTGATTTATTCTCATAAGCCTATAAATAGGCCTAAACTTATTGTACTCAATACTGATTGAAGAATAGAATCCTTGATTGTCTTTTTCTTTGGTTATCTTCTTTAGTTATCATATTGGACTATCAGGAAATTTCACAGACAAAAATTCTTTGAAACCTTGGTGAGAGATAGAGTTTTTAATACAACAGAGCAGAATAAATATTGCAAGAGGAAATGCTAACCTTGAAGTAAACCGTGATGACCTTGTTGTACTACAAAGTCTATTGTACTTCAGAAATGTGCGTATACTACTTTTATTCATCAGAATGGTGTTTTAACATTTACTGTGATATAGCATTAGTTTTTGTAATATAAAATAATTTAACATGCTAGAGCGGTGCATGGCATTAGGAGGGTTGAAGTGTGGTGCAAGTAGGAAGGAGATGAGGGAAAGAGGAGGGCCAGAAAGTTAATGCTAAAAATAAGGGGTGTTTAGTATAATCAAATATTATTTAGTGCATTGATGCTCCTTTAAATTTATGACTTCTAGATGAAAGAATACATGATAGACCGTTCATTGAATAGCGCACCACAAGTACAAGCGGCATTCTCTGTGCACCACAACATGCACCTTCTCTTAAACTAATGATGAATTGTTTAAGAGATTATTTTGGTTTGTATTTCATTTTTATTTTTTGGATAATAATAATAAAAAAATATTTTTATTTTTTATTATAGAAGGGTGGAAACTTAATCCTACTGCACCTTTGTTATACTTGTCTTGCGACGGTTACTTAAAGTGAGTTGTCTAATTAATAAATTAGATAAAATTTAATTGTTATTTCTTTAAAGTACAAATCTCTTCAATTATTTACAAAAGAATAAAAATAAAAATAAAATTGTGAAAATTTAATTTTTGGTTTGACTTACACTTTTACCTATCTAGTGAAATAAGTAACTTCAAACCACGTAGTTCTATTTAAAAAATATTTGTGTGTTGGTTAATTTTATTAAAAAAGAAGATTTTTTTAAAACAAAAATGGATTATGAAAAGGCGTAAAAAAGTTTAAAAAGGAACAAATCATTCAAAAGAAAAAAAAATTGATTTAATTTCAGAATGAGAAGGTAAAAATAAGTCATAAGTCACATAAAAACTAATAAAATAATGTCGAACATGAAGAAAAAAGGAACTTGGTGTGGCCTTGGAGATAGAACTTGGCCGGTTGGTTCAGCCACAAACACAAGTTTCAAAAGAAAAGAGGAAACCTTAACACAATTTTTAAAAGAAAGTCCAGTAGTTTGATAAAAGAGAAAAATATCAAGTAGCAATAGTAAACAAAGCCAACAAGGTAATCGAAGTATAAATAATTTAGGGTTAATTAAGTTTTTAGTCCCTGTAATATCAAAAAGTTTGTGTTTGGTTTCTCCAAAAATTTTCGTTAGGATTTAGTCCCTATAAATTTTTTTTGTTTGTTTTTAGTCATTGCCATCAGCTTGGGTTGGATGGCGCTGACGTGGGCATGCCACGTGGCATAGCCCCAAATTTCAAGGGTTAAATAAGTTTTTACTCTTTGTAATATCAAAAAATTTGTATTTAGTCCCTGTAAAATTTTTCGTTTGGATTGAGTCCCTGTAAAAAAAATTTGTTCATTTTTAGTCCCTGTAAAACATTTTTGTTCATTTTTAGCCCCTGTCATCAGTTTGGATTGGACTGCGCTGAAGTGGCTGTTAACTTTGCCACGTGGCATGCCACTACATCCCGAAGCTGCCCTCTCTCGACCACTACATCCAAATGGGATGCCTCTTCAAATTGCCCTCTGTCCCCTCCCACACCGTCATCCCTCACCTTAAAGACTCCCTCTCCCGTACCCTCTCCATCTTCCCCAAACCCATCTTCTCTTCCCTACCCTTGTTTGACACATTTTACAAAATTTTTTCCTCAAAAACAAGCGATAGATTTTGGCCAAAATCAGTATGAAATCACATACATTGTTCGAAAATCAAAGAAAGTTAAAATGCTTGCAATCAATGTGTGAGCCCTAAGACATTTGCAGTTACGAACGTGAAACATCAACGTGCGGGTTTGTCTTTGAGTCCTTACCAGTTTGCCGTTGATGTAGAGCGCTTCGTTGTCACTCTTTCAGTGCTGGTTGTGTGAAGTTCATGCAGGGGTTACTGGAGAATGATGGTGGCTTGAGAAGGAGACCAATGACGTTTGAATCCTATTTTCTCTAAGCAATTCGAAGCGTGAACGGTTACAGTGTCATGTGTATCACCCCTAGCTAGCTAGCTTACGCTTAAGTCGTAAATCGTGCTTACAAGGTTGTTATCTGCTTGGTCAAAATACTTATAGTCCTTCATTACTTTTTGAAAAAATAAATCATATACCCAAAATATGGACCGATTTGAAATTTTCTCAACTTAATTATTTTACGTGTCATGAAAATAGGAGCCTCGCATGGGATAAGTTATAAAATATAAACTGTAGAGTCTTGCGGTGTAATATGCATAGAATGTGACTATGACTATCATAACAGAATCATCATACAATTAAACGGGTCATGTAACACCAATGGTCCATCATCACTTAGTTTACATATATATCATACATAGAAATTACTGTACATATTTCATTGTTCGAAAGTAACAACAAAGTATAATGCTAACAAAATGTCACATGAGACTAGGCAAAGTAAGCTGACGCCCCGTCATTACTCTTCTGGGTCGTCGTCCGAGTCCTCATCCAGGTCTTCGTCGTCATCCTCCTCCTCTGAGTCCATCTCCATGGGGTCCTCATCATCCGAGTCCTTTGTGGTGCCTTCAGGGGAGTCAAGAGTAGGTGAATCAAAATCCTCCTCAGCCTCCTGTGAAGTCTCAGGAATGATAAACCAATCTCAGTGCGTCGTAGCCAGTCCTGCCTCTGCGTCATGGGTTCGTAGAGCGAGCTGGCATCGGAGGATCGGACCAACTCATTTTCTTGCTCCACGACGGTAAAAATGGGGTCGATGTGGAGGTAGGAAGGAGTTCGAGTTGACCTCTACATCTTTTTTGTACGACAGAAGCTCGTCCTCGTCAACGTCTAGGAGGATTGGTGTGGCGGGTGAGAAGCCGAGACTCAAAGGTGGACTTGAGTTTGGCGCGGGTATATTGGCAGAGAGTGACGTGGGGCTCCAGTCGGCGAGTATGTGCAAGTCTTTGTAATGACCCCGGTGTCGAGGTCACACTGTTGGATCCTACTCAGCAACATTGCCTAACCCATTGGTGAGGTACTCATTGGGGCTACCTTGAATCACAAGCGAGTGGGGCTGAGAACATTGTGTTCTCAATGGAAAACTCTAAGCCAGTACAAATCATGGTTAACTTGATTATGATCCAGGCCACTCTGGAGGTGTCTAAGTGTCATGCATAATAAATCTTCCTACTCATTATTTTATTCTTTTCTAATCTAGAGCAGCTTTACCTATTTTACTAGGTGTCAAGAAATTCTAATCTTTTATCTTATGCTTACTCGAGCTTCTCTTTACTTATTCGTATCGTATATATTGTATATCGGTTAGAGGCGGCCTCCTTGAAGACCTAAGGTCTTACTTACCTTACATACATTCATCACATATGTAACACCGCTGCTAACTGCCTACTTCCATGCCAGTAAGCAATGCTCACATGGTTGTTAACTGTTGTGTCGGGTTACTTTCAGCCCTTACTTTTACTTCACAAATATCTTATACACAGAAATATGGACCATTTTGAAAATCATGTGTGTGTTGTATCAATCTATAAACTAGGAGCCGGGCATGATTAGAAGAATATATAACAACAGTCGCTAATAACCGCAGTAGAATAGTAAGAGCATGTGTATATAGATATAATTACAACCAAGGTCCCAAAGCATAATTACACATAGCCATAGTAATAAATATTTACACAAAGTGTAGAAAAGTCATATAACATCATACAAAACATGCAACGCCTTAGCGCATCCATTGTCAACTCGCTTCTGCTCTGATCCACAACCCTCGGTCGTCTACTATACGTCCCTTGGGTCGATCTCCTTGCTGTGCACACCTAGATCCATAACCGAGTAGGGGGTGAGAACTCCTGGTCCTCAGTGGGGTTCCTTAGCACTACCTATTGTTCATTTACTCAGTTATCCTCCAGGCCATTCGGGGGGTTTCTAAGTGATCATGTATACTACAAACCCTACTGGTTTTTATCTTTTGCTAAAACCCTGAACAACTTTATCTAAGTTAGCTAGGTGACTGGGGAACTAGTCTTTCTTACTAAGTTCACACGCTTGTTGACCTTACATTTCGGTTACAATTCTACTAATCATCTCAGGTCGTTCCCTTGACGTTACATAATGCACAAACAGTTATAAATATATATCGACGCATATACAGATATTCATTCAATCACAGATATATAATTACATAGTGCATGGGGGCATTGGGGATCTCTTACGCGTACCGATTGGCCGGGTTAGCGGCCTTCTTCTCCGCTGTGGCACATACCGGATGGCCGGGTTAGTGTATCTTTTCTTACGCATACCGGCTTGTCGGGTTAGCGTTTCCTCTCCTTACGCGTACTGGCTGGCCGGGTTAGCGCTTTTTCCTGTACTACCTCCTTTTTCTGTCCATCCTCTACCTTCCTTGTGCCATTAACCTCTTTGAACCAATCTACCCTTGGGGGACTGATTCGTTAACCAATCCTCACTGGTGGGGACGGCAAGGTAGCACATCGACAATCCAACTTTGTGAATTGGTGAGGGGCTTGTCTGTAAGACTTTGCCAAGAGAGGGCTTCCTAACATATAACTATATACGTGTTCCCTAGGTTCCATTATTATCTTTATACATTAGGTGATTAACCTCTAATTCTCTAGGATTGTCCTAACACCTATGCACAACCCATTTCTCATGATGTATGCTCTAATACATAATAATGGACTCATCCTTACTCATTAGATCCCTTGGAACCACCAAAGTCTCAAGTCTGCTAGGTTTCATTCGAATACTTGGAGTGGCATTCGAATGAAATCCCTCGGAGTTCTTTCATTCAAATACTAGGGGATTCATTCGATTGAATTCCTGAAAATTTGCTTTCATTCCACTGCGGGGGAATGCATTCGAAGGAAAGCTCATTTTGGCTTTCATTCGAATGAAAACCTCGTGTATTCGAATGAATGTTGGAAAAATCGCCTCCCCGATACTCCAATTCTCAATTTCCACTGTTCCTAGGGCCAATTAGTACAGTTATGCATTTCATTTCTCAAAATTTCTCAAAACCCTTTTTACCCTATGTCCCCCAAAATACTACTTAACAGTTCTATAGTTAGATACACAGATATGCACATATACAGTTAAAAATTAAACCACACAGACAGTGGGTTAAGAGTTACTCACCTCAAAACAAAATTTGGGATCAGTAGAAGCGATGAGGAAAATGTCCTCTTCGCATAGGTATGTTCCCCCTATTTTGCTGGAGTCCGGCAGCGTAACCGCGATGTGCACGAACAGAACCGGCGGTATGTGAAAATGAAAGAAATTTGGTGAAGTGAAGCAGCAGGGGCTCGGGTATTTATAGCCCAGAGCCCTGCGTCTGTTTCTATTTTCTTTTATCTTTTTCCTTTTTAATTTAATTATAATTATAAATTATATTATTATTTTATGAAAATATCTCACTGATGGATAAGCTTCAAGGCTCTCGGGTCAATTTCAATCACGTTTGATCGTTAATAGCTCGTGTAGGAACATCCTAAAAATATTCCGAACACATTCGCGATCTACTAATTTTCTCGGTCGTAGTGGTATGCCAGATTAAGATATTCGCGAATAAATTACCCACAGGGTAATTTTCACAGATACCATAGATGCCTACCGGGATTTCAGTTTTTGACGAAATTTAACACGGGCTTTGCGGTGCTCTGCGAGATTAAGAAACAATTATTTGACTGGCGTTTGGAGGCGATTAATTTTCTAAATAATTTTTCTAGTCCAAATAATCGTCCTAATTATGCCTTTAATTAGGCAAAATTACGGATTTTCGCGAAATATTTATAAGGGGAAATTTTGGGATGTTACAACATAGATATCATGCATGGGGGGAAAAAGGGATTCTCTTACGCGCCTTAGGGCCGCGTCCTTTTCGTTATTTTACACCCATCACTCTCCTTTGTAGTATGTGGGACCGTCGTCCCCTTGCGGCTACAACCTACTTTATTTCCGTATCATCGCCGACCAGACAGCGCTGTTACTTGAGTGGTAGTGAACCACGGATGCATGAAAACATATTACATCAAGCGACGATAGGGAATTAACCATCCTACTCGGAGCATGGTGAGGAGGTCCACCCTTACAGTGACGCCAAGAGTGGTCTCGTTACTTCTCAACTCCTTCTTGACTTCTTCTTCACTTTCTTAGGATCCACGCTTGGGAACACATTTTTCCTTTAGACGTCACGATGTAAAAGCTTACACCTTACATTATTTTCTTACTTAATTTTCTTGGATCAGGACGAAGCCTGCGTTCAGGTCTGTGCCTGCATTTCTTGATCATAAAACCAGTCCTTCTTGCTAGATTGGCAAGGGGCTTGTCATGCTTGACGTTCTAGGAAAGGGAGATTCCCTATTACATAACTATGTACTTTCTTCAAGGTACACCAACCCTTGGTGGCCAGAGCCTTCTTAAGAGCTTACTTTTTCCTTAAGAGTCATTTATGATCTTCTTAACATTTAGGTGATAAGTTACTAGTTATCTATGGTCATCCTAACCCTAACGATAACTGAGTCCTCATGATGCATAAGTATCAATAACAGAGTACATGCTATGCATGCATTTATATTATCTCCCATAGAGATCACCAACCAATGAAATACCTAAAATGCATGCCTTGGTGTTATCGAGCGTGAATATCATGGATACGATTCCATATTTCTGATGCCCTTATAGTATTTTTCATAAACATGAGTGAGGTGGTATTGATCGAATGATGTGAGCCCGTGAGACCCTTCTCAGGACGCTCAGCCATTGGTCAAGGTTAATCTAGTAACCTAGGATTCCCCAGGTCGCTCAGCGCCCACAGGGCACTCCCAGGTTACTGAGCCATCCTAATCCACGTTTGAATGGGAATTCAGGGTTCAGGCCGCTCAGCGCCCTGGATCTGAGATTCCTCACTACGTGATTTTCTCGCTAGCCATGCATGGTGATGTTTCTAAAATTTCTTATGCCGCTTAGTGGACCAATCTAGCCGATCAACGCCCTGGGCGTATTCAGGGTCATAGCTTCGTGGTTTTTGCCCTTTTTCTCATTTTCTTCAAAACNCAGACGCAGATTATGACTTAAGCATAAGCTGCTAAGCTAGGGTGTTACAAGTGGGGGTGAGAACATTGTGTTCTCAATGGAAAACTCTAAGTCGGTACAAATCACGGTTAACTTGATTATGATCCAGGCCACTCTGGAGGTCTCTAAGTGTCATGCATAATAAATCTTCCTACTCATTATTTTATTTTTTTTCTAATCTAGAGCAGCTTTACCTATTTTACTAGGTGTCAGGAAATTCTAATCTTTTATCTTATGCTTACTCGAGCTTCTCTTTACTTATTTGTATCGTATATATTGTATATCGGTTAGAGGCGGCCTCCTTGAAGACCTAAGGTCTTACTTACCTTACATACATTCATCACATATGTAACACCCCTGCTAACTACCCACTTCCATGGTAGTAAGCAATGCTCACATGGTTGTTAACCGTTGTGTCGGGTTACTTTCAGCCCTTACTTTTACTTTACAATTATCTTATACACAGAAATATGGACCATTTTGAAAATCGTGTGTGTGTTGTATCAATCTATAAACTAGGAGTCGTGCGTGATTAGAAGAATATATAACAACAGTCGCTAATAACCGCAGTAGAATAGTAAGAGCATGTGTATATAGATATAATTACAACCAAGGTCCCAAAGCATAATTACACATAGCCATAGTAATAAATATTTACACAAAGTGTAGAAAAGTCATATAACATCATACAAAACATGTAACGCCTTAGCGCGTCCATTGTCAACTCGCTTCTACTCCGATCTACAGCCCTCGGTCGTCTACCATACGTCCCTTGGGTCGATCTCCTTGCTGTGCACACCTGGATCCATAACCGAGTGGGGGGTGAGAACTCCTGGTCCTCAGTGGGGTTCCCTAGCACTACCTATTGTTCATTTACTCAGTTATCCTCCAGGCCATTCAGGGGGTTTCTAAGTGATCATGCATACTACAAACCCTACTGGTTTTTTATCTTTTGCTAAAACCCTGAACAACTTTATCTAAGTTAGCTAGGTGACTGGGGAACTAGTCTTTCTTACTAAGTTCACACGCTTGTTGACCTTACATTTCGGTTACAATTCTACTAATCGTCTCTGGTCGTTCCCTTGACGTTACATAATGCACAAACAGTCATAAATATATATCGACGCATATACAGATATTCATTCAATCACAGATATATAATTACATAGTGCATGAGGGCATTGGGGATCTCTTACGCGTACCGACTGGCCGGGTTAGCGGCCTTCTTCTCCGCTGTGGCACATACCGGCTGGCCGGGTTAGTGCATCTTTTCTTACACATACCGGCTTGTCGGGTTAGCGTTTTTTCTCCTTACGCGTACCGGCTGGCCGGGTTAGCGCTTTTTCCTGTACTACCTCCTTTTTCTGTCCATCCTCTACCTTCCTTGTGCCATTAACCTCTTCGAACCAATCTACCCTTGGGGGACTGATTCGTTAACTAATCCTCATAGGTGGGGACGGCAAGGTAGCACATCGACCAATCCAACTTTGTGAATTGGTGAGGGGCTTGTCTGTAAGACTTTGCCAAGAGAGGGCTTCCTAACATATAACTATATACATGTTCCTTAGGTTCCATTATTATCATTATACATTAGGTGATTAACCTCTAATGCTCTAGGATTGTCCTAACACCTATGCACAACCCATTCCTCATGATGTATGGTCTAATACACAATAATGGACTCATCCTTACCCATTAGATCCCTTGGAACCACCAAAGTCTCAAGTCTGCCAGGTTTCGTTTGAATACTTGGAGTGGCATTCGAATGAAATCCCTCGGAGTTCTTTCATTCAAATACTAGGGGATTCATTCGACTGAATTCCTAAAAATTTTCTTTCATTCGACTGGAGGGGAATTCATACGAAGGAAAGCTCATTTTGGCTTTCATTCGACTGAAAACCTTGTGTATTCGAATGAATGCTGGAAAAATCGTCTCCCCGAGACTCCAGTTCTCAATTTCCACTGTTCCTAGGGCCAATCAGTACAGTTATACGTTTCATTTCTCAAAATTTCTCAAAACCCTTTTTACCCTATATCCTCCCAAAATACTACTTAACAGTTCTATAGTCAGATACACAGATATGCACATATACAGTTAACAATTAAACCACATAGACAGTGGGCTAAGAGTTACCCACCTCAAAACAAATTTTGGGATCAGTAGAAGTGATGAGGAAAATGTCCTCTTCGCATAGGTATGTTCCCCCTATTTTTCTGGAGTCCGGCAGCATAACCGCGATGTGCACGAACAGAACCGTCGGTATGTGAAAATGAAAGAAATTTGGTGAAGTGAAGCAGCAGGGGCTCGGGTATTTATAGCCCAGAGCCCTGCATCTGTTTCTATTTTCTTTTATCTTTTTCCTTTTTCATTTAATTATAATTATAATATTATATTATTATTTTATGAAAATATCTCATTGATGGATAAGCTTCAAGGCTCCCGGGTCAGTTTCGATCACGTTTGATCGTTAATCGCTCGTGTAGGAACATCCTTCAAATATTCCGAACACATATTCGCGATCTACTAATTTTCTCGGTCGTAGTGGTATGCCAGATTAAGATATTCGCGAATAAATTACCCAGAGGGTAATTTTCACAGATACCATAGGTGCCTACCGGGATTTCAGTTTTTGACGAAATTTAACACGGGCCTCGCGGTGCTCTGCGAGATTAAGAAACAATTATTTGACTGCGTTTGGAGGCGATTAATTTTATAAATAATTTTTCTAGTCCAAATAATCGTCCTATTTATGCCTTTAATTAGGCAAAATTGTGGATTTTCGCGAAATATTTATAAGGGGAAATTTTGGGATGTTACAACATAGATATCATGCATGGGGGAAAAGGGGATTCTCTTACGCGCCTTAGGGCCGCGTCCTTCTCGTTATTTTACACCCATCACTCTCCTTTGTAGTCTGTGGGACCGTCGTCTCCTTGCGGCTACAACCTACTTCATTTCCGTGTCATCGCCGACCAGGCAGCGCTGTTACTTGAGTGGTAGTGAACCACGGATGCATGAAAACATATTACATCGAGCGACGATAGGGAATTAACCATCCTACTCAGAGCATGGTGAGGAGGTCCACCCTTATAGTGACGCCAAGAGTGGGCTCGTTACTTCTCAACTCCTTCTTGACTTCTTCTTGACTATCTTAGGGTCCACACTTGGGAACACATTTTTCCTTTAGACGTCATGATGTAAAAGCTTACACCTTACATTACTTTCTTACTTAATTTTCTTGGATCAGGACGGAGCCTGCATTCAGGTATGTGCCTGCATTTCTTGATCATAAAACCAGTCCTTCTTGCTAGATTGGCAAGGGGCTTGTCATGCTTGACGTTGTAGGAAAGGGGGATTTCCTATTACATAACTATGTACTTTCTTCAAGGTACACCAACCCTTGGTGGCCAGAGCCTTCTTAAGAGCTTACTTTTTCCTTAAGAGTCATTTATGATCTTCTTAACATTTAGGTGATAAGTTACTAGTTATCTATGGTCATCCTAACCCTAACGATAACTGAGTCCTCATGATGCATAAGTATCAATAACAGAGTACATGCTATGCATGCATTTATATTATCTCCCATAGAGATCACCAACCAATGAAATACCTAAAATGCATGCCTTGGTGTTATCGAGCGTGAATATCATGGATACGATTCCATATTTCCCATGCCCTTATAGTATTTTTCATAAACATGAGTGATGTGGTATTGATCGAATGATGTGAGCCCGTGAGACCCTTCTCAGAATGCTCAGCCATTGGTCAAGGTTAATCTAGTAACCTAGGATTCCCCAAGTCGCTCAGCGCCCACAAGGCACTCCCAGGTTACTGAGCCATCCTAATCCACGTTTGAATGGGAATTCAGGGTTCAGGCCGCTCAGCGCCATGGATCTGAGATTCCTCACTACGTGATTTTCTCGCTAGCCATGCATGGTGATGTTTCTGAAATTTCGTAGGCCGCTTAGTGGACCAACTTGGCCGATCAACGCCCTGGGCGTATTCAGGGTCATAGCTTCGTGGTTTTTGCCCTTTTTCTCATTTTCTTCAAAACCCTTCCCATGTACACCCCTTAGGGATTCACCACATAATTCCATCAATCATTAGTCATCTATTTTCAACCTCTAACAATATGTCATATGCCTGTCTCATTTTCAACATATATTAGATTTACATAAAGCCACATAACATAATATATTTACACACAACATTCAAAGATCACCAAGGATGTGAGTAAGCTAAGGTTACCCACTTCCTAAGAATTTTTGTTGATGGTGAGGGTGGTGAGAAGAGTTTCCACTAGTGCCTAGCTTTTCCCTGCTACGTCAGCGTAACGGCCGAGTGCTCGAACGGAACGTGTTTTGGAGAAAACAAAGGAACAAAGCTTAGAAACCATGGCAACCCATGAAGGCTATTCAGGTGTCGTGGCTTGCTTTGCAGATTTTGGGCCAATTTTGGCCCAAAATTAAAAGAAAAAGAAATGGAAAAACAAGATAATCACATATCATGAATAGTGACCCATTTTGGATTAGTTTCTTTGACCCTTGACTCTTCTTTTTTTGGCTTTGTGAGAGTGTGTGTGTGTGTGTGCGTGTGCGTGCTGCACAAGGGATCTAAGGGCCACGACCTTGTGGCCAAATTTTGGTCATGTTTGATCGTGTTTGGTCATTAGATGTTCGTGTACTTCGTGTATGACTGTCCTAAAAATATTCCGAGTACACTATCGTGATCTACTAATTTTCCTAAGGTATTCGTAAATTTATTTTCACAAGAGTGTTCTTTATGGATACCTTTGATACATAATTAAGTTCTGGTGACTAAAGGTAATTAATTCGGTTTATGCGGAATTTCGCAAAACTGCAAACTATTACCTTTACAAACGTTTTTAACAGAAGAATTTGTATTTTCAACTTTCTAACTTACATCGAGGGTTTATATATTTATTTATTTTGTGAAATCTTTACTAAGGAAAAAGCGGAATGTTACATCGCGTGTATGGGATGCGCACGTAGTGGAGAGTGGGCAAATGTGAGCGATGAGTGTGGTTAGGAGAGTTAGGGTGTGGGCCCGATCGTATTAAATATGGAGGTGGTTGTACGCAAACATTAACTTGAGTGTACGTGTAACATAATTGTTTAATTACTCATGGTTTCAATGGCTGCATTCAGTGTTCAAAACTGGCTGCTCCACCCAACGATTGGAAATTGTAAATTGTGGAATTATTGCTTATCCTATGGCCACCGATGTCCTTTGTCAGTTTGCAGCCTACTAGAGCTAGTTGTTGCATTTTTTTTGTTTTTTTTTTTCTTTTGTGGGTTCTGGTTGCATATTGTAACCATCACACCCAAAAGAATAAAGTAAATAAGAATCAGTGCTTCATAAATGAAAATTCTATTCCTCTCCTATATGTTATGTCCGTGAGTGTGCATTAAACGAGAGATAATAGCACGTGAGTTGTACGTACCCAGTGCGTTATCTCACGTGTATCAACCCTCTTAGCTATCCTTCCAATCAATTTCGTTAAAGGTCCAGCCGCCTCTTAGTCTTTGTTTTTTTCTCCTTTCCTTTCTTCTTTACTCAGCTCACCAAAGAAAAGACATCTACACCTTTTCTTAGAAATATCATTATTGTTCACTTACACACAAGACAAGTCAATTAGCTACCTTTATATATACCTTTGCTAGCCACAAAGGTGTCCAACAAATGCATGCAATATAGCCCTCAGCCTCTGATAACTTCCTTCTATAAACTTTCTTTCTCTTCTTGACAAACTAAACCTCCTCATCTTGCTCCCCACAAATGGGACGTCGTCGGTCAGCGCCCGCAACACCCAATCAGAAGAAGAACTGGTGGCGCAAGTTTCTAGACGCGCTGACGAACATGGATAAGCGCAAGTGGCTGAAGGACATGAGGGCGAGCGTGAGTTTGACGGCCTCCATAATCGCGACCATGACCTTCCAGTCCGCTCTTAACCCGCCCGGCGGCGTGGCTCAGGCAGAAGACAACAATTACAATTGTACGCGCAGCAAAACCAATCCAATATGCCCCGGACAAGCTGTCTTAGCTGTTAGGGACCAAAGGCGCTATGTGGGGTTCTTGGCATGCAATACCATCTGCTTCGTTGCATCGCTGTGCGTCTGCCTCTTGCTCGTGAGCGGGCTCCCCCTGGATCATAGGATCCCCACGTGGTTCTTACTGAGCGGCATGTGCGTCACTCTCACGTCCCTCGCTTTAACCTACGCGTTCGGCGCGGCCATGCTCAACCCGGGCGTTTCGAAGCTTTCCGGCGTCGTTGCGATTGTTCTTTACGCGTGGATTGGGGCGGTCCTGGTGATCGCTTTGTTCCTCACAATACGCTTTGTTGCTCTGCGCGTGGAAAAGCGCAGACGCAATGGGTCGTCAGCAGGTTCAAAAGGGGAAGTGGAGATTTCGATTTCGGGCAATCCCGCTTAGAGAAGTGCTTTGTGTGGTTGGAGATAATTGATGTCGTCTTAAGACAGTGATACGTAAAATCGTCTGTCATAATGTAATTGTGTTTTGTATTTTCCTATTTTTATTTTCCTATTTTTATTTTCTTGCTTATGATGATGGTTGTTCTATGTTTTGTGTTAGAATATGTTAGGTTTTAATTGCTAAATGATGTTCTTGAAGGTTTCTATCGATTATACTTGTATCTGGAAGTTTCTACAGATCTAGCAATTTATTGGAATAATTGTTAGAATTAGGTTATGTTCATAAAGATGTGTAGCCTGAAATTATGTGACATATTATATGTTAAATGTTATGTTAATATGAGGTAATACATGTTAGAGGTTGGTGATAAATGACGAAGATGATGACATGGGATATTGAACTATAATTGCTATGTATATGAATGTTTTAAGATGATAAATTGTGCTTATTGAACTGGATAATGAATAAGTGATATATGTGGATGTTTTATGAGATATAGAATGATAGTTATATTAAAGAAGAAAATGCTTAGGATAACATGACATGTATATGACACTATGACATGCTTGATGTACATGACAACATGATATGACATGAACATGAACATGATACGGAGGACGCTGCCCTCAGGCAAGTGGATTTCCTCATAATATGACATGGAGGACGCTGTCATACGGCAAGTGGATTTCCTCAGGCATTTTATATGCCATACTTAATATGATATGGAGGACGCTGCCCTATGACACTACAACAAAAATGGCCATTACCGTCGATACATTACCGTCGGACGCGGGCCGACGGTAATTACCGTCGGAAGAAACTAAAACGGCGACGGTAACCTGTCGAAGCAAGTGGACCGATGTAAAAACCATGACATTACCATGGGATATGATAACCGACGCAACATCCGACAGTAAGTTTTTCACGGGATATGGCGGGAAAAAACTTATTGTCGGCGAGAACCGACGGAAAATGGAAACGAGTAGCAAACAGCCACGTGTATTTAGTAACCAAATGGTGTGACAATTACCGGCGGCCCATCTCGACGGTATATAGCAGCGGACACTACCGACGGTAAATGCCTCGTTTATTCAAACAACGCCTCTTTCCAACGGGCGGCCGTTCAACATTCCCATTAATCGATGCGCGACGCCGGATTCAAGAACCAAACCGTCGGATATGTCCGACGGTAATTATAGCACAGGTAGTAGCGGCGGTATAAGCCGACGGTAATTGTGGCGGTCATTCAACCGCTCTTCCCAATGCTCGGCCATTTTCAAAGCGTTCAACATGGCTATTAATGGCCGCGCCATTCCGACTATACCGTCAGACATGTCCGACGGTAATGATGTGGCCAATTAGTATAAATACCCCTCCCCCCATTTTTCTAAACCTGCACCATATTTTCTATTCTCTTCTATTCTCTCATCGATTCTCCCCTTTATTATCCGTCATACGATGCTTTTGTCTTCGTGGACGTGATATTAGTTTAATTTGGTTATCAGTTTGTTGCCGTTGCGTAAACTGAGCCATCTAATGGATGCGAAGTCCAAGACGGTGGTAATTATCAGCTGTCCCGTTGGGGGAATAGTGATGACTACCAACATCTTGGACTTTGTTATTCATTAACTGGCTGATTATTTAATTATTATTAATTTTTGCTGAGCTTATATATACTGGCGCCACGTTAATTGGGAGAGTGATAAAGGCCAAGGCCAAGGTGGTTGTAATAAGGTGTTGGGGATTATCATATTATTGGTTTCCCAACTTGATTACAACCATGTTGGTCTTGGCCTTTATCAATAGCTCAGTTAAAGTGTCGGCAGGGCTTAGCAAAAATTAAGCGTATGTTACCGTCGGTTTAGTCCGACGATAAAACAAACCCTAAACCCTGACTGTTACCGTCGCGTACTTACCGTCGGACACGTGCATAACCGACTGAAAGTTAAGATCAGTTGAAAAATGCCACGTGTATACAACAATTTATTGGTGCAACCATTACCCGCGGAACAAGCCGACAGAAATTACACCTTAATTTAGCGTCGGATAAGACTGACGGTAATGTGGTAAGAATTCAAAGAGGACCTTTAGCGGCGGTTATAAACGACGGAAACGCAAACGGTATTTAGCGTCGGTCAAGAGCGACGGTAATGGCATCGATATTTTCAAACGACAGGTCATTAATGCACATCTTTACCGTCGGCTTGAGCCGACGGTAATGTGGTAAGAATTCAAAGAGGCGCTTTAGCGGCGGTTATAAACGACGGAAACGCAAACGGTACTATTTTAGCGTCGGTAAATACTGACGGTAATGGCTTCGATATTTTCAAACGACAGGATATTAATGCACCTATTAAACGCTAACGGTACTATGTTAGCGTCGGTTATGACCGACGGTAATGGCATGGATATTTCAACCGACGTCATTAATGCACCTATTTACCGTCGGTTTGTGCCGACGGTAAAGTTCTTATATATATCGCGGCCAGACCCTCTCCTTCCCCCACCAAGACCACAACCTCTCCTCTCCTCTCCTCTCTCCTCCTCTCTCTCTCGCGCTCCGTCCGCCGCCGCCGAACCGTCCGCCACGTCCGCCACCGCCACCGCCACCGTCCGCCACGTCCACCACCGCAACTGCGTGCCAGCGCCACCGCAGTCCGCCACCGCCACCGTCTTCATGTATGTATAACTGTGTATATATATGTGTGTGTGTGTGTGTTGTATGTATGCTATATATATATATTTATAATATGTTATAATATATATGTTATATATATATATATAGGTAGTGTATGTTATATTTATATATGTATATATGTGTGTTGTATGTATGCTATATATATATATATAGGTAATATTATAAATTATATTATTATGGTATATGTTATATGTTTAGTATTATAATGTAGGTAGTATTATTATGTAGGTATTATTATGGTGTTGTTTAGGGCTTAATTAGATTTAATTATGTTTATTATGCTATGTATGTGTAGTTATCGTAAATTAATTTTTTTTAAATTTGTGCAGTTAAGTAATGGCCGGCGACAAGGGAAAGAAGCAGGTGAATGAGTACTTCCCCTCACGATGCCCTGGTCGAGGGACGGGAGGCAGGACGTCGCCCCGTTCGTCTGGGTCACCGATAGGGGCTGGTTTTATGCCCACACCGGGGCTATCGACGCCAGGCGACCATCCTCCCCTCAGTTTCATGCAGTCGCCGGCAGTAGGGGAAGGCGAAAGAGTGTTTGGGGACTATTCGGACGAACCTCCCCGAGCCTTTTCCCATAACGAGAGCCAGCCCGAGGCTCAGCAGCCGTCTGGGTCGAGTAGTCGTGCTGGTGGTGACCTGCACACTGACTCATCCTCGACCGAGGATCGGCCCATTTTGCGAGTTGATGGTAAAGCCAGCGGGTATGTAATGAATTTATCGTAAATTAATTTATTAATTAAACTTTGATATTATTAATTAATTAATTATTTAACATGTTTCGGTTTGATGTCTTTTGTAGGTTCATTCCGCACCGGTTGGCAAAGCGAGTTGTGACGGATACGGTGAAAAAATGTTATCACTGGTTCGTTGGAAAGTAGCAAGATCTCCGTCCCGAGGAGAAGGAGCGGATGTTCAACGCTTTCAAGGTTGGTAATATATATGTTGTCGTTCGCTATTGTCTTGATATTATGTAATAACAAATTAATAAATTATTTTATATAATTGTGATATTTGTTTGCAGGAAAATTTTACCATTGATCCGAGAGAGATTGAGGCTGCAAAGAAGGCGTTCAACTACCGAGCTGGACGGCGCCTGCAGCAACTTTATACGGACATCAAGAAAGGGAAGACCCCGGCCCCCGAATGGATCACAGGCGAGCAGCTCGGGGAGTTGAAGCGCTATTGGGCCACTGAGGAGTACAAGGCCCGGTCTGCCAGCTCGAAGCGTGCGCGAACTATGGGTCGTGGTGGCAACGTCCACACAGGGGGCTCTGCCAGCTTGGGGGACACGCGGATGCGACTGGTAATTATGATGCACGGTCAGCGTGGGTTGTTCTTTTTTCTCCAGTTTAATAAATTAGGTAAAAATAATGGTTGGTGTTTAATGTGCAGGAAAAAACCCTCGGCCGGCCGCCGACAGAGGCGGAACTATTCCGCGAGACCCACACCTATAAGAGCGACAAGACGAAGTGGGTCGATGCGCGTTCGGAGGAAACCGCTGTAAGCATATTAATATTCTTATTAGTTTTTTTAACTTAACTATAATATCGTTAATTAATGGCCGTCCATTTTTGTTATGTAGGCTGCATTTGAAGCAGCGTTAACACAGGCTCAGTCTCAGCGGACTCAAAGTACAGAAGAGGGTAGCAGTGCGACTCCGCCTATCGACGTGGAGGAGATATGGACCCGCGTGGTTGGCGGCCGAAATCGTGGTCGGGTTTACGGCCGAGGCACGAAGCTCAGTGTTACCGTCAAGGGGAACCCCATCGGTAGCTCTGGTTCTGGGTCAGTTGCGAGTACATCGGCAGAGAATGACCAACTCCGAGAAACTGTGTTCAAGTTGAACCAGGAGCTGCAGCAGCAGGCGGTGAAGTGGGAGGCGGCACAGGAGAGGACGAAGAAGAAGCATAAGAAGCAAAAGGACAAGATGAAGAAGCTCACTGACACGATGAAGGGCTTTATGCGCATTTTCAGTGGATCAGCTTCAGGGACCAGCACGCAGAATCAGCCACCATTCCAGCTTCCTAGCTTCGACTCTGATTCCGAGTCCGAGTCCGATGAGGCTGAGGACGATGAGCACGACCAGCAGCCACCAGCTTCTTAGGATATTTTTTTACTGTTTTTTGTAGTTTTTGTTAAATTCCAGTGAACTTATCTAATTAATGTCCGTACTAATTATTATTTTTAACTTTCTTTTAGTTTTTGTAATTAATAAACCTTAAACCTTTTAATATTATGTTTACCGTCCATTAGTTGTTAAATTCGAGTAATTTAATTTGTAGTTAATTATTTGTTCGGATAAATCAATCAAAGAATGGGTGGTAATTAGTAGTAGACATGTTAACATAAAAAAAAACTAAAAAAAACCACAAAAATTTAGCAAATAATTACCGTCGGCTAATGGCGACGCTAATTATTTGCTACGTTAGGGTATTATCGTCGGTTAACCACGACGGTAACAATTTAGGGTATTATCGTCAGTTTTAGACGACGGTAAAAGGCAATAACAAATTCACATGGCACCAAAAAGTGGCGCCTTCTCATTCCTTCGGTTAAATGCGACGGTAAATGGCGCCAAAAAATTCACATGGCGCCAAAAAGTGGCGCCTCCTAATTTTGTTTCCGACGGAAAAGTTTCGTTTCCGACGGAAACAATCCTGCACTAAACGCGTCGTTTAGGTGCACCAATTACCGTCGGTCATTTACGACGCTACGTGATTTAATAATACGGTGCGTTTGGCCCGCGACTGTTACCGTCTGTTGCGTTGTTATTACCGTCGGTTCGAGCCGACGGTAATCGAGAGACCCGAATACTTAAGAGTTTTTCCTTTCTCTTCTCCTCATTCATTTCTCCCCACTCCTCTTCCTCTCTTACTCTCCCTAACTCTCAAATCCGCTCATCTCTAGAGCTCCCCATTGTCCCACTCTCTAAAGCTCTGGATTCTCACATTCCCGTTTATTTTATCATTCTGCTCTCATCACTCCTCAATCTACTACGTTCTCAAGTACCCTAAAATTATTCGTGGTTCTTCTTTCTTAAATAGACGTTAACATAACCGTTGGTTATTCTTCATGCTTCATGTGCTATGAATAATTTTATGTGTTATTTGTGTTAACATAACCATTGGTTTATTTGTGTTATTTTTTAGTGGGAATAATTTTCTGAATGATGTTATGTATATGTCTATGTTTATGTTTTGTGAAACACCCTAGCTAACTGATTACCCGTACGTGGCAGCACAGTGCACTAGGTTGTTATTTACTTGGTCGGAATACAAAGTCCAACATAGTACTTCGAAAATAATCATTTAGGAAAATAAGGACCCATTTTAAAATTTCCGTTTTACATCGCATAAGTATCCAAATAGAGCCATGCGTTGGAATCAATAATATAACAAAACGTATATCTGTATATTACTAAATAATGTACACAACAAGTGGTCCAGAATGCAGTGTCACGGAATGTATATATAATACACAATCTAAACATCTCATATATATAGAAATACCGAATACATCAGTTGCTAAAGCATATCAAAATACAACATCTGTCTATCCACCAGCTGCTCATGGCTCAGCTGATGGCTCTTCTACAGCATCTTCAAGATATGAGTTGTCTTCTCCTATACCTGAAGTCATAAACAGTGGGGAATGAGAACGGTAGGTTCTCAGTGGAAATAACTCTAGTTCCTGAGTCTCGTAACAGATTATGTCGGACTTCAGGCCGCTCAGAGATCTCTAAGTGAACATGCATACTATAACCTATCATTTTATTATCTTGCCTATCTGAACGGCTTTACATACATCATTAGTTGATCTGGGAACTATTCTTGTTTACTACGTTCTCGTGCTCATTAACAGTTCGTAAGAAATCCGTCTTGAGCAGGCTCTTGACGGTACGGCATAACAACATATATTCAGCATAATAAATTACATAGTCATCTACATTCAGCATAACAGCATCATTCAACATCTATCATGAAGTTATTCACAGTACGCATAACAGCAGCTTCAACATAAACATAACAGTATATAGTAGCACTCAGCAGCATATAACAGCTTATAACAACACATAGCATCATATAACAGCATGTACAGCATAATCTGCTTGAAATACTGTTATTCACCCTCAGAATGACATCCTCTGTGGACATCACTATGATGGAATAACCTCACACCTCCAGTGCAGGCCGACACTGTCCTGACCTCACTGCGGTGGGCTTCCACCTGCCGTGTGCCCCCTCGGGACCCTTCGGCAGTGGGCTGGGGTGGTACCT
Source organism: Nissolia schottii (assembly GCA_003254905.1). Lineage (NCBI taxonomy): Eukaryota > Viridiplantae > Streptophyta > Magnoliopsida > Fabales > Fabaceae > Nissolia > Nissolia schottii. Next base: position 95,910 of record QANU01016439.1, read on the forward strand.
CCCCACCTAAGCTTGCCCCCTTTCGACAATGCATAGGCGTGGTACCTGCACACCTCCAGGTATGCCATATAGACACCACCTGTGGCGGGCTTCCACATTCAGGATGCCTAGACCTCCTGAAGTGGGATCATAGTTGGCTCACGTGATCACGGCCTTTTAGCATGGCATATAGCCAGCTTTCAGCATGAGGCATTTAGCCATTTCTTTTCCAGCATGTGGCTTTTAGCCATTTTTCAGCATATGGGCATTGGCCCTTGTTCAGCATTGGCCATTGGGCCTATTCAGCATGTTTCAGCATATCTGTACCTGCAACATGGCATACTTTTTCCCTATGGTTCGTTTCAGTATCTTATTTATCTCATCATTAATTATCATGCCCTTTGTCTAAGTGACTCACATCAGCATGAAAAGACACCATGATTAGCATAGATTTCACATATTTCATGTTCGACATCATTTATCATCATACAACATATACATTCACATAGTTCAAGTCTCAATCATAACATAGCATTAGGAACTAGTTTGGAAGCCTCAAGAGGGTGCCATCAACTTTTATCAGCTTCAGACCGCTCAGCGGATTTCTTGATCGCTCAGCGGTTTGAGCTTAATCGCTCAGCGGTGAGGGCTGCATCGCTCAGCGGTCATAGCTTCACCGCTCAGCGGTACTAGCTCCCTCGCTCAGCGGTCTTATTTTCTCAACTTTTCTTCCACCGCCTTACCTTTAAAAAATCTCTTTTTACTTTCCACCTCATCCCAGCATCGCTCAGCGGTGCCTGAGGGACCGCTCAGCGATGCTTTGGCGAGAATGAAAAACCTAATTTCCTTTCTTCTTCCTCCATGCTCCATAATCTCCCATGGCACCTGCTTGAGTTCCATACCTGATTCAAGTACAATAATCCTATCTAATCCAGGTCACAGGACCCTTCAGAATTGTCTCCCTAAGTCCTAGCATCATTTCTAACATATATGCACATAATAGCTCAAAATCATCAAACATAGACAAACTTGCATAAACATCATCCATCATCAAAGAGGTAAGGAACTAGAGTCACCCACCTCTTCACAAACTTTGTGTTGCTAGGAGATAAGAGAACCAAGCCTTGTTTGCTTACTTGGAAGCTCCTTGACCTAAAAATATCATTTTAACCTAATTAGCACAACCATGGATTATGGTAGCACAACTCCTTACCATATCATGAAAACTCACTCATAACTCTTCCTAGCCTTCCTTAGATGCTTAAGAATGAATTATGGTGATGGGAATATAAACTTGAAGCTTGCTTGAAGCTCTTAAGTTAAAGGAACATAAAACCCTAGATTATGGAGATTTAGGGTTAGAACCTTGAATCCTTGGAGTTCTCTTGAAGAAATTCCCTAACCTTGATGCTAACTTGTTTCCTTGAGTGTCTTGAAGAGAATTTAAGATGATGATAGGCAAAGGATGATGATTTTACCTTGGAGAAGCTTTGGAGAAATCTATGGAAAGCTTAGGTTTAGGAAGCTTTGGAAGAATGGAAACTTAGGAGAATTTGGGGATGGATGTCGGGTTTGGAAGAGGAAGGGCTGGCCGTGGCCTTTTCTTACTTCCTTGGCCATCCAAAATTACCATTTTGCCCTTAGTCTATTTAAGTTATGTCCATTTAGTAATTCTTTATGTACGGAAGTCCTAAAAATATTCCGAACATACTGTTATGCTCTAAAAATTCCCCCCATAAATTTTAAAATGTTACTTGACATATTCTTGATTTATTTTCATATTAATATATGTCACAGACTCCTATTGAGTCATCATTAATTTCCAATACTGCATAATTTCAATCCGGACGTCACCGGACGTCACCAAATCGCAGAATAACTATTTTTAACTAATCTTCCAGAAATAAAATCAATACTAGAAGTTTATTCCATTTTATCTCACCTTTCCTGTCATTTTATCTTTGTAATTCTTTTCTAGACAATGTCTTAAAGAACGAGAAAAGTCGGGTTGTTACATTTTGGCTAATGGGAATTTGTTGCCATCAACTTGTACAATCTGGAGGTGTTGAAGATCAAGGGACATTGAACAAGCAACTTGCTCATTGGTTAGGACAATGAGATTTTTGTATGTCTCTTTAACTCAAACTTAACTAGGATATATAGAGACTTATTTTCATAGGATAGATTTGTAGGATTGGAGTTGTATGGCTGGACTGGGGGAAGGAACGCTTAGCGTTTCTTTCCGACATTGTTTGCGTTGATGTGCTGGCAACGGTGATTATATGTTGTTTGCGGAGATTGGAGGGCCTATGCTTTAGAACTGTTTAGGAAATGTTGTGTGAAATTAAAATAATGAGGGTAGCACTTCAATAATTTTAGCTACATGCATGTAGGATCCTTGTAAAAGTCATGATTCCCGCGAATAGATTTTGGATGTACGATCGATTACATGAGAACCGAGGTGTGATCAAGGCGGAATTTTTTGCGGGCGTCGACTACTTTTGTATGAAATCTGCAACTAGACTAGCTGAGCAAAACATTAGATGTCCGTGTTCTTTGTGCAAGCGCTGTAAAATTCTGGATGTTGAAATAGTTAAACTGCACCTGTATAAGAATGGATTTGAGCGGCACTATTGGATATGGACTGACCATGGAGAAGTGGATGGCAACGGTGTCAATGAGTTTAGTAGGAGCCACTGTTCAGTGGGAAGTACAAGTCACACACGCGTTGAAGAAGACGAAGAAACAGGAGGGTTTGAATTTAATCATAATGATAGACTTTCTGAAATGGTGAACGATGCCTTCGACGGTGCCATGCTTGACGAAGAACCTAACACCGAGGCTAACAACTTTTACAGTCTATTACAAGAAGCAAATACTCCGATCTGGGAAGGCTCTGCACATACGAAGTTATCTACGGCAGTTAGGATGTTGTCTATGAAGTCTGATGCCAATCAATCCGAGAGATCTTTTGATCAGTGGGTTTCGTTCATCCAGGAATTAACACCCCCTAATAGTGACATACCATCAAACTTTTATCAAGCCAAAAAAATTTTCTCTAAACTTGGGCTGAAGTCCTTAAAAATTGACTGTTGTCCTGCGGGGTGTATGTTGTACTATAAGGACGAGGCAAACTTAACTGAATGCAGATTTTGTGGCGCTGCTAGGTTTAAACCAATAAGAGTTGGTCCTGGGAGATACAAGAAAATCCCGTACAAAAGAATGCATTATTTACCATTGATCCCAAGGCTGAAAAGATTGTTTGCATCAATGAGCTCAACACCACACATGAGATGGCACTACGACAACAAGAGAAATGATGGTAATATGACGCACCCATCTCATGCAGAAGCGTGGCAACACTTTGACAGGGTTTATCCTGACTTTGCTGCAGATCCTCGGAATGTCATATTAGGCCTTTGCTCGGATGGTTTTTCTCCTAATAATCAATTTAGCAAACCCTACTCGTGTTGGCCAGTGATTGTTACACCGTATAATCTTCCCCTTGATATGTGCATGAAAGATCCCTATCTGTTCTTATCTTGCGTCATCCCGGGGCCGACCAACCTAAAAGCTAAGATTGACGTTTTTCTCCAACCATTGATTGATGAATTGAACATGTTGTGGAGCCCAGGTGTTCTTGCGTACGATGTGTACATGAAACAAAATTTTATGCTGAGGGCGTGCTTGATGTGGACTATTAACGATTTTCCTGCTTATGGGATGTTGTCTGCATGGATGACAGCGGGTAGGTTGGCATGTCCAGTTTGTATGGAAGACACTAATGCATTCCGGCTACCAAATAGAGGAAAACAATCATGGTTTGATTGTCATAGGGTATTCTAGGATCCTGATCACACTTATAGGAACAGTACGTATGGATTCCGGAAGAACAAAATTGAAAACACTCAGCCTCCACAAAGATTAACTAGCATGGACATTTGGAGGCGGGTAAGACGGTTTCCGAAGATAACTGACAGTGGAAATGTTAGGCTTCCAGGTTACGAAGAACACCATAACTGGACGAAGAAAAGCATATTTTGGGATTTGCCGTATTGGAAAGATAATTTAGTTCGTCATTGCCTTGATGTTATGCATATTGAAAAGAATTTATTTGATAATTTAATGCATACTGTCATGAACACTGATCAAACCAAGGACAACGAGAAGGCAAGAATGGATTTGAAAGATGTTTGCAGACGCCATGAGTTGAATTTACAGGAGATTTCTGGCGGTCGTGTCATCAAGCCGAAGGCTTGCTACACACTAAACAAGCAACAAGTTCAACGTGTTCTTCATTGGTTGCAGACTCTTAGGTTGCCTGACGGTTATGCATCGAACTTGGCTCGATGCGTGAATATCGCCCAAGGAAAGCTAGTTGGAATGAAAAGTCATGATTATCACGTGTTTATGCAATGTTTGCTGCCAATTGCATTTAAAGAGTTACCAAAGAACGTGTCAAAGCCTCTAAGAGAATTAAGTCACTTCTTCAGGACATTGTGCTCGTCCATAGTTAATGCTGAAGACCTCCTACTCCTGGAACACAACATTCCGATCATCATCTGCCCGCTTGAACGATTGTTCCCTCCTAGCTTTTTTGATATCATGGAGCATTTGCCTGTACACTTGCCTTACGAGGCTCGAATGTGTGGTCCAGTTCAGTATAGGTGGATGTATCCATTTGAGAGATGCATGGGAGTGTTCAAGAGGACCGTTAAGAACAGAGCTCGAATTGAGGGGTCGATATGCGAGGCATTCTTGACAAAAGAAACTTCATTCTTCTGTTCGTACTACTTTGCTGCTACTGTTGATTACAGTAGAACCACAGTCAGACGTAACGACGATGGTGGAGGAGTGCCTAGTCTGTCGACCCTTTCTATATTCAATCAAACTGGTCGTCCGACAGGAAAAAGAAAGGACTATTGGTTGAGTGGGCAAGAAAAGGAAGCAGCTCACTTAGTTGTTTTGCTCAACTGCGAAGAAGTACTTCCCTACTATGAGTAAGTTCGTTCAACCATATATTTTCATAAATTAATTTTGATTAACATACACTTTAACCTTTGTTTTGTTACCAACTGATGCATGATCGCAGGATGTTTCGACGCAAATTTGGTGATGAGTACAGCAATCAAATGTTCCCTTCATGGTTTGCAAACTATGTATGTCTTTCTAGATTTTATACGTTCTACTTTACCTAAAAGCTTAATATGTACATACCATCATCGATTAAGCTTAAGTAATAAAACTTTATAACCTGGATGTCATTAGGTGCAAAATAATTCTACAAACGACAGTGACTTGATGAGTTTGACATGGGGACCAATGAACAAAGCGATTAGCTGGCCCATTTACTTTGTTAATGGATACAAGTTTCACACACATAAATGGTCAACTAATCAAAATACAGACAACAGTGGAGTTTGTGTCAAGGGTGAATATTCTAATACTGATGGACCAAGCGTTGATTTCTATGGAGTGCTACAAAAGATACTTGTATTAGAATATAAACACAATGGTCCATCTAACCACGTTGTTCTCTTCTACTGTGATTGGTACGATCCTTCCCCAAATGGCACACGGACTCATCCAGATTACTACGTTACTGAGATTAATCATAGAAGGCGGTACAATGGTTATGACCCATTCATCGTTGCTGAAAGAGCGAAACAAGTTTACTACGCAAGCTATCCAGGACCTACTCAATCAAGCTGGAAAGTTGTGATCAAAAGCAAACCGAGTGGCCGCATTGAGATGGATGGATTGGAGTCAACAGAGGCATCATCGAATGATCAACCGTATCAAGTGCCAGATCCAATTCCCGCAGGATGCGTTGTTTCCACAACAGACACGAGCTCATTGTTAGCAACAAACGACGAACCAGAAATATTCCAACTTTCTAATCTCTATCAACAATCGACTGGTGATGTCGGCAATGATGACGACGA
>QANU01016439.1:101939-124382 GCA_003254905.1 Nissolia schottii
TGTGTAAAATTTTCTATTATTACAGCTTCGTCAATTTTTATTATTTAACATGTTATTATTAACCAAATAAATATCTACTTACTTATTAGCTATAAATTTCCATATACGGTGTAATTTAAAAAAAATTAAGTTACATTATTTGTTTTTAAGATTATGTACTTGATTAAAATTATTGAACATTAATTGTTTACTATTTAATTTACCACAAATATTTTAAATTGATTAAAAAACTTTAAATATAAAATTTTATGAAACCTCTAAAATTTAATGAAATAAATAAATAAATTTTAAATTAATTAATTTACAACTATTTAGTATTAATTAAAATTATTTTATATTTATTTCTATTACTAATGAAAATTGCAAAAATTTTATTTATTAAATAATAATTATTTTAATAAATATATTTATTTATAAGATTATTTAACTATTAATTATTTAATAATAATTTGATTATAAAATGTATTTAATAAATAGTAATTACCTACTAATATTATTTAATAAATAAAATTTATTATTCACTAATAAATTTATTTTAAAAACCTATTATTTTTTTATATACCGTCGGTATCAAATGGTTCTGTTACCGTCGGTTATAACAAACGGTAATTAGCAAATATTTACCGTCGACAAAATCAAACTGTTCCGTTGGTAACAGTTCCGACGTAAAATAACGAATAAAATATTATTACATTTACCGTTGGTTATAGCCGACGGTAATCTTAAAGATATTGTAAAGGTTTGCGTCGACATTTTTCGACGGTAATTATAGAATAAAATATTATTATTATTATCGGCTGTTATTTCTGACAGTAATACGGCTCAGATATGCTATGCTGTGAACTGATTACAGTCTGTTTTATCTGACGGAAAGTACCGTCGGTCGTTTCCAACCGACGCTAAATTGGTTTCCATCGACCACCTTATCGGCGGCCCGTGTCCGACGGTAAGTCCGACGGAAAATCGCCAAACCGACAGTAAAACCGAATTTTACCGATGGAAAATCCGCCGGTAATATCCAATTTTCTTGTAGTGTGACAAGTGGATTTCCTCAAGCATTTCTATATGTTCTACATGAATAAGATATGTCTACATGATACGCGTATATGATGATGGGTAATACATGGATATGATATGTCTATATGATACACGAATATGATGATAGGTAATACATGAATATGATGATATGTGATTTAACTGTATATGTGATTCAGGGATTAGAATAGAGAACAGACAACTTAGATAAGGAAAGATAGGTTTCGTCAGTCACCTAGTAATCATAGGTAGCTGCTCAGGCCTAGGATGGATATTAATAACTAGTAGGGATGTAATATAACTGTGACACTTAGAGACCCCTGAGCGGCCGAATCATAATTGAGAGTAAAACGATCCGCGATGACAAGGATTTTCCCACTGAGAACGCATAGTTCTCACACCTGCTCCTTTATGGTTCTAGGTGAGCAAGGCAGGACATCAGCTTAATGTACGCAGCGGCGGCCTTGAAGACGATGAATCAAGGAATAGGATAGCAAGAACTAGGCTAAGGATGTTACAATCCTTGTATTGTACTTCTATGAGAACTTATGTGTATGTATTAACTGCAATATTATCTATGTAAATGTTTGTGATGATATGCTATGGACCACTTGTTTGCTTATTGTTTGGTGTTGTTATATTGGAATAGTTGCTTGTGTGATATAAAGTTTTAACGCTTGCACTATAAATTCTATCTGACGCAAGGCTCATATTTTACAACCTACGTGTAGAAAGAAAAATTTTCAAAACACTCCATATTTTCAAGTATAAGATAATTGCGAACCTAAAAGTAGGGACTAAAAGTAACCCCAACCAAAGTAGTAAACAACCTAGTAAGCATTGTTTGCAATGTGCACGTAAACAGTTAGCCAGGGTGTTATATTTGTAGCAGAGTAGTTTGGTCCGAGTGAGCTTAAGGACTGAGCTACACTATGCTTTCGAGCATGATCACGGTGTACACTCTATGGAGTTGTATAGTCTAAACCTAGGTGCACTAACCCTTCTCGAGTCTGGCCAACCCGAGATGGTACGAGTGTAACTGCTCAGCTATTCTACCCTAGAGAAACGATACACGACGACAAGCAAACTTTGGAGGTTTTTGCAGGTACAGTTAGGGAGAAGGCCCAGGCCTGGAGGGCAGCAGTGATTTCCCGGAGGAGCGTGACTCCCGACAGCACCAGACGCAAACGCCGTAGGTTTTTAGAATCTCCTATGAAGGCACAGTAGCTAAGAAGGAAAGCACAGTGGCCAAGAGAAAGAAGGCGCCGAGGTTCAAGGATGTTTTCTGCCCGAACCGGGAGGGTCAGCTTTATTTCCTAGAAAATTTCAAGGCACAGCCGAGGAATAGCCAAGAAAAGCCGAGCAATGACGGGTGGAAGAATTCCAGATGTTCCTCTTTTGCTCGAGTCACATCTAGGATCAAGCCCACAAACACTAAGAGGTGGAAGATAACCGTGAACTATCGTGATCGAGGAACCGAGAGATTTACGACAGGACATAGGTCACATAGGATAACGACGGTCATTTAAGTCAAAGACAAGGAAAACCCTAGCTTCACGATTCGGCGAAATGGTACCGACGAACTTGAAGTTGTGCCAGAGGCCAGCCCTTGACAACGGGCCATGGTAGATCATGGAAATGGCCACCCCCTGGAGGTGGGAAAACAAGCGTACAAGGAAGTGTGAACACTTAAACACGTAAGGGAATCATTCCTAGCAGGCCCTCGGTTGACTACAATCGTAACTTTCCTATTCCTCCCGCTCCTCAATCTTTATCAACTCTTTACCCCTTTCTCTCAATTCGCTCTTTAGAGTGGAGGTTTAATTGTTAGAAACCTCTGTGGAAACTCTTTGGAAGATCCCTGTCAGGTGTACCCCAAGGATTTCTATATTCCAAATCATTATAGGGTTGGAACAACCAATGGATCCAACAGCCATAAAGTGGAACCGAGGATTCAGTCACGCTAGAATTTAGGGGTGAAGTTCCAGTAAGGGGGTAGAAAGAGGGAATGAAAGATGTCCAAACTCACGTATTGCAGGTTCTGAAAACGCCAGGGCGCTGAGCGGCCTGCGCTGTTTCTGAGCCCTAACACGTGAGACATTAAATGGTGGAGAGAACCCAGGTATAGGGTGTTGAGCGGGCCTGTTAGGCTGCTGAGCGGCCTACACCTTGGGGACCCACCTAAGCTTGGATAAGGATGGATAGAGCCCTAACGGTGTTTAGAAGGCGCTAAGCAGCCTGGGGACTCTAGGGCACTACCTCGTCTTGCTTAAGTGGTTATGAGTTTTAGAACGAGTTCCATGGGACCACATCATTCGATTAGCATTACTTTACTCTTGTGTATGAAAGGTAACTCAAGGTCTGTACTTTGGTACTGATATGTATGCATCATGAGGATTCGGTTGTTGTTAGGACCTAGAACAACCGTAGATAACTAGTAATGTCTCACCTAAAGATAAACAAGATCATAACTAAACCCCAGGGAAACAGTGAGCTCTTAAGAAGGACCTACCACCAAGGGTCGGTATGCCTTGAAGAAAGTACTTAGTATGATCAGGAAACCCCCACTCTCGGCACGTCAAGCATAACAACGCCCCTTATCAGTCCAGGAAGAAGGGATGGTTTATATTTAAGAAATGCAGGCATAGTCCTGAACGCATGCTTCGTCCTGGTCTAATAAAGTAAAGCACGCAAGTAAACAAGAGTCTGAGTCACGTCATGACGTTAAAAATGAAAGTATGCCCCAAGTGTGGCTTAGGTAAAGTATCATTATGCCCAAAGTATGGCCTATGTAAAGTATTATTATGCCCCAAGTGTGGCCTGTGTAAAGTTTTCTCAAGCCCCAAGTGTGGCCTTGAGTAAGAAGTCACGAGCCTACTCCTGGTGTCATCAAAAAGGGTGATCCCCTCACTATTCACCGAGTAGGATGGTCAATTCCCTATCACCGTTTGATGCAATATGCTTTCATGCAATCGTGGATCGCAACCACACAGGTAATAGCGCTGCCTGGTCATCAGTGATACGGAAACAAAGTGGGTTGTAGCTGAACCGGGGCGACAGTCCCACGGCCTACAAAGGAGAATGATGGACAACTCACAACGAAAAGGACGCAGCCCAAGGCGCGTAAGAGAACTCCCATTTCCCCATGCATAATTATGTGATTAATATACGTGAACTAGATAGAATTTAGGCCCACAATAGGAATCTTCTCCCAACGAGATATTAAAGCTAAGCCATGTGAATAGATAAAGAGAAGCACGACTAGGCCTAGGACAACAGACTAGATTTCCCCAACACCTAGTAATGTAGGTAAAGCTGCTCTGAATTAGATATTATTAAAAGAAATAAAGAAGTAGTAATGCATGACACCTAGAGACCTCCAGAGTGGCCAGGATCATAACTAAACAACCTAAGACCCGCACTGGCTTAGAGTGCCCACTGGGAACGCAATGTTCTCACACCCACTCACTTGTGATTCCAGGTGATTACGATGAATGAGACCCCGGAGACCCGAGCCTGGCTGCTGAGCAGGATTAGGTAGCGGCACCCTGACACCGAGCTTATCACGGAGACCCGCACTTACCTTCCAAGCGAAGCTTCCAGTCCCCTCCAGTCAGTAGCAGCACTCCTTCCTCATATATCGATGGGCCCCGGCTCTTCAGCAGCCACACCCATTCTCTTCGACATGGATGAAGAACTCCCGCCATACAACAAGGATGTGGAGATTGATCCAAACTCGTGGCCACCTCGACTTCCCAGCACTTCTCTCGACATAGGGTATGAAAACAAGTCACCCCGTTCTTCTGCCGACAATTCGCTCCTCGCACCCATGAAGCAAAAGTCAGACCCTCCAGGGCATACTGTGACTGGTTGGTCACTCCAGAGTTGTCCCCAATGAATAAGAGGGAAGATGATTCATTTACTCTGACATCCCCGACGACTGCCAGGGAGGACACCGAGGACGAAGACTTGATGAGTACTGACTCATCGAAAGAGGAGGAAGAAGAGGACCCCGAAGAAGACCTTGACCACGACTGCGAGGACTGATACAAGGCACTAGCTGAACCACCATGTCTCCAGTGAAATTTTGCTAACTCTAGAGTTATCCATGTTGTAACTTATAATATGTGTATAGTAATTGGTATGTAAAATATGTGCTAACTAAGGCCTGTGTACGGGTAAGTGTATGTAAATATATTTGTAAGTTAAATGTGAATGGACCCTTGGTAGGTGTGCTATGTATGTGTATTAACTCTATATGGTGATCCGCTGGCGTTCATGATATACCGAGGATGTTATATATATGCATTCCATCACGTAAGGATCATAATTGAAACCTAGGGGTAATACTATTAAATTTTCAAATGGGTCCATATTTTTGGGGATAAGAAACTACTTTCCAAAGATAACTAGGGACTATGAGTATTCCCACCAATGAGAATAACACCCTGGTATGCAAGGTTTATGACTTAAGCATAAGCCCGCTAGCTAGGGTGTTACAATAGCCATGATACCAATGCTTGACACAAAAGCAAACAATTACACTACAAGCCTCAATGGTCACCCAATGTAGAGCCAATGCAACACAACGGTGTATCAACGAAAGAAGGCCCATGTGCATGAGGTTCTAGGGCATTTAAGGAACCCACGGTCATCATCTTTCGAGCGCCTTCTGAGGCACGAGCCCATTAGGCTAGCCCCATCATAGGCGATGCCTAAGTGACAGAGCTCAGCGATTCGTCATAGGCTCAAGGATTCTTGTCTATGGTAGAAGGCTCTAGTCACCCCCAAACATAGTAATCCCTAAGTGAGAGTATCAGGGCACAAGAGATATCTCTCAAGGATCAACTACATACGCCTAAGGGTGTAGCCCACTGAAACATGAAGGCGTGGAACATTTTATGAACAGGGGAGATAAGCTGATAAAATACGCCCACGTTTCTCCCAACATAGGATGGGTAATGGAAACAATACGGTGAGAAATTTAGAGCTGCAAGAATTTCTATCACCCCCATTCTATGGATGCTCACCCCATCGCTTAAGTACCACACTAGTTAGGAAACATCTAGTGCTGTGAGGAAAATTTCTAATGTACTTAATGCACCTTACGCCCACCCGTTGACGCACTCCATAGTTGGAAGCTGGGATTGAAAATAGCAACCAATGAGGCTCGATGAAAGTCCCAATATGTGTGTGCCCAAGGCCTTAGGGGCAGATCAGAAACTGAGGGTTGCACACACATGGACCCTAAGTCATAGGCCAACAACCTAGTCTCAAGCACAAAGCTGATAAGTGCCCAATTTACGCAATTTTCAACTATTAAAAAGGCACTTATCTGCTTATGTTTTAGATAATATCTAACTTAATTTCTCTCTTTTGTAGGATTTTTAATTATATTCTAAAGATGGATATAAGCATATTAACCAAGGAAAATCCCACAAAGAATGAAGCATAGAGCAAAGGGATAACAAGCAAGAAAAGTATGGAAACCCGCTCTACGCAGCAGTTAGTAAAAACGCGATAACTTGAGCTATAGATATCGGATTGAGGTGGTTCAAATTGCTACTTAAAGCTAAGAGATAGATCTAGAACTTTGTAGTTGGGGTCAATTTAAGATTAAGACCGATGAGCGGTCCCACCGAACCTTCCAGAAACGGGCCGCCTTTGAAGACTTAGACGCCAGCTGCCATCACCTACCACCGCTGAGCGACCCCACCAAGCCGTTGAGCGACCCTGGACGATTTTGGCCTATAAATAGAGGTCAAAGCACTCTTCAAAGGGACATCTTCTCCCATCTATACTTCATTTTTTTCTCATTTCATTTGTACTTTTAAGCTTAGGTTAGGTTAGGAACAAAGAGGAGGCTTGTGAAGGAGCCGGGAGAATCAAGAAAGCTTGGCGAAGGTGCTGTCATGACGGCGTGAGTACGTGTCATGGTAAGCGTCCAAACCTTGCCTTCGAGATACTCTTGTAAGATGGATTCCTAATCCTCTTTTTGTTGGGGTTTTGGTCATTATTGTAGTTTGCTTGTATCTATGTAACTATTATATCTGAATCTATCTATTTCTTATGATTTACTTGAATCATTTTATGCCTAATGCTAGTTTTTGTTTAGTGTTTTGATCTTGGCTTGAGACTTAGTTGTATGAACGAGAGTTATATTAATTAAGTTGAAAACCAAGTTAAGATTAATCCGCTATGCTAAGCTAGATTCAAGACTTGAACGTTGTGAACGAATAGTTGCAACCATTAGAGTCTGACCTAAATCATTCATCTAACCTTGTCGCCGTAATGGGACTCGAAGTTAGCTGCTTTAACATCTGAAATAATTCTGGCATACTTTGTTAAGCTCGTATACGAAAGTAACAGTTTAACAAAGGAAACCTGTAATCTTTTCATATGCGAAAGCAATGTAAAAAATAAGATCTGGTGGCGGCAATCAATGAAATAATAGTTCTATGTAATAAGTAACTGGATGCATAAAACTATGATGTGATTAAAATTCCTAACAAGCTCCGGAACTACCTCTGATTTGTTCCCTATTTACTTTTATGTTGTTTATTTACATATTTTAATTATCAAACAATTATCAAACCCTTCACTTCATTATTTAATTAACTTAACTTAAGAACGGTATTTTTGCAACTCTCTGTGGATTCGACTATACCCGACTATACTGCAATTGGATCCCTTGTGAATCTGAAAGCCGTAAAGTAGGTATATATTTAATTTGAACGAAAAAAGCGCATAGAAGCTTTCGACGAGCTTGGCATGGTTGTGACAAAACCTAAGTTGTGGCAAGATCCGAGAAAGTGGTTAAAAAGGCTTCCATCAAAAGCCATCCCCCTTTTTCCCTCTTCCTATATATATATATATATATATATATATATATATATAAGAGAATCACACAAAGGGATAGTGATGCAAGACTGAAGAGGTGAAGCCGCTTAGGTGCAGCCAAAAGGGCCATCATACCCTCACGACCACAATGGTCAAAAGCAAGATCATTTTCAGCCATGGCAAGAATAATCCACCAAGCATACAAATTTTCTTACCCCTCAAATGAAGAGGAGTCAACACACACAGCCAAGCGCGCCAAGCGCGAATATCTCAACCTTCCAGTCAAAGAAGAGCCAATTTAAAAGGCCAAGCCCACATTTTACAACCCCTCAAATGGGGGAGAATCATACAAGTAGATCACAGATCATCCATAGCCAATATAAAGCCAAAGAAGCAACAGAAAATAAACAAGAAGCAACAAGTTTTACAAACAACAAAACTATAGGGCATATTTTTTCAGCAAAGTTGCATATCAAAATTGCATATCAGAATTTTTTAGCAACATCTGCAGGGCATATTTTATGAACAAACCTGTTCTAAGTTCATTTCTCAATAAAGCCACTCAAGGCGTATTTTCAGCACAATCTGCCAATATTAGAATGCAACAAAACAAAGGCAACAAACTTCACAAACAGCAACAAGGTGTAGAAGACACACAAATAAATAACCAAATGTTGCTGCACAAGACCATCAACAAGCAAATTATATATAAGAATTTCTCAGCAAATATGCTTAGGGTGTATTTCTTAGCAAATCTGTTCAGGGTGTATTTTTTAGCAAATCTGCTTAGGGTGTATTTTTCAACAAATATGCTCATGGTGTATTTTCAACAAATCTGTCAAGACTAGAATTCAACAAGACATAGCTACAAATTCCATACAAATTTCAAGACTACTCAAATACATGGCAAATTCATCCTTCTAAAGACTAGCCTATACAAAGTTCAGTAAATCAATAAAAAAAACTACAAGATTACAAGTCAAGAAAGCAAATTCAATGTTTCCAATGAGAAAGGAGATGACAATGCATGGCGAACAACATCAAGGGCTTTTCTCTGAGTCTCTACAGAGGAAATGGAAGAAACAAGTTCTGAATGCTTAGCCCGAAGGGTCTGAATGCGATCTTCCAAGGAGCATAGCTCGGTGTCCAGCTGAGCAAGTTCAAATCGGTAATTATCATGCTCTGTCTCAAGCATGTCAAGATGGGCAACATCTATGGAAGGGTTGGGACTAGCAATGTCAACACGGCCCATGCCACGAAGTCGAGTTGAGGACAACACCCCTAAAGAAGAGGCCTACCGAATAGTGGGGGTTGCAGATTCAAAAACAACAGAAGCAATGGCAAGTCGCTTGGTAGGATGCCTAGCATGGGAACCCGCCGCTAAAGTTGATTTTCTTTTTTGGGTGGGGGAAGGACTAACACGTTCTGTAGCAAATCAAACTCACCATCAAAAAACCACATATACAATGCAAAAGAGAGTAAGCAAAAGCAGAACCATGAAAAAAAAACAGAGAAGAGAACCAGTAAAAAGTAAATAAATAAATAAATAAAAGTTTACCTACAGAGGTGTTGCGAACTCGGAACCAACGCTGGACATGGAGCCAACAATGGTCACCCTGTTCGTTGTGAATACTGTATCCGCGACCAAGCATGACGACGCGAGCAGCGGCCATGACTGTTGGTCACCACTAGATTCGACACGCTCATCAGGGGCAGCTCTTGTCACAACGGTCGATGTCTGTCGATGCATGGAACACAAAGCGCACACAAAGGAGAAGGGAGCCATAACCAAAGATGACGAGGATGATGTCGGCGCACATACAGCAGTGGCGGATCTTGGCCTGCACAGCAATGGCTAATCCATTCCTTCAGTTCAGTTGCTGGCATTGCACTTCAAATTATTTGGAGCCTTCGTGATTGGGCCTCATAGTTGAATTGGGCTTATTGAGGCCTGCTAATGCTCATGAATGTGGGCTAGGCTCAAACCAGTTATCTCAAGCGGGCATAATTGTTGACAGTCAGCCCAAATTCAGGTAAGTTCTTTACCACAATGGCTGAGTAAGACTGCATATCAATCTATTATCCTTGAGTTTGAAGAATGCCTTCACACTCATATAACCAGAAATGGCTATTTTTATAATAATAATAATTCTTGTTTGAAATTAATTCAAGTAAATCTAATGGTAACAATCAATTAAAGGGATAAAGGGTCATTTTGTTGATGAATGTGTGCCATGTTTTTTTCTTTCTTTAAAATATATATATTTATACTTATGCATAAGAAAAAAGAGACAAGAAGGGGAAACGGAAGGTAGAGACGCCATCCCCAAATTTGTATGATTTATTTGTTTTTCAAAAAAAGGGCAGCGGTCGGCAGAGACGCCCTCCCCAAGGTTGTATGACCTCTTGAATGAAGAATATATCAAGAGAAAAAGCTCAAAGTCTTTGAGATACAAGTTGAATCTCACTCAAAAGGAAAAGAGTAGAAAGTCTAAAAGACATGTAACTCATATCCAACTGAAAATGGAAAAGCTTACAGTCTATAGACACCCACTCGGAAAATTTGGGTGTACATGTAACATAATTGTTTAATTACTCATGGTTTCAATGCCTGCATTCAGTGTGCAAAACTGGCTGCTCCACCCACGGATTGGGAATTGCAAATTGTGGAATTATTGCTTATCCTATGGCCACCGATGTCCTTTGTCAGTTTGCAGCCTACTAGAGCTAGTTGTTGCATTTTTTTTTGTATTTTTTTCTTCTGTGAGTTCTGGCTGCATATTGTAACCGTCACACCCAAAAGAATAAAGTAAATAAGAAGCAGTGTTTCATAAATGAAAATTCTATTCCTCTCCTATATGTTATGTCCGTGAGTGAGCATTAAACGAGAGATAATAGCACGTGAGTTGTACGTACCCAGTGCGTTATCTCACGTGTATCAACCCTTTTCGCTATCCTTCCAATCAATTTCGTTAAAGGTCCAGCCGCCACTTAGTCTTTGTCTTTTCTCCTTTCCTTTCTTCTTTACTCAGCTCACCAAAGAAAAGACATCTACACCATTTCTTAGAAATATCATTATTGTCCACTTATATCCAAGACAAGTTAGCTACCTTTATATATACCTTTGCTAGCTACAAAGGTGTCCAACAAATGCATGCAATATAGCACTTAGTCTCTGATAACTTCCTTCTACAAACTCTCTCTCTCTTCTTTGACAAACTAAACCTCCTCGTCTTGCTCCCCAAAATGGGACGCCGTCGGTCACCGCCCGCAACACCCAATCAGAAGAAAAACTGGTGGCGCAAGTTTCTAGACGCGCTGACAAACATGGATAAGCGCAAGTGGCTGAAGGACATGAGAGCGAGCGTGAGTTTGACGGCCTCCATAATCGCAACCATGAGCTTCCAATCCGCTGTTAACCCGCCCGGCGGCGTGGCTCAGGCAGAAGACAACAATTACAATTGTACGCGCAGCAAAACCAATCCAATATGCCCCGGACAAGCTGTCTTAGCTGTTAGGGACCAAAGGCGCTATGTGGGGTTCTTGGCATGCAATACCATCTGCTTCGTTGCATCGCTGTGCGTCTGCCTCTTGCTCGTGAGCGGGCTCCCCCTGGATCATAGGATCCCCACGTGGTTCTTACTGAGCGGCATGTGCGTCACTCTCACGTCCCTCGCTTTAACCTACGCGTTCGGCGCGGCCATGCTCAACCCGGGCGTTTCGAAGCTTTCCGGCGTCGTTGCGATTGTTCTTTACGCGTGGATTGGGGCGGTCCTGGTGATCGCTCTGTTCCTCACAATACGCTTTGTTGCTCTGCGTGTGGAAAAACGCAAACGCAATGGGTCATCAGCAGGTTCAAGAGGAGAAGTGGAGATTTCGGGCCATCCCGCTTAGAGAAGTGCTTTGTGTGGGTTGGAGATAATTAATGTCGTCTTAAAATGGTGATATGCGTAAAATCGTATGTCAAAATGTAGTTGTGTGTTTTGTATTTTCCTGTGTTTATTTTTTTTCCTTGATATGTAAAATTGTCTGTCAAAATGTAATTGTGTGTATCCACGGGGGTTGGTTAGAGTAGCGAGCGGCTTGGTATCGCTTAAACAAGATCCTGAGGCAAAGCCTTGAATACCAGGCATGCAGCCTAAAAAAAAAAATGTAATTGTGTGTTTTGTATTTTCGTATGTTTTTCTTTTCTTTGTCCAGGATTCTTCTACTACATCTTTGGTGGAATAAATGGCTCCAACTTCGTTGTTTGAGATTAATGTTGCTCTACAATGTTTTAATTTTATTTTAATTTTCAAAATATCCCTTAACCGACATGTTTTAATTTTATTTTAATTTTCAAAATATCCCTTAACCGACATCGACATGCATGAGATTAATACCATGCCAAATTGCCGATGATATATTTCTCGGTACATTTGAATCCTGACGAACCTAGAACCACATTATGCTTAATGAGACAAAAAGTAACCTCTTTCACTTGGAATAACACTTTGCTTCTACAATGTTTGGTAACCGTTTTGGGACGGAAAATAGAAAGGCATTGGTGACAAAAACATGTTTGGAGAAGGAGACAAAAACATAAAACTTAAAATTGTTTTTATCTTGAGATAAAATTTGAACTAATTTCTGTACATAAAAAAGGAAGAATACAAGAGATATGTTTCGAGACAATTTTTAAGCTAATTTTATTAATTTTATTATCTTCAAAATGGAGGGATGTCATAAAATGGTAGGTAGCAGAAAAGAAAATGGATGGAACTCATTGATGGACTGAAACAATGAACCATAGAATTGATTATCAATGGAAACTGAGAACTCATGTTTACTGATACAGAGAAGAAGTATTGAAGGAATTGGAATAGAAAAGATAAAGTTCTTAGCTCATTCACCGTGCTTATATACAAGAGGGATACAAGAGGTGATGGTTACTAGTGTAGGTTGAGGTTGTAAATTAACTTAACTAAATTTCCAACTAACAATAACTAATTGGGAAATTCGAATCAAGTGTGGTTCTGGGACACATGTGGCTGTTGCTTATTTTGAGTTA
Source organism: Nissolia schottii (assembly GCA_003254905.1). NCBI lineage: Eukaryota > Viridiplantae > Streptophyta > Magnoliopsida > Fabales > Fabaceae > Nissolia > Nissolia schottii. Next base: position 114,865 of record QANU01016439.1, read on the forward strand.
TTGTGATACTTCCCCTCAAGTTGGCTGGTACAAGTCTAGAGAGAAGATGATTGAAGGGGCCTGGTTGGAGACTTTTGGTGAAGATATATGTCGCTTGTTCCTTTGTGTTGATTTGTAGAAGGTGGATTAATCCTGAAATGATCTTATCTCTAATTGTGTGACAGTTTATCTCAATGTGTTTGGTTCTCTCGTTAAAAATTGGATTTCATAGCAATGTGACTAGCTGAATTATTGTCGCAGAACATAGAAATTGGTTTTGTCATGGTTAGCTTCAGATGTTGCATAAGAAATACGAGCCATTGAGCTTTACACGTGGTTGCTACTAAAGCTCTATACTTAGCTTCAAATGAGCTCCTTGAAACAGTCAGTTGTTTCTTACATTTCAAAGAGATGATTGCTTTGCCAAGGAAGAAACAAAATCCAAAAATAGACCTCCTTGAATCCTCACATGATGGTCAATCAGCATTAGCGAAACTTGTTAGTGTAAGATTGGATTCTATTGGGAGAAAAGTCCCTTTGCTGGTGTTGATTTAACATGTTTTAGGATCCTTATGGCAGCCTCATGATGTTCTACCATTGATTTGTCAAGGAATTGGGCTAAGTTAGCTCACTGCATAAGCCAAGTTTGGCCTTGTGAAGTACAACAATCTGCCAGTTCTTCTATATGACGAGTGATCAAGATATATATCACTACCAGCCTGCGAACTGTAGATCACATTTCACCTTCCTTGAGCAAAATCATCTACAGCCTGCGGTGCTTCTGCCGTTGGTGTAAAATTGATCTTGACTGCTAGGCTGCGATTGAAACCATCTTGCATTGTTTGGCAAAATGCCCGCTTTCCCCGCATCTGAAGCATACCTTTCTCCCAGGCTGTAGATGATTTTGCTCAAGGAAGGTCTATCTTTATGTAGGTGTTAGAGGGGCATAGGAGTTGATAAAAGGCATAAACTCTTCATCTCATCGTTGGTCAGACATGAGGGTAAGAGGTGGTGGCATTCTTCGCGCTAATCCTTTCACAAACCAAAACCTTATTTCATAGGGTAAGCACCATAACTCCTTTATCAGATGAACAAGTTTATGATCAAGGCTCTCATAACTTCTATGTTACCTGCATAGGACTAAAAATTATACTATTGGGAACTATGGAAACTGTTAGAAAACATGCTACATGTTAGTAAAAAAAAAGGAGTCTCCATTGGACCAGGTAGTTTCCCAGACCAACTTGGTCTATGCATCACAACCGTTGATTTTGCAATGGATGGTTGAGATTGCTTGAGTTCAATTATGTTTTTCACCCACAAAGAGATCAAAACTAAAATTGTGGATTTGCAAATAGAGTCATAAAAAAATTTTAATTTATTATTGAGGGTGAAAATTACAGGTAATGATGTTGTAATTGGTGACTACTTAATTGTTAATAATAAATTTAGACATTAATTGAAAAGCCTTAGTAGTTAGGAATATTTTTGAGTTGTCGTCGAAGCGATCTTTGTTGCCGGCGATAGTGAAGACATTCCGGTGACATTCTGAGGAGTATGAAGGAACAATGAGATTTCCGATGAAGGTTGCAATTACTGTCGTCGATTTGGTTGGTGAATATTGTTCAACTATAGTCAGAGATGTACCTTTTCAAAACTCAATAAACCTGTTAATATGATCCTTAAGCTGTTGCGTTAACCAAAGATAGCTTCTAAAATTTTGTCTCTTTAATTCTTTAACTTTTTTTTTGGTAAATTTTGTCTCTATAATTCTATAATTAAGTCATTATTATTTACTTTGAAATTTTCTTTCAATCTATTACACCACATAAAGAACAATTTGGGTTGAGGAGCAGAACAACTTGGGGAAGATGAAGAACAAAAAAATTAAAACTTGTTACTATTGTGGCTTGGCTACTGTTTCTTAGGATGAGCCAACAAGCCAACTTTTTTGCTTATAAATGAGACATGGATTTTTTTTATTTCCGTCTGAGGTGCTGTAGATGTAGAGGACAAACGTGGTACTTAATGACTCATTAATTGTGTTACATTAAGAACCAATTTGAATTATTATGTATTTAAATGTTTTTTTTAAACCATCTCTTAACTTTTTTACTTTCTCTGTTTTGACCCACGACCAACTTGCCCTATGACCCAAATCGGTACACTGGAGCATGCTCCATAAAAGAAAAGAAGAGAAAAAAAAAAATGAATGAACAAAATACAGAGATTTTTTTTTTTTTTTGGATTTTAAACATTGTTGATTGTTGCAGCAGTCGACAGCAAGCTAAAACAAAAACAGAATAAAACAAAATTAAGCGTTGCACTTCCCCGGCAATGACCCCAAATTTGATACACCAATACATCGTAATTCTAACGCACAATCAAATAATAATTTATAAAAACTAAATAATCTCAACAACGTGGTAAAGGGGACTAACCTAGGTCATCCCTCGAAAAAGTACAACTAAATTAATTATATTCTATTCACTTAAATGTAAAACAGGGGGTTTCAAAGGTTGTCACAATAAGAATAAAAACAATAAATAAAAAGCTAAAAGTTACCTGCGCAAGGACTCAACTGCGGACTTCCAAATTGTTATCATACGTTATACTCATCAATTCACAAAATTTGTCGTTGGCTATTAACTAGATAATCACCTAATCAATTGCAATTAATCCCAGTTAAGTCACAGTCGCACCCCTCCTAGGGATTTGTCAAAACGTAATATAATCGTTGGCTTGTAATCGGTTATTGTGTGGTTAAAATTGAGAGGCAATTATTTTGCATACACAACGGTTGCTGTGTGTAATTTGATATACAACTTGCAGCATGAACTTTGAAATGCTATCTGTATGTGAACTTTGAGGTACAAAACTGTATACAAGAAAGTTGCAAACCATGGGTCACCAGTTTTAAGCATTGTGTCTCTTAATTGGAGCTAATTATATGGACATGAACGTTGGAAGTGTCTCATAAACTATAAATAACCCCGTTAGTAAACAACACTTGAACACAGTTTTATTTGGTGTATGGCGTAAGTTTGATAGTTGTTAAATTTTATAGGTCTTGTTCTTCAAGTTCAAGAGGAGGATTTTATAGGTGTTGACATCTTCTACATAGTATTTGCTTAGCTGGAGACTCAATCAACCATGTAATAAAGACAAAACAAATAAAAGGAAGATGTGAAAGGACCAAAACAACTTGACACCGGGGGGTTTAGGGAGAAAGATGACAAATTAAAATGACATTTTAAACCCAGAAAAGAATGATGATATGATTGGGGGTTTATCTCGTGCCTTCAAAAGAGAAACTTTGTGGACTTATATAATTTGGTAAATTTTCAAATACCTCATGTTACTTAATTAATTTATCTATTTTTAATCATTTTTATAATTAAATTCATTAAATTTTATTATTATTTTATGATCTAACATGTCATATGTAACATCCCAATTTTTTTCCGTTACAAAGATTTTGCGTAATTAGTATACATTCAAGATGATTATTTAGACTGAAAAATTAATTATAAAATTTGTTTCTCCGGATCGATTTTTGATCATTATCGAAATTTAATTATGACTCAAATGTATCCATAAAATACACTATAATGAAAATAAATTTACGAATACCTTGACCGGACTTAAATTCCTGATAAGAAAAATTAATAGATCATGATGGTGTGTTTGAAATATTTTTAGGACACCCGTACACGAATCGTTAATGATCAAAAGCAATCAAACATGATCGAAGTTGGGCCAAGGGGCCAAGGCCCAATCCCACGTGCTGACCAAGTAAGCAAAGTGGTCAATGGGTCAACTATCCTAATCCTTGCATTGTGCATTAATTATTTTCTGTTTCTTATTTATTAATTAAATTCTCTTAAAGTGAGGTTGAGGCCACCGCCTCAAAAGTGCTTAGGAATAGCACTTCGTGCGTCACTTCTTGCCCATCCTTGTTTTCATCTGTGCTCCATATATTTCCATTCCATTCGTGTACTTTTTTGTTACGCTGCCGGACTCAGAAAAAATAGCAGGATCACACCAATGTTCGTGGGAATATTTTCTCAACTTTCACTACCGACCGACACACTTAGGAAGTGGGTAACCCTAGCTTACTCACCTCCTTGGTGATTTTTATGTGTTATGTGTATAGTATAGAAAAATATAACGTAGTAAATATTATGTAGAAAATATCATTGTTATGGTGTATGAATGATTGTATGTGTTTTGAAGTTAGAGATATATTGTTGTGATTGTGGAAGATGTGGAAAAGCCTAAGAGATTTATATGGAACAATATTGGAAAGGTTTGTAAAAACAGGCAAGAAACCATGCTGGAATGAGCCTGACGAACAGGTCATTCGAATGACCAGGCCTGGTCATTCGAATGATTCCTAAAATTTACTCAACTGAGAGCAAAACAGTCAGATCATTCAAATGACTCATGAATTTTTACAAACAGAGAGCCAAATTTTCAAGTCATTTGAATGACTGAGCTAGGTCATTTGAATGACTCATGAAGTTCACCAACCTGAGGGTCAAATTTCAGTGTCATCGAATAAACAGCCCTGGTCATTTGAATGATCACTAAAAAACTTAAGTTTTCAGCTTACCCACATATTCCAATAAGCACTAAACCTCTGGAAATTATATTTGTTGTTGGACATGATTATGAAAGTATGTGTTATGTTAACATGCATCATGAGAACTCGGTTGTCACTAAGGCTTTAGAAAGACTGTAAATAACTAGAAAGTAATCACCTAATGTCTTAAAAATCATAATTAAACCTTAGGGGAAAAATGATCTCTTAAGAAGGTTTCGACCAAAGAGGGTCTGGTGTACCTTGAAGAAAGTACATAGTTATATAATAGGAAACCCCTTTCCTGGCACGTCCAACGAACAAGCCCCTCGCCAGTCCCGCAAGATGGATTGGTTAACGATGTGAACGCAGGCTTAGACTTGACTTTATGTTGAAGTTAAAAAGAAAGGATGAGATTTAAGGGTGTTACGTCATAAAGTCCTAACAAATACACTTTCGGTCACATCGATAAGGTAGTCCAAAAAGTGAAAAGACCCTTCTGGTTATGTCGATAGGGCAGGTTAGAACGTGGAATTAAACTTCTGGTCGCGTCGATAGGGCAGGCTAGAGAGAGAAAGAGAGAGAGAACGAGTCCAACTCCTAGTCACGATAGTGTAACATCCCGATTTTTCCCTTAGTAAAAATTTTCCAAATTAAATGGGAGAAACAAGGTCTTGCACGAATTTATAAATTTAAAATGTATGTAGAAGAAATTCTGCTCGGTTTCGAAAAATTCTGCAGACACTAAAACGGATCCTTTTTGTCTTTTAAGTGCAACGGTGTATCTAAGGTATCTGTAAAGTATATGGTTACGGAGAAAAGTTCTCAAATACCTTAGATTAACTCAATTCTTATACAAGAAAAATTAGTAGATCACAAGGACATGATCAAAATATTTTTCAGAGGACCGTACGCGAAGTACCGAGACAGGTACCGACCAAACATGATCAAAATTGATTAGAGTTAGTCTTAGAAATCTCAAGAAACATGGCCGGCCAAAGGGGGAGGAATACACGGCCAAGGCAAGGCCCAAGTAGCCAAGTTCAAGAAACTTCACCTATGACTAAGCATGGTGAGTCATAAGAGCACAAATTACAATTTTACCCTTGACTTCTTAAGGAAGTTTGCTCTTGGCTTCTTGAAGAAGCTACACGGCCTTGTGCCTATAAATAGAGCCCATGAGCTCTTCAAATTCAAGAAGACACTTCCTTGGTGAAACTCTGTCGATTCTTACGCTCTACTGTTATCCCGCTAAAATACAGATACGCTAGTTTCTGTATTAATCATAATCCTAACTCTTCATAACTCATCTCTAGAAGTCATCCTCCATTTCTCTAATCAAGAACCTCCATCCATCACCTTGAAGAATCACTACAATAGTCAGGAACACCAGTTACAAGACTTTTGGAGTTTTTGCGGCCATGTGATGGATTTGGTCACAAAGTAGGTAAACCGTCCTAACCATTGTCTATGTGGTTTCTAAGATGTTTTAATGATGTTTGCAACATGTTTTGTGCTAGATTATGTTACGTTTAATTGCTTGGTGATATCTTTGATGACTCCAAATGATTATGCTTGAATATGAAGATATATGCATGCTTGATGATTTATAAGTTAATAGGTGGGAATATGGTTGGGTTTATGATGGAAAGTGTTTTGGAACATGAAATTGAACCTCTTGTGTTATTGAAAATTTATAAATACTGTTGGGAATATTGGGTTTGAGTTAGTATATGAGAAACTATGCAGAACATGGAAAATTGCGAGAATTTAGGGTTGAAATTCGTCAGGTGGCACTGAGCGGCTAAGGTTCACGCTAAGCGGCCTAAGGCCTGCGCTGAGCGGACTGACTAAAGATTCAGGGTTTCATACTTTAAAATAAAGCTTTCTAGATTACTTGCAATTGTGCATGGATCCGCTACGTTGTGTGAGGAAGTGTGTATGGCTTGTTTATGTTTATGTGATATTATATGGTTAATATTTATGAGTACGTTCATGCGATATTATATGATTGGTATCCATGAGTTATGTGAAGTTATAAAATGATGCTTTCTTTGATAAATATATGGGATTTGTGGTTGGAAATGGTATGGAACCTGAAAATATGTCTCTTATATGTTACTGAGTTATGTTTGCTCTAGGTGAATGATTGCCTTGGAATATGCCTTGGAATATGGATTGAATGATATACATCTGTGTTTGTTCTATATTGAATTGTGGACGATAGTCCTAGGGTGTAGATGGCATCGCGTGTGGACGGCAGTCCTAGGGTGCGTAATGCATCGTAGGTGGACGGTCCTAGGGTGCCTAATACATCGCGGGTGGACGGTCCTAGGGTCCGCATTGCATCGCGTGTGGACAGTCCTAGGGTGCTCATTACATCACGTGTGGACGGTCCCATGATATGAATGGTGAGTGATATATTTTTTACTGACAATTTGTTCACTAGGAGCTAGGGTAGGAAATAGAAGACTTAGTAATGAAAAGATTAGACTCCCCCAAACACCTAGTAATACAGGTAGCTGCTCAGGACTAGCAGGAATATTAATAACTAGTAGGGATGTAGCATAACTGTTGCGCCTAGAGATCCCTGAGCAGCGGAATCATAATTGAGACTAAAACTGAGTTGCGATGACCAAGGTTCCCACTGAGAACGCAGAGTTCTCATACCCGCTCCTTTATGGTTCCAAGTGAGCAAGGCAGGACCTCAGCTTGATACACGAAGCGGCAGCCTCGAGGAAGGTGAATCGAGAAATAGGATAGCAGGAACTAAGCTAAGATTAGCCCTTAGTTAGCATGATCCATGTATTGTACTTCTATGAGAAATTACGTGTATGTATTATTAACTATGATATTACTTATGTAAATGTTTATGATTATATGCTATGAATCACTTGTCTGCTTATTGTTTGACGTTGTTATATTGAAGCAGTTATGCGTGTAGTATAAAGTTTTAACGCTTGCATTATAAATTCTATCTGACGCGAGGCTCCTAGTTTATATCGTATATGTATATAACGAAAAAGTTTCAAAATGGTCCTTATTTTCAAGTATAAGATAATTGTGAACCTTAAAGTAGGGGCTAAAAATAACCCTAACTAGAGCAGATAACAACCTAGTGAGCATTGTTTGCGATGTACACATAAGCAGCTAGCTAGGGTGTTACAGATAGGGCAGTCCCTTGGCCATCCCCTAAGTCGGATGGTTATTCCCTACCGTTGATTGATGAATTATGCCATCGTGCACTCGTGGTTCGCAACCACTCAGGTTATAACGTTGTCTGGTCGTCAACGTTATGGAAACATATGTAGGTTGTAGTCGAACGACCACGACTACAAAGGAGGAGGACGTATTCGAGCTAGAAGGGCGCAACCATGTGGCGTGTAAAAGGACCCCATATCCCCTCATGCATAAGATGTCTGATGTATGTATGTATGCATCTAAAAATATCTATACTAACAGTTACCGTCAAGAGAACTCACGAGACGGTTTAGCTAAAAGTTATAGAGTACTCGAGTACGCGATCTGACCTCACGTTACTCTAGCGATAAAGTTAATAAGCACGAATCTATAGGTAATGCAAAGATTAGAGATACCCGATCACCTAGTAAGGTAGATAAAACTGCTCAAAATTAGAGAAAAATAAAATAAAGAAGGAAAGTTAGTACGTATGACACTTAGAGATCTCTTGAGTGACTTGGATTGTAACCGAAGTAATAAGAAATCCCCGACACTAAAGGTTTCCCACTGAGAATGTGACATTTTCATCCGAACTCGTGTATGATTCCAGGTGGATACGACCAGTTTACTGACGGGGACAGGACCTCGCAAAACGAGTAAAGATCTAGAAGCAGGAAGACTCCCTGAGGAAACGAAAGGTAGAGACGGCATCCCCAAATTTGTATGATTTATTTGTTTTTCAAAAAAAGGGTAGCGGTCGGCAGAGATGCCCTCCCCAAGGTTGTATGAGCTCTTGAATGAAGAGTGTATCAAGAGAAAGAGCTCAAAGTCTTTGAGATACAAGTTGAATCCCACTCAAAAGGAAAAGAGTAGAAAGTCTAAAAGACATGTAACTCATATCCAACTGAAAATGGAAAAGCTTACAGTCTATAGACACCCACTCGGAAAATTTGGGTGTACATGTAACATAATTGTTTAATTACTCATGGTTTCAATGCCTGCATTCAGTGTGCAAAACTGGCTGCTCCACCCACGGATTGGGAATTGCAAATTGTGGAATTATTGCTTATCCTATGGCCACCGATGTCCTTTGTCAATTTGCAGCCTACTAGAGCTAGTTGTTGCATTTTTTTTTGTTCTTTTTTTTCTTTTGTGGGTTCTGGTTGCATATTGTAACCATTACGCCCAAAAGAGTAAAGTAAATTAGAATCAGTGTTTCATAATGAAAATTCTATTCCTCTCCCATATGCTATGTCCGTGAGTGAGCATTAAATGAGAGATAAGAGCACGTGAGTTGTACCCCAGTGCGTTATCTCACGTGTATCAACCCTCTTAGCTATCCTTCCAATCAATTTCGTTAGAGGTCCAGCCGCCACTTAGTCTTTGTCTTTTCTCCTTTCCTTTCTTCTTTACTCAGCTCACCAAAGAAAAGACATCTACACCATTTCTTAGAAATATCATTATTGTCCACTTATATCCAAGACAAGTTAGCTACCTTTATATATACCTTTGCTAGCTACAAAGGTGTCCAACAAATGCATGCAATATAGCACTTAGTCTCTGATAACTTCCTTCTACAAACTCTCTCTCTCTTCTTTGACAAACTAAACCTCCTCGTCTTGCTCCCCAAAATGGGACGCCGTCGGTCACCGCCCGCAACACCCAATCAGAAGAAAAACTGGTGGCGCAAGTTTCTAGACGCGCTGACAAACATGGATAAGCGCAAGTGGCTGAAGGACATGAGAGCGAGCGTGAGTTTGACGGCCTCCATAATCGC
>QANU01016439.1:125479-146975 GCA_003254905.1 Nissolia schottii
ATATATATATATATATATATATATATATATATTATAACTTCCGAAATAACTTTGCAGGAGAAACTTCCGTCACAAATGGTATATTCATTTTTATTTTTATTTTTTGTTTTTATGTCATTTGTGGTGAAAACTTCCACCGAAAAATATTTCTGTAGCTAAATCTGTCACAAATTCCGCCACAAATTTTATGACAAATTTTGCAACAAATTTGCAGCAGAAGTGTGTCTAGCGAAAATCAACGTTTTTCTAATAGTGTCGTCGAGGTTCACAAATGACACAAGAAACAACCACAAAAGAATAGATTCATTTTAGTTTGTCCATTAATTAGTCGTGTTTAAACTTAAGGGAACATTTCGCATTAAGGTAATTCATATAAATTATTGGCATCGCCGTTGCCGTTGTTGTTGTTGCTGCGACCACCACAATACCACCCCATCACTATCACCATTAACATTGCCGCCACCACCACCTACCTACTAGAAATTATATCTCTTGCGTGGATTTTTTCCAGTGACACATTGTTAGGGAAAATGACTTTTTCCCAGCGGCAATGTCGCTGGTTTAGTCGCTAGGCCTAACATCTATAGTAACGACAATATAAATCGTGGGATTACATACAATATATGGCAACGAATTTTCTTATTTCGCTGGTATAAGTGCATAATGATGCCAACAATATTCCATGTCGTTGGGAAAGATCAACTCTACAGTAGCAACTCCTAATGTCGCTGCTATAATTTGCATATACAACAACAGTTCTACAAGTCGCTACCATAGATCAACTTCTACGACAAAAACTTTCAAGGTCATCAGGAAAGAGCAACACTATGACAACAATTTTTAATGTCACTGATATAAATTGAATATACAACAACAAATTTTATTGTCACTTCCATAGATCAAATTCTATAGCAACAACTTTCAATGTTGCTAGGAAAGAGTCACTCTATGATAACAATGTTCATTGTCGCTACTATAGACCATACATGTGTATACTTATAATAACATTAAAAGGATCTAATGCCTCTTTAAAAGTTATATTTTTACACATAATTTCATGTTATGGAATGACACTACAACAAAAATGACTATTACCATCGAGACATTACCGTCTGACGCGAACCGACGGTAATACCTGCGGAAAAAACAAAGTCTCCGACGGTAACCGGTCGAAGGAAATGGCCGGTGAAAAAGGCGTGCTATTACCATGGGAAAGTCTTCCCGACGAAAATACCGACAGTAATTTTTTAGCGGGGTATGGCGGGAACAACATTTCCGTCAGCCATACCCGACGAAAAATAGAAACGAATAGCAAACAACCACGTGTATTCAATAATTTAATGGTGTAATCATTACCGGCGGCCATGTTCGACGGTAAATATTTTCATGTTATAGCGGCGGTACTTACCTTAGTCAACCGACGCCTCTTCCCAACGCTCGACCGTTTTCAAAACGTTCAACATTCCCATTAATCGTCGCGCTGGTTCCGAGAACGTCGTTTCCGTCGGATATGTCCGACGGTAACACTTTGGCCGAATAGTATAAAAACCCCTCCCCCCATCCTCCTAAGCCTGCACCATATTTTCTATTCTCTTCTCTTCTCTCATCGATTCTCCCCTTTATTATCAGTCGTGCGATGCTTTTGTCGTCGTGAACGTGATATTAGTTTAATTTGGTTATCAGTCTGCCGTTGCATAAACTAAGCTATCTAATGGATGCGAAGTCCAAGATGATGGTAATTAACAGCTGTCCCGTTGGGGGAATAGTGATGACTACCATCATCTTGGACTTTGTCATTCATTAACTGGCTTATTATTTAATTATTAATTAATTTTTGTTGAGCTTATTACTGGTGCCGCGTTAATTGGGAGAGTGATAAAGGCCAAGGCCAAGGTGGTGGTAATCAGGTGTTGGGAATTATCATATTATTGTTTTCCCAACTTGATTACAACCATGTTGGTCTTGGACTTTATCAATCGCCCAATTAAAGTGTCGCCAGGGCTTAGCAAAAATTAAGTGTACATTACCGTCGGACTATTCTGACGGGAAAACCCTAAACTCAAACCAAAGTTACCATCGATTAGGACAGATAGAAAATACTGAGGTGATACCGTCGGACAATAATCCCAACGGTAATGACTTCGAAATTGGTGTTGGGTAATGCGATTGGCGCCAAAATTATTTGGTTACCGTCGGCGTGTATAGCGGACCGACGGTAAATGTTTTAATTAAACGCTCCGTTTTGAATTGGATTTTTACCGGCAGTTATTTGAAGTTACTGTCGGTTATGTCCGACGGTAAAAGGTCGTGCAGATTACTTAACCAGCTTTCCTTTCTATTCTCCTCATTTCATTCTCATACTTCTTCTTTCTCTCCACCCATCCTCTCCTCTCCACCGCCTTCGCCACTGCCGCGCCCTCTCCACCGCCCTCGCCACTGCCGCGGCCGCGCCCTCTCCATCGCCCTTGCCACTGCTATGCCCTCGCCACTGCCGCGCCACTGTCCTCGCCATTGGGTTCTTGCCGCGCCACTGCTTCCACTCCACAACTACAGGTCGACCAGCTTCTCCTACACTATCTGTGCTTTCTCTGTTTAACGTGTGTGTGTCTCCGTGGCTGATGATATGCGTGTGTGTTGTGATTTGGGATTGTGTGGGTGTGTTGTGAGGTTTTGTGTTTGTGTGTGTGTGTGTTTGTGTGCGTGGCTAGCTGATGTGTGTTGTGTGGGTGTGTTTGTGTGCGTGGCTGATGTGTGTTGTGTGAAAGTGGTGTGATTGTGTGTTTGTGTATTTGTGTGTGGTTCTGTGGGCGTGGTTCTGTGTGTTGGTGTATTTGTGTGTTTGTGTATTTGTGCATTTGTTTGTGCGTTTGTGTGTGATTGGAATTGTCTGCTACTTGTTGAGGAATTGGAATTGTTGTGAGGTTGATGATCAAAGGAGATTTTAACTTAAGTGTATAACTAGTGGAGGTTGTAATTACTTTCTGGTAATACATTGTGAACTTAAGTTTCTATAGCGTAGCTCCCTATGGTTTTGGGCGATCATCCTTCTGCTCCTATCGTCATTGAGGACGACGAACCCGCAACAACTCCACCTGAGTCTGACGAGCCTGACTATGACTCCCCCTTTTGGGATGAGCCTAACTATGACTCCCCTTTCTGGGACGGGGACGAGGACGAGGACGAGGACAAGGACATGAACGTCCACTTGGAGGTGAACGTGGATGGGAACGTGCACGTGGGCGTCAACGTGGATGGGAACGTGCACATGGACGTCAACGTGGGTAGGAACGTGCACGTGAATGTACACGTAGATGGGAACGTGTACGTGAACGTGGATGTGGATGATTCTGAGGATGACGTAGAGGATGAAGACCCTGTGGAGGACTGAATATATTGTACATTAATTTTGAATATATTATGTATATTATTTGCTTCTTTAACTATGTAATGAATCTAAACACGCACGGATATATATGGGAAGTACCACTTTGTGAATTTATTTGTTATCTTTGCTAATGGATACATGCATTAATCTGTTGTAACTCTCACAATCAATGTAATCGTATATTACATATTATTTAATTATTTATTTAATTATAAAATTACCATATTATTTACATCAACATTGTTACTCAAATAAATAATAATCATTTAAAAATAAAGGTTATGAACAACGATGACAATGATTATTGACGACAACGGTAAATACTAACCGACAGAATATTAGCGTCGGTTTTAGGTGACGGTAACATTTGAAGAAAATACTATTATTATTAGCGCTGGATTGTTCCGACGGAAATCCGGTTCAAATTACCGTCGGCTTCCATCCTCCGACGCAAAATTGGTTTCCATCGANCAAATACCTCATGTTACTTAATTTATCTATTTTTAATCATTTTTATAATTAAATTCATTAAATTTTATTATTATTTTATGGTCCAATATATCATATGTAACATCCCAATTTTTTTTCCCTTACAAAGATTTCGCATAATTAGTATACATTCAAGACGATTATTTAGACTGAAAAATTAATTATAAAATTTATTTCTCCGGATCGATTTTCGATCATTATCGAAATTTAATTATGACTCAAATGTATCCATAAAATACACTATAATGAAAATAAATTTACGAATACCTTGACCGGACTTAAATTCCTGATAAGAAAAATTAATAGATCACAACGGTGTGTTTGAAATATTTTTAGAACACCCGTACACGAATCGTTAATGACCAAAAGCGATCAAACATGATCGAAATTGGGCCAAGTGGCCAAGGCCATCAGCCAAGGCCCAATCCCACGTGCTGACCAAGGAAGCAAAGTGTTCAATGGGTCAACTATCCTAATCCTTGCATTGGGCATTAATTATTTTCTTTTTCTTATTTATTAATTAATTTCTCTTAAAGTGAGGCTGAGGCCACCGCCTCAGAAGCGCTTAGGAATACCTCTTCGTGCCTCACTGCTTGCCCATCCTTGTTTTCATCTGTGCTCCATATATTTCTATTCCGTTCGTGCACTTTGTTGTTATGCTGCCAGACTCAGAAAAAATAGCGAGATCAACCAATGCTCGTGGGAATATTTTCTCACAACTTTCACTACCGACCGACACACTTAGGAAGTGGGTAACCCTAGCTTACTCACCTCCTAGGTGATTTTCACGTGTTATGTGTATAGTATAGAAAAATATGACGTGGTAAGTATTATGTAGAAAATGTCATTGTTATGGTGTATGAATGTTTGTATGTGTTTTGAAGTTAGAGATATATTATTGTGATTGTGGAACATGTGGGAAAGCCTAAGAGATTTATGCGGAACAGTATTGGAAAGGTTTGGAAAAACAGGCAAGAAACCGAACTGGAATGAGCCTGACGAATAGGTCATTCGAATGACCAGGCCTGGTCATTCGAATGATTCTTGAAATTTACTCAACTGAGAGCAAAAAAGCCAAGTCATTCAAATGACTCATGAATTTTTACAAACAGATAGCCAAATTTTCAGGTCATTTGAATGACTAAGCTAGGTCATTTGAATGACTCATGAAGTTCAGCAATCTGAGGGTCAAATTTCAGTGTCATTCGAATGAACAACCCTAATCATTCGAATAATCACTGAAAAACTTAACTTTTCAGCTTACCCGTATATTCCAATAAGCACTAAACCTCTGGAAATTATATTTGTTGTTGAACATGATTATGAAAGTATGTGCTATGTTAATATGCATCATGAGGACTCGGTTGTCATTAAGGCTTTAGAAAGAATGTAGATAACTAGAAAGTGATCACCTAATGTCTTAAAAATCATAATTAAACCTTAGGGAAAAAGTGATCTCTTAAGAAGGTTCTGGCCAAAGAGGATATGGTGTACCTTGAAGAAAGTACATAGCTATATAATAGGAAACCCCTTTCTTGGCATGTCCAACGGACAAGCCCTCGCTAGTCCCGCAAGATGGATTGGTTAACGATGTAAACGCAGGCTTAGACCTGACTTTATGTTGAAGTTAAAAAGAAAGGATGAGAAGATGAATATTTAAGGGCGTTATGTCATAAAGTCCGAACACATACACTTTCGGTCACGTCAATAAGGTAGGCTAAAAAGTGAAAAGACCCTTCTGGTTGCATCGATAGGGCAGATTAGAAAGTGGAATTAAACTCTTGGTCGCGTCGATAGGGCAGACTAGAGAGAGAGAGAGAGAGAGAGAGAGAGAGAGAGAACAAGTCCAGCTCCGATTCACGTCGATAGTGTAACCTCCCTTTTTTTTCCTTAGTAAAGATTTTCCAAATTAAATAGGAGAAACAAGGTCTTGCACGAATTTATAGATTTAAAATGTCTATAGAAGAAATTCTGCTCGGTTTCAGAAAATTCTACAGACACTAAAACAGATCCTTTTTGTCTTTTACGTGCAACGGTATATCTAAGGTATCTATAAAATATATGGTTACGGAGAAAAGTTCTCAAATACCTTAGATTAACTCAATTCTTATTTAGATTAACTCAATTCTTATACAAGAAAAATTAGTAGATCACAAGGACATGATCAGAATATTTTTTAGAGGACCGTACGTGAATTACCGGGATAGGTAACGACTAAACACGATCAAAATTGATCAGAGTTGGTCTTAGATATCTCAAGAAACATGGCCGGCCAAAGGGGCAGGAATACATGGCCAAGGCAAGGCCCAAGTGGCCAAGTTCAAGAAACTTCACCTATGACTAAGCATGGTGAATCATAAGAGCACAAATTACAATTTTACCCTTGGCTTCTTAAGGAAGTTTGCTCTTGGCTTCTTGAAGAAGCTACATGGCCTTGTGCCTATAAATAGAGCCCATGAGCTCTTCAAATTCAAGAAGACACTTCCTTGGTGAAACTCTGCCGGTTCTTATGCTCTGTTGTTATCCCGCTAAAATACAGATATACTAGTTTCTGTATTAATCATAATCCTAACTCTCCATAACTCATCTCTAGAAATCATCCTCCACTTCTATAATCAAGAACCTTCATCCATCACCTTAAAGAATCACTACAATAGCCAGGAACACCGGTTACAAGACTTTTGGAGTTTCTGCGGCCCTGTGACAGATTTGGTCACAAAGTGGGTAAACTGTCCTAACCACTATCTATGTGGTTTCTAAGATGTTTTAATGATGATTGCAACATGTTTTTTGCTATATTATGTTAGGTTAAATTGCTTGGTGATATCTTTGATGACTCCAAATGATTATGCTTGAATATGAAGATAAATGCATGCTTGATGATTTACGAGTTAATAGGTGGGAATATGGTTGGATTTATGATGGAAAGTGTTTGTGAAACACCCTAGCTAGCTAGTCCACGCTTAAGTCGCAAACCTGCCGACTAGGTTGTTATCTCTTTTGGTTGGCATAATACTTAGTCCCACTTATGAGTTTAAAAATACAGTTACCCAAAAATATGGACCAAATTTGAATTTTTCTTTATATGTATCATAATATAAAATATGAGCCTGGTTCTCGACAGAACATATATTGTGAGCGCTAACATAGCATACTTAACTAATATGAATTAGGCATACTCAACATTCATAGCAACCAAAGGTCCATGCCATATATTCACAAGTAGTTACACATATAATATCATAAATGTTACGTACAATTACATATTAGTACAAACATATAGCCTATTGACTAAGGACTAGTGCGATATCTCCATCGTAGCTTTGATTTCCCTATTCCTCTATCCATCTTCTTCAGTGTTGCTCGTCCTTGTATTGCTTGTACCGCTCTGACACCCTTTTGCATCCTCGTTGTACTCGCCTAGAACCACAAAGGAGTGGGGGATGAGAACACTGTGTTCTAAGTGGGAACCTTAATCGTCATAACTCATGTTATACTCAATTATGATTCCGCCACCCAGGGGATCTCTAGGTGTTACAGTTATACTAAAGCCCTACTAGTTATAAATGTCCATACTAAGCCTGAGCAGCTTTACCTATGTTTCTAAGTGCTCCGGGAACTTATTCTTCATTATCTACGTCATTTGTCTGCTAATCTAGTTCCTAACTCAAACATCATCGTACGATTCACATAGCTATACTACTACATCAAAATCCTTATCATACAATTCACATAGCTACATTAATACATCATCATCATCGTCTTTGGAAATTCATTTGAAATTCATTTTACTCCCGCGGTATAAGGCAAGCCTAGCAGTTCCGTCCTCATCGCTTGTAGCTGTGGCCACACCGCTACAACCACATTTTACAGGCCGCATCGTGGCGGCCAGGTAGTGCCTCACCTAAAGGGTCTCGCCTGCAGTGTCTTGACCCCGTAATTCTCACCAACCACGACCGAGGTGACCATCAAACGAATGGCAAGGGGTTCGGACCTACGACTCAACCGAAACTAAGACCTTCCCCAAAAGCCGAGCCCTCGGCCCTTCTAGAGGGGGTTTTTCCCATCATCATCATCATCATCATCATAGGCACAGTTCATAAATAAAAATCACAGTTCATCATCATAAAGCAGTTATATCCATTCATCATCTTAAAGCAACAATTGTGACTCATAATCATTTTCATCATAGCTATTGAAAGGTCATCACCTTACATCCCAACCTGCAACACTACATACTCATAAGCATCTAACATTCCTCATATTGGCATGCATCATTATATAATTTCTACCTTATACTCCTCCTAGTGTAGATCATTTAACACACATAACATCATATAACTCGTAAGCATATCCCTATTATTTCTTGAGTAATTACCGTTCAAAAAATCCCATGTCATCATCTTTGTCATTTATCACCAACCTCTAACATGTATTACCTCATATTAACATAACATTTAACATATAACATATCACCTAATTTCAGGCTCAACATCCTCATAAACATAAACCAACCTAATTCTAACAATTATTCCAATAGATTACCGGACCTGCAGAAACTTCCAGATACAAGTATAATCGAGAGAAATCTTCAAGAGCATCATTTAGCCATTAAAATCTAACATGTTCTAATACCAAACATAGCACAAGCATCATCATAAGCAAGTTCATGTCTCATAATCATTTCTAATTATCAAGAATATTATCAAGCTATTAAACCTAATATAATCTATCACAAAACACGTCACAAACATCATCAAACATTTTATAACCACATAGACAACGGTTAGAACGGTTTACCCACTTTCCAATTTTACATGAAATATACAACGTTGTTTTTTCATAAATCATACATATAACACCTAAAATTCATCAAGGAGATGAATAAGTCAGGATTACCCACCTCCAAATTCAGTTTGAAAACGGTAGAAGTGATGAGGAAAATTTCCTGAATACTTTCGTGACGATCCCGCTATTTTTTTGGCGTCCGACAACATCACAACAGTGCATAACCGGAGCAACAAAGAAAAAAAACGAAGCAGCAAAGAAGCTTGAATTGCTTCAGAAAGGAAATGAAAGGAAATGGCATCAGGTGGGTATTTGTAGCAGCCCCCCACCGCCTAATTCATATATATATATATATATATTATGTAATATGATTATTATTATATTATTATTATTACTATTCGTCATTATTATCATATTATATACTAATATATTTTATATATATATATATATATATATATCTAACTTTCCCTGCAAACCATGGTAGAGGGATAAGCATGGCCTCTTCCAGTATAATTTCGATCATGTTTGATCGCGTTTTGTCATTTGCAGTCCTGGTACTCCACATACGGTTGTCCGAAAAATATTCTGGACGCACCCTCGCGATCTTTTAATTTTCTCATCAGTAGTTTGTGTCTGGTTGAGGTATTCTTGGAATTATTATTTTATTAGTGTATTTTACGGTCACTTTGGGTATCCGAAAAAATTCCTGATTGGTCCGGAAATCGTCCTAAGTCTCAAGAAAATCCGCGAGGTCACGAAATCTCAATTTTAACGACTATTCTTAGGAGTTAAAGTCAATAATTTAATATTCTTGCCTCCCTAATCAACTTATAATTATTTATTACGCTAAATATCCGCACAACGAAGAAGCGGGATGTTACATTTTGGAACATGAAATTGAACCTCTTGTGTTATTGAAAATTTACAAATACTATTGGGAATATTGATTGAGTTTGTATATGAGAAACTACGCAGAACATGGAAAATTGCAAGAATTCAGGGCTGAAATTCGTCAGGTGGCGCTAAGCGTCCTTGTGCGCTGAGCAGCCTGACTGAAGATTCAGGGTTTCATACTTTAAAATAAAGCTTTCTAGATTACTTGCAATTGTGCATGGATCCGCTACGTTGTGTGAAGAAGTGTGTATAGCTTGTTTATGTCTATGTGATATTATATGGTTAGTATTTATGAGTATGTTCATGCAATTATATGATTGGTATCCATGAGTTACGTGAAGTTATAAAATGATGCTTTCTTTGATGAATATATGGGATTTGTGGTTGGAAATGGTATGAAACCTGAAAATATGTCTCTTATATGTTACTGAGTTATGTTTGCTCTAGGTGAATGATTGCCTTGGAATATGGATTGAATGATATACATGTGTGGTTGTTCTATATTGAACTGTGGACGACAGTCCTAAGGTGTAGATGGCATCGCATGTGGACGGCAGTCCTAGGTTGCGTAATGCATCACGGGTGGATGGTCCTAGGGTGCATAATACATCACGGGTAGATGGTCCTAGGGTGCATAATACATTGCGGATGGTGTGCATTGCATCATTTGTGGACGATCCTAGGGTGCTCATTACATCGCGTGTGGACAATCCCATGGTATGAATGATGAGTGATATATTTTTGATTGAGAATTTGTTTCCTAGGAGCTAATGTAAGAAATAGAAGACTTAGTAATGAAAAGATTAGACTCCCTCAAACACCTAATAATACAGGTAGCTGCTTAGGACTAGTAGGAATATTAATAACTAGTAGGGATGTAGCATAACTGTGGCACCTAGAGATCTCTGAGCGGCGGAATCATAATTGAGACTAAAACTGAGTCGCGATGACCAAGGTTCCCATTGAGAACACAGAGTTCTCATACCTGCTCCTTTATGGTTCCAGGTGAGCAAGACAAGACCTCAACTTGAGACACGAAGTGACAGCCTCGAGGAAGATGAATCGAGAAATAGGATAGCAAGAACTAAGCTAAAGATTAGCCCTTAGTTAGCATGATCTATGTATTGTACTTCTGTGAGAAATTACGTGTATGTATTATTAACTATGATATTACTTATGTAAATGTTTGTGATTATATGCTATGGATCACTTGTCAGCTTATTGTTTGATGTTGTTATATTGAAGTAGTTATGCGTGTAGCATAAAGTTTTAACGCTTGCATTATAAATTTTATCTGACGCGAGGCTCATAGTTTATATCGTATATGTATATAACGAAAAAGTTTCAAAATGGTCCATATTTTCAAGTATAAGATAATTGTGAACCTTAACGTAGGGGCTAAAAGTAACCCCAACCAGAGCAGATAACAACCTAGTGAGCATTGTTTGCGGTGTACACATAAGCAGCTAGCTAGGATGTTACAGATAGTGCAGGCGCCTGACCATCCCCTAAGTCGAATGGTTATTCCCTACCGTTGACTGATGAATTATGCCATCGTGCACTCGTGGTTCGTAACCACTTAGGTTATAGCGCTGTCTGGTCATCAACGATATGGAAACATATGTAAGTTGTAGTCGAACAGCCACGACTTCAAAGGAGGAGGACATATTCGAACTAGAAGGGTGCAGCCATGTAGCGTGTAAGAGGACCTCATATCCCCTCATGCACAAGATGTGTGATGTATGTATGTATGCATGTAAAAATATCTATACAAACAGTTACCGTCAAGAGAATTCATGAGACGGTTTAGCTAAAAGTTAGAGACTACTCAAGTACATGATCTGACCTCACGTTACTCTAGCGAATAAAGTTAATAAGCACGAATCCATAGGTAATGCAAAGATTAGAGATACCCGATCACCTAGTAAGGTAGATAAAGCTACTTAGGATTAGAGAAAAATAAAATGAAGTAGGAAAGTTAGTATGTATGACACTTAGAGATCTCTTGAGTGACTTGGATTGTAACCGAAGTAATAAGAAATCCCCGACGCTAAAGGTTTCCCACTGAGAACGCGACTTCTCATCCAAACTTGTGTATGATTCCAGGTGGATACGATCAGTTTACTGACGGGGACAGGACCTCGCAGGATGAATAAAGATCTAGGAGCAGGAAGACTCCCTGAGGAACAGCAAGAATTACTCTCCTCATCAAAACATAGGAACAATTACTTTGTTGAAGTTATTTTGGTTATATGGTCTAGATAGGCCATTAATTCTTGTGTGTACCAAATGTAATACGTATTATTAATCGTACGTGTAAACATGCTCTGGGCCATGTAATTGTATGCTTGCATATATATCTTAAGGTGATTTATATAATTGTTCTAACAGTTTAACTCTCGCCTAAGTCCTTTTGAGACTCTATCGTTTGTGTATCTATACAGTCATCTTCTTGAACGCGTATGACTCACAGTTTATGAATGAATCAGGAAAAGGAAAAAGTTTTAAATGGGTCCATATTTTTGACATAGTAAGTATTTCACCAGTAATGAAGGGATATAAGTATCCCCACCAAAGCAGATAACAACCTAGTGAGAGTTGTTTACGACTTAAGAGTAAGCAGCTAGCTAGGGTGTTACAACATATTAATTGATTATGCGATCTAATGTGATAAATTAATACTTTTCAATACAATATTTGTAGAGAGGTGCATCGTAAGCTCAAACGATTCGCAAATCTCAAAACTTCTTATACGTTGGCTCTTTCACTGCTTTGACTAATGAAAAGTTTATTACGATCATATAGAACATGAAATGATAACTAAATTCGATAAATCTAGTTATAAAAATGATTAAAAATGGATAAATTAAGTAGCATGGGTTTTTACCCAATGGTGTATTTAAGCAACCACCAATTAATTTTTTGGAAACCTAACTCATCATCCTACGTATTAACCTACGTACGTTAATAAATGACATTTGACATTTTTACTTCATATTTTGTCCCAAAAATGCCAAGTATTCTTCATAGAAGTAGATAGGTTGATCAGTAGATTAATGACTTAGATCTCCCAAACATTTTTCATAATTTTAATTTCAGTGAGACTGTTATGAAAATATTATTAGACGAATGCCCATAATTAGCCTAAATCAATAATGATTCGATATGATTTAGCATATCACACCCTTAGTCTATAAATAGGCCTCTGGGTTCTCATTGTATGACACTATTGAGATTATCAATAACATTACTCCCTCTAGTCATCCGCTCTCTCTCCCTTGCACATCTTCATATTATTTTATAACATGTTATCAACACGAATTTTCTCTTGAGATGAAGAGTAAGAAAGTTCAAAAAATAAACCTTTCTTTAAAAGTTTTTTCAAAGAATAAATTGACTTTTGACAACATCAATGACTAATATGGTAATTTTCATAACTTCAGGACAAACTTGATCTATGTTGATAACTTCAAGGACGAATATGAAGTTTTACTCCAAATCTTTTCTATATTATTCTATTTGGTTTTTTAATCTTCTTTTAATACCATTCAGGGAATGGTTGGTAATGTTATCTACGTGAGAATAGAATTATTCCCTAAAGTGAATGCTAATGGTACCTATAAGAAAATACAATTATTCTCTAAAGTAAATAGTAATGGTATTATAAGAAAATATAATTATTCCCATAATCGAATGGTAAATTTACAATGAGAAAATTAAATCATCCTTAGAAGTGGATTTAATTTTTTTTTTTTTGGCATGTTAGAAAATTAAAAGAAAGGCCTAAGGCCTTCTCCATAAGTGGATGCTAATTGAACCTATGAGAATGTACAATCATTCCCATAAATTAATGATAATAGTCCCAAGAAAAAGGATAGTCACTGCTAGAAACGAATGCATCATTGCTATTCAAAAATATTTGAAAATATGATGATTGTTTTTATATCTAAGGAGATCTACATATTCCCAAGAGTGAATATGTCAAAAGATCATTCCTTTCCCCAAAGTGAATGAATCCTATTAGCATGAGGTGAATGAAACTTATAATTATTTTATATTTCTCAAAGTGAATGTAACTCAAATGATTTTAAATATTAGTAATTGATTAATTTTTGGGTATTTAATTTGATGATCTTATTCTCTCGAGTAGAATAATATAATGAATTCATTAATTACAAAATTATAGAGGATAATTTAAAACTTACATCCATTGAAATTTTGGATGCACTTGACGCTACAAGATCTTAAAATTGTTAATGTGAGTACAACTTAATAGTTTTAGAAACGTTTTCCATTAAAATTATGTGGTGGAAATATCACTAGTAAGAACTTATTAAAAAATATTTTCTCCCTTTAACGCTTTGAATATGCTCATGTAGCAGCAATATGTGAAAAAAGTTATAAGATTATTTGAAATTATGTATTCTTATATGGATCAATAAAATGAAGAGTTACTCATGAAAAATAATTATGAAAGCTACAACTTTTAATTAGCCTCTAATCTCAATATTAAATAAGAATCATTGTTTCATAAATGAAAATTCTATTCCTCTCCTATATGTTACGTCCGTGAGTGAGCAGTAAGTGAGAGATTAGAGCGCGTGAGTTGTACGCAGTGTGTTATCGCGTGTAACCACCCTTTTATCTATCCTCCCAATAAATTTCGTTAAAGATCTAGTCTCCTCTTAGTCTTAGTCTTTGTTTTTTTTTTTTTTCTTTTTTAATCCTTTTCTTTCTTAACTCAGCTCACCGACGAAAAGATATCTACACCTTTTTTTGGAAATATCATTACTGGACACTTGTATAAAAGACAAGTTTGCGACCTTTATATATATTCCTTTTGTTAGCTACAAAGGTGTCCAGCAATGCATGCAATATAGCCCTCAGTCTCTGGTAACTTCCTTCTATAAACTTTCTTTCCCCTTTTTGATAAACTAAACTTCCCAAATGGGGCGTCGTCGGCCACCATCCACAACACCTAATCAGAATATATGGTGGCGTAGGTTTCTAGATGGGTTGACAGACATGGATAGGCGGAAATGGTTGAAGGACATGAGAGCGAGCCTGAGTTTGACGGCTTCCATAATCGCAACCATCACCTTCCAATCCGCTCTTAACCCGCCCGGCGGCGTGGCTCAGGCGGATCACAACAACTACAATTGTCGGCGCAACGCGACCAATCCAATATGCCCCGGGCAAGCTGTCTTAGCCGTTATGGACCAAAGGCGCTACGTGGGGTTCTTGGTATGCAACACCATCTGCTTCGTTGCATCGCTGAGCGTCTGTCTCTTGCTTGTGAGTGGACTCCCTCTGGATCATAGGTTCCCCACGTGGCTCTTGCTAATTGGCATGTGCTTCACTCTCACGTCCCTCGCTTTAAGCTACGTGTTTGGCGCGGCCATGCTCAACCCAGGCGTTTCGAAGCTTTACAGCGTCTTTGCTTATGTTCTTTATGTGTGGATTGTGGTGGTCCTAATCATCGCTTCGCTCCTCACATTACGCTTTGTTGCTCGGCATGTGGATAAAGAAAAACGCAGTAGCTCATCAGCAAGTTCAAGAGGAAAAGAGGAGGTTTCAAGCAATCCCGCTTAGAGAAGTACTTTGTGTGGGTTGGAGATAATTAATGTCGTCTTAAAATAGTGATATGTAAAATTGTCTGTAAAAATGTAATTGTGTATATTGTATTTTCCTATGTGTGTGTGTGTGTTTTCTTTCCTTGATGTGTAAAATTGTCTGTCAAAATGTAATTGTGTATTTTGTTTTTTCGTATGTGTTTTTTTTTTCTTTTTGTCCAGGATTCTCCTACTTCATCTTTGGTGGAATAAATGGCTCCAACTTCGCTGCTTGTGATTAATGCTGCTCTACAATGTTTTAATTTTATTTTAATTTTCAAAATATCCCTTCACCCGACATCGACATGCGAGAGATTAATACCATGCCAAATTGCCGGAAAGTAGAAAGCCATTGGTAACAAAAACATGTTTGGAGAAGGAGACGAAAACATAAAACTTAAAATTATTTTTACTTTGAAATAAATTTTGAACCAATTTCTGTGCATAAAAAAAGGAAGAATACAAGAGATATGTTTAGAGACAATTTTTAAGCTAATTTTATTATTTCAAAATGGAGGGATGTCACAAAATGGTATATAGCAGAAAAGGAAATGGATGGAACTAATTGATGGAATGAAACAATGAACCATAGAATTGATTATCAATGGAAATTGAGAACTCATGTTTACTGATACAGAGAAGAAGTATTGAAGGAATTGGAATAGAAAAGATAAAGTTCTTAGCTCATTCACCGAGCTTATATACAAGAGGGATACAAGAGGTAATGGGAGCTAGTGTAGGTTGAAGTTGTAAATTAACTTAACTGAATTTCCAACTAACAATAACTAATTGGGAAATTCGAATCAAGTGTGGTGCTGGCGTACATGTGGCTGCTGCTTATTTTGAGTTATTGTGATACTTCCCCTCAAGTTGGCCGGTACAAGTCTAGGGAGCCTAGCTTAGAGAGAAGATGATTGAAGGGGCCTGGTTAGAGACTTTTGGTGAAGATATATGTCGCTTGTTCCTTTGTGTTGATTTGTAGAAGGTGGATTAATCCTAAGTTGATCTTATCTCTAACTATGTGACAGTCTATAAGCCTATTTTTACACTTTCTCCGATCTTGACATAGTCTTGGTTTCCCACAACTGTGCTAATTTCGTTGAAAGTTTATCTACGCTTTTGTCGTTCAAATTAAATATATATCCTACTTTACGGCTTTCAGATCCACAAGGGATCCAATTGCAGTATAGTCGGGTATAGTCGAATCCACAGAGAGTTGCACAATCACCATTCTTGAGTTTAGTTAATTAAACAATGGAGTGAAGGATATGGTAAATTGGTTTGATAGTTAAATAAGTAAATAAACAACATAAAAAGTAAATAGGCAACAAATCAGAGGTAGTTCCAGAGCTTGTTGGAAATTGAATCATATTATAGTCTCATGCATCCAGTTACTTATTACACAAAACTATCATTTCATTAATTGCCCGCCACCAGTTCTTAACTTTGTCATCGCTTTCACGTATGAAAAGATCACAGGTTTCCTTTGTTAAATTTGTCACTGTCGTACACAAGCTTTAACAAAGTATGCCAGAGTTAATCCAGATGTTAAAACGGCTAACCTTTTCCCAGTTATAGCAACCAGAGTTAGATGAAGGATTTAGGTCCGACTCTAATGATTGTAGCTGACGCTCATAACTTTCGAGTCTAGAATTTAACTTAGCATAGTGAAATTGATCTTAACTTGGTTATGACTTAATTAGTATAACTTTCGTTCATACACATAAGTCCAAATCAAGAATCAAGACACTAAACAAAAGTTAGCATTAAGAGTAAAATCGTTCAAGCTAATCAATAGAAATAGAATAATGCATATGCAAAAGTTACATGGATACAATCATACTATAATAATGACCAAAATCCCAACAACAAGAGGATTACAATTCCATCTTACAAGAGTATCTCGGAGGCAAGGTTTAGGCGCTTACCATGACACGCAATCACGCCGTCATGACAGCGGCTCGCCGAGCTTCCTTGATCTCCCGGCTTTTTCACCGGCCTCCTCTTTATTCCTAACCTAAACTAAGCTTCTAAGTATAAGGAAATGTGTAAAAGAATGGATTTGGGGTGAAGAAAGGGATTGGAATGGATGCCCCAAATGAAGGGCTCGGCCTCCCTATTTATAGGCCAAATCTGGGGTCCTTCGCTCAGCGGTTTTGGTACCACCGCTGAGCGGTTAATGCTTTATCGCTGAGCGATGTCATTATTACACGCGGAGTAATAAATGTTCTGGCAGCTTTTTTAGGGTGGCGTCGCTGTCCAGGCTGGCGCCAGACTAGCTCCATCTGGCGCATTAAATGCACCGCTTACAAGTTGCTTCCGAGGTACAACTACTGAGCGGCCAAGGTGCTTTCGCTGAGCAGTGCCTTGTCACTTTGTGCGCTGAGCGATAATGTTGTACCGTTGAGCGGTCCTACTTAATTCTTCGTCTTTTAGCTCTTTTCCAATTTTGCCTTTTTGTTCCATTCTTCTATGGGATTATTCCTAATTAATCTGCTTGCATTAATCGTTCAAAATATATTTAAAATCCTACAAAAATGGGGATTTAAGTTAGATAATTCCTTAAAACATAAGCGGATAAGTGCCATTTTAATAGGTGAAAAATGCGTAAATTGGGCACTTATAAGTTCTCTCGTTAAAAATTGGATTTCGTAGCAATGTGAATAGCTAAATTATTGTCACAGAACAAAGAAATTGGTTTTGCCATGGTTAGCTTCAGATGCTGCTGCATCAGAAATTGGAGCCATTGAGCTTCACATGTGGTTGCTACTAAAGCTCTATACTTAGCTTCAAATGAGCTCCTTGTAACAGTCAGTTGTTTCTTACATTTCAAAGAGATGATTGCTTTGCCAAGGAAGAAGGAAAATCCAGAAACAGACCTCCTTGAATCCTTACATGATGCTCAATTAGCATTAGTGAAACTTGTTAGTGTAAGATGGGATTCTATTGGGAGAAAAGTCCCTTTGCTGGTGTTAATTTAATATATTTGAGGATCCTTATGGCAGCCTCATGATATTCTACCATTGATTTGTCAAGGAATTGGGCTAAGTTAGCTCACTGCATAAGCCAAGTTTGGCCTTGTGAAGTACAACAATCTGCTAATTCTTCTATATGATGAGTAATCAAGATATATATCACTACCAGCCTGTGGATTGTAGATCACAATCCAACTTCCTTGAGCAAAATCATCTACAGCCTGCGATGCTTCTGTCGTTGGTGTAAAACTAATCCCAATTGTTGGGCTGTGGTTCAAACCGTCTTGCATTGTTTGGCAAAATGCCCATTTTCCCCGCATCTGAAGCACACCTTTCTCCCAGGCTGTAGATGATTTTGCTCAAGGAAGGTCTATCTTTATGTAGGAGTTAGAGGGCGTAGGGCATAAACTCTTCATCCCATTGTTTGTTGGTCAGACATGAGGGTAAGGGGTAGTGGCATTCTTCACGCTAATCCTTTCACAAACCAAAACCTTATTTCATAGGGTAATCACCTTAACTCCTTTATCAGATGAACAAGTTTATGATCAAGGATCTCATAACTTGCTATGTTACCTGCATAGGACGAAAAATTATACTGTTGGGAACTAGGGAAACTGTTAGAAAACATGTTACATGTTAGTAAAAAAACAAGAAAGGAGGAGTCTCCATTGGACTAGGTAGTTTCCCAGACCAACTTGGGTTTGTCTGTGCATCACAACCATTGATTTTGCAATGGATGGTTGAGATTGCTTGAGTTCAATTTATGTTTTTCACCCACAAAGAGATTAAAACTAAAATTGAGGATTTGCAAATAGAGTCCTAAAATTTTTTTAATTCATTATTGAGGTTGAAAATTACATGTAATGATGTTGTAATTGGTGATTACTTAATTGTTAATAATAAATTTAGACATTAATTGAAAAGCCTTAGTAGTTAGGAATATATTTGAATTGTCGTCGAAGCGATCTTTGTTGCCGGCGATAATGAAGACATTCTAGTGACATTCTGAGGAGTATGAAGGAACAATGAGATTTCCAATGAAGGTTGCAATTATTGTCGTCGATTTGACTGGTGAATATTGTTCAACTATAGTCAGATATGTACCTTTTCAAAACTCAATAAACCTGTTAATATGATCCTTAAGCTGTCGCGTTAACCAAAGACTAGGTTTTAAAATTTTGTCTCTGCAATTGTTTAATTTTTTTGGGGGTTAAATTTTGTCTCTATAATTCTATAATCAAGTCATTTTTATTTACTTTGACATTTTCTTTCAATCTATTACACCACATAAAGAACAATTTGGGGTTGAGGAGCAGAACAATTTGGGGAAGATGAAGAATAAAAAACTAAAACTTGTTCCTATTGTGGCTCGGCTACTGTTTCTTAGGATAAGCCAACAAGCCAACTTTTTTGCTTATAAATGTGACATTGATTTTTNATGGATTTTTTTTTTCCGTCGGAGGTGCTGTAGATGTAGAGGACAAAAGTGGTACTTAATGACTCATTAATTGTGTTACATTAAGAACCAATTTGAAATATTAGTAGTTAAATATTTTTTTAAACCATCTCTTAACTCTTTTTTACTTACTCTATTTTGACCCACGACTAACTTGCCCTATGACCCAAATCGGTCCACTGGAGCATGCTCCATAAAAGAAAAGAAGAGAAAAAAAAATGAAAGAACTAAATACAGAGAATTTTTTTTGGATTTTAAACATTGTTGATTGTTGCACCAGTCGACAGCAAGCTAAAACAAAAACAGAATAAAACAAAATTAAGCATTGCAATTTCCCCTCAATGGCCCCAAATTTGATACACCAATATATTGTAATTTTAGTGCGCAATCAAATAATAATTTATAAAAACTAAGTAATCTCAAAAACGTAGTAAAGGGGCTAACATAGGTCATCTCTAAAAAAAATACAACTAAATTAATTATATTCTAATTACTTAAATATAAAACTGGAGTTTGAAAGGTTGTCACAATAAGAATAAAAACAATAAACAAAAAGCTAAAAGTTACCTGCACAAGGACTTGACCACTGACTTCCAGATTGTTATCTTATGTTATATGTAACATCCCACTTTTCCCTTAGTAAGGATTTCACAAGAGAAACCTCAGTAGAAGCCTTCCGTATAGGTTAAAAATATAGAAGCTTGACTTCTTAGGACAGTAGTGCCTGTAGAAAGCTTTCTGTCTAGATTTTCAAAAATCTGACGACACTCAAATGACTCCTTTTGGTCCTTAGAATTTGATTAGGAAAGCAGACCGTCGGAAAAATGGAGTTCCGCTCAGTTTCGAACGATTCTGTAGACACCTGATTAGCTCCTTTCAGCCTCTGGAATTGATCAGAGAGTCTTAAGTCTCTGGAAACCCAACCCCTATGGAGAGAAAGGTTACAAAATCCCTAAAATGAACCCTAAAACCTCATGGAAGAAAATAGGCAGGAACAGGCGATCACAGAAGTGTAAGCGGAACGACTGTCAGCGGTCACGGGAGCTCAACAGGCATCAAAGGTATCTGTGAAGAATACTCATCCGGAGAAAAATTCACAAATGCCTTGAATGAACCTTACTCCTAGGTAGAGGAAAATTAAAGGATCGCAACGATACAAACATAATATTTTTTGGATGACCGTGCGCGATGCACCGGCACTACGAACGATCAAGAATAAGCGAAACGGGACTGGGTGGGATCCACATCTGCATTGGAGCACGTGGATGGGCAGATTTTCCAATGAAAAATATTAAAATATGGGTCACTATTCATTAATTTGACTTGATGTGACCTTATAATTATCCAAAACAATTAATTAATTAAGAAATTAAATTAAAAAGGGCAAAATGGTAATTTTGGCTAAAACTTTAAGGACCAAAACGCCCCCATCAGCGGCAGCCCCCTCCCCTCTAAATACCCCTTCATTTCTCTCATTTTTCATAATTTCAAAACTCTCCTGAAACTCTGTCGGAAATTCGTTCGGTCCAGAAACTCTGTGGAAGCTGTAACAACCCGACTTTTCCTCAAGTTAAAATGTTATTTAAGGCAAAATTAAAAATATAATAATAAGGAAGAGGCAAGATAGAAATAGAATAAAATTCAAATATTAATTTTATTTCTGTAATATTAGTTGAAAATAATCCTTTGACTGTCTTGTGACGTTCGGGGACGTCTGGATCGTAATTAGGGTTTTATGGTAATTTCCTTATGACTCACCGGAGTCTGTAAAATATATTAATATGAAAATAAATCAAGAATATGTCAAGTAATATTTTAGAATTAATGAGGGGAATTTTTAGAGCGTAACGGTATGCCCGGAATATTTTTAGGACGTCCGGACATAAACAATTAATGA
>QANU01016478.1:0-68200 GCA_003254905.1 Nissolia schottii
TTTTTTTAATAATGTTGTCGAAGTAAGAATATTACTATATATTGGTGTTGAAATAGCTTGAGGGAAAATCAAGAGCCGGTGTGTGGGTGCATTGTGAGAGTGACTGGTAGATTAGAATATTAGACCCTTTGCTTCTTCACCCCGTTCAAATTTTCAAAATCCCAACTAACTTAAATTGGTTTAGCCAATTGCATTTATGTCATGAGATAATTCATTACATAAACATTGATTCATCTCGTCAATAAAGTAAGGGGAAGGAACAATGATTGGACTTGCATAAATAGAATGAGTGGCGATATATCTTTTTAATAAATATATCTCACAAATTCTCCTAATTTAAAGTTACATTCGCGATGATATAAATTAAAATCTATATTTTATTATCCATACAATACAATACAATAAAGAACGTACCAAAAACTAAATGCTTATTGGTGTTTAATTTTATTTTCAATTTTACCCTTATGGTTACAACTTATGATAATGACTCATTACTAACTGCTTTTACACTTATGTTTACCATTAAAAATAACTAATACCAACAAAACCTAGTATAATTGGTAGATGATTGAATGTCTTAAGCATTTGGTCAAAAGTTCGATTATTGGCTATGAAAAAAAGATTTGTTAAGAGAGACATACCCACTTCAATAATCTCGAAGCCTCGAAGGAGATTAGTAAAACAATAGAAGTATTAGTCAACTAACAAAGCAATAGACAAAGGCATAATAGAATTGACGTATTAGTCAACTAACAAAGCAATAGACAAACAAAGGCATAATAGAATTAAAAGTATGAAAATTCAAAGGTATAACCCATGGTCAGTTTCGCTAAACAATTTGTGCAAGAGTTAGCTTTCTTGAAAACACGACCAACCTGAACTATGTCTACCCACATTTGTGTATACGGGGACAGTCACGTTTCGCACACACTAGCGGTATATTACACTAATTCCAGCTTAATTTAGCATAGTGGGTGTGGAAGAATGCATGGCAATTGCTTTATAGTAGGTTTTGACCAAATTTATAACAAAATTGTTTCTATTGTGCCCATCTTTCTTTGGTAAATGAGGAAAATTATAAACGTACGCGCTTTGTATTCACATACACTTCAATTGAACTTTATGTTAATTCAATGTGCAACATGCATGATTTCCTCATGCCATATTACAAACTTAGAAATATATAAGATGTCTCGTGATTCAATGGGACAACTGATTCCGCCTCAAAACAGAAAGATAGATATTAATTCAGAAAGACAAATGTTTAAGTTATCATTAATCATTATGCATGTGATAGAAGTTGGACGGTGTCCATGAAGTTGAAGTACGTGTTGTGACTTTTGACCTTTTTGTTTTGTTTTTCCTCCCTTCTTTTGTTCCTAGATGTTACAATCATGATACATAAGTTTGGAACTATAATCTATTGTAAATGAATGTATATTCAAATTTCTTATCCCTATGCACACCAAAAAGGAATTCTTATCATTTTTTTATATTTAAAAAATTAGTTAATGAATGACTTGTTTAAATTTATGGTCGAAACATATCTCTAGAATCTAGACGTTTGAGATACTTAAAAATCATTTACTAACAAAATAATTCAAATATTATACTCAAATCATGATGCTACATATTCAGTAGATGAATTTTAGGGTTCACCAATTTGACTTGTGAGGGATTACACCGCCACAACTCATTTAATATAATTGAAGAAATCGTCACTCTGTTGATTACACCGTATAAGATAAGATTTAATAGTGCAAACTACAAAGTTTAATGTTTAGGATTTTGGAGAGGAAAGTGTAATTGGAAAACTTGGCTTATATCTCTCTCACCTATCGATCTAACTTAATTAAGGCTGCATGTGTTGGCTGATGTATTGTTTATTTTTCTTTGCTTTGGGCTTTAGGCTCCCAATTTTGAAAAAAAGGTACAAAGTTTAATAATATAAGATTTATAGGGTAATTTAAGTTATGTATTATATAACTTTTTATACTGTGCCTAATTTGATTCATTATGTATAATTTGTATTATTTCATCTTATTTAGTATTCTATATATTGTGTAATTATATAAATATATTATATGATAAGGGGTACAACTAGCTAGGTTTGTCATACGTGGTTCTATAGTGGACACTAATGTTCTTACTCGTTCACCAAAATTTGGGTAAATATTTACTTGTTCGTCTCATGAGGGATTAAACAAGTTTTTTATTATTTTTATTTAAATAATAATTTAAATTAAGAATTAGAAAAATCAAGATATCTTGACGTACAAGAAATTGGATCTAACACATTTTGTAAATGCTTATTTATTTAATTTGAAAATAAATAAATCAAAATTGGGACTTGTTATGGACTGGGCCTATATGGCCCATTCCGCGGATCAATCTTGCCCGACCCGATCGGCCCTCCTGAGCCGAACCTACCTCGAAGGCCCATCCCTTGGAAGAGGTCCCGTGAACTCCGCCAATCCACGGCACAATCAACTCCCCATCATGCTTCGGCAAAACACAACAAAGATCACGAAGTGACCGTGGCAGTTTGTCCGCAGAGATGGAGGCGTTGAGCAAGACCTATCATCAGCATTCGGCAGGTACATAAGCAGGTCCAAACACCCAGGTAAAGGCAGAACTCTAATCCCCATTTTTACATCCTCATCTTTTACCCGTACTGACTTTGGCATCAGAGTCCTTGCAGGTACCCACCCGACCGAGACATCCACGGAGCTCCAGGGACCGAAGAGTACCCCTCTGGTACATTTGGCGCCGTATGTGGGGAACCAAAGTTTTCTTTGCCTTCCCTTTAAAATAACTTTTCGGACCCTGGAACCATGCCTCCTAAGACACGAAGAACCTATCGTCCTGTAACTTCCAACGAGTCGGTATCTATCAGCACTCAAGCCCAACCTTTCCAGCCCCTACCACCTCCTGATAATCCTCATCAGCCTAGTAATCCTGATATTCCCGCAATCCCTCCAACCAATCAAAATCATTCCCCTGCTCAATGAGATCAACCCGCGGACGAACCCCAACCATCGCACAGGTTGGAAAATCTTGTTCGAACTCAAGCGGAGAAAATTGAACGGCTGGAAGCAGTATTGCTGATGTTGACCCAGGCTGAAGAAGAAAGGAAAAAGCAAAGAGAAATTAGGTTGGCCTCAGATCATGCCAAGAAGAAGGCTGAAGAGGTGAGAAGGCAGGTTATACTCGAAGTTCAAGAGAGGGACCGCCATATCGACGGTCTTAACCGCGACGCCGGCCCCTATCCAGAAGAAGAGGCGCAGGGATCGGTGTATAGGTCACCCGCTGATACACATCCAGGCAGAATTCGTGTCGGGGGAAGAAAGCAAAGGGGAAGGATAACCACCCCTTCGTAGATGAAATTCTCAATGCCCCCCAGGAATAGGATTTCGTCCGCCTACTGACATGGAGCCTTATGATGGAACCACTGATCCCCAGCATCATTTAGATGCATTTGGGCATAGAATGATACTAGACGGGGCCTCAGACGCCATCCAATGTAAGTCATTCCCAGTAACATTAAGGAAAGGAGCTTTAATGTGGTTTAATGCTCTTTCTCCAAAATGTATCCATTGTTTTGAAGATCTTGCCGAGCGATTTTCGGCTAATTTCACTACTCGGAGAACTAAACCTAAGACGGCAGTAAGCCTCTTAGGCGTAGTACAAAAAGGATATGAGAGTCTGCGGCAATACTTGGACAGGTTTTATGAGGAATGCGCGCAGATTGAAGACTTGCAACCACAAGCGGTGTTGATGGGCCTCACCAATGGCCTTAAAAAAGGAAGCCCATTCGCCAAAAATTTATCAAAGCGGCGACCGAGAAGTTTAATCGAAATCCAAGAAAGGGCGGAAGAATACATGATCCAAGAAGAAGGAATGCAGGCGATAAAAGCGGAAATTATTTTAGAAGGAGAAGGCCCAAGAAAGGGATACAACCTACCACCGCGCATGGATCGTCCGCGAAACGAGCGACCTCGTATACTGAAGGAAGGCGGTATACCAATTATACGCCATTAACTGTCTCCCTTGCACAGTTATATCGAGAAATCCAGCACAAGGATGGATTCTCAAGACCCAAACCCATAAGGTTGAGACTAGGTACGAATACTTCTTTGTTCTGCGCCTTTCACGATTCGTATGGACATGCCACAGAATACTGCATGGACCTGAAAGATGAAATTGAAACTTGGGTCCGCGGAAGGAAATTAGAAAGATACGTTATACAAGAAAGAAAGAGAAAGATGGAAGCAAGGGAGCCAGAAAAAAAGGCATTACTATCCTAAGGAATTCTGAGGAAGGAACATAAATTTCGAAGATAGATGAGACAGAGACGGGAAGCGGACAGAGGCAAGCAGAATCATCAACACTATTGCGGGAGGATTCGCTGGCGGAGGGACAACTCGATCTGCAAGGAAAAGACATCTTCAGGAAGTCTTACACCTCAGCGAACAAACCAGTAGCAAGCTTCCCGCGCACAGGTACCTTCCAAATATCACCTTTACTCAGGAAGATTTTATGCACACTACTCCAGGCCATGATGATCCCATGGTCATCTCGGTGACTTTGGTCAACGCGGAAGTATGCAGGGTATTAGTCGATCAGGGAAGTTCTGCGGATATTATTTTTAGGAGCCGCTTTGATCAGCTCGGGCAGAAAAACACAAACATCGAGCACTACCAAGAGGATCTGGTAAGTTTCTCAGGAGAAACAGTCACTCCTGATGGATACGTATCCCTCCACATGACTCTAGGGCCTGAGCACCTCACCAGGACAGAACGAGTAAAATTCCTGGTGGTTGATAAACCATCAGCGTATAATATAATTCTGGGCAGGCCAACTTTAAATGCAGTCAATGTTGTTGTCTCTACGGCCGCTTTAACCATGAAGTTTCTCACCCGAGACAATCGTGTAGCAACCGCACGCGGAGATCAGGTCACTGCTAGGAGGTGTTACAATACAAGCCTTCAAGCACAAAATCCCCGGCAACCTCCGAGGAGAAAAATTCATCCCAAAGCGTCACAAGTGATGTTGACAGAAATATCAGTAGAAGGCCCGCCACAGAGAGAGTGGCCTGAACCAGAAGGGGAATTGGAAACTGTTCAGATAGGTTCTAACCCTGAACAAGTTACCCAAGTTAACAAGAATATTCCGCAGGGAGCAAACAGTAAGTTAATTGCAACCTTAAAGAGGAACGCAGACTTATTTACGTGGACAGCAGCCGATATGCCTGGAGTTAACCCAGGCCTGATGGCACACAGGTTAGCTATCATGCCCGGAAGTCAACCCGTGAAGCAAAAGATAAGGAAGATTAGCGTGGAAAAAGTCAAAGAGGTCCAAAAGCAGGTCCAAGGGCTCAGGGAAGCTGGATTTATAGAGGAAGTAACGTATCCATCATGGCTATCTAATGTGGTCATGGTTCCAAAACCTGGGGGAAAATGGAGAATGTGTATAGACTAAACCAACCTCAACAAAGCCTGTCCGAAAGACCTGTATCCCCTATGCTAGTAGATTCCGCTTCTGGGTACAAATTTTTAACCTTTCTCGACGCATATGCAGGGTACAACCAAATACCAATGCACCACGCGGACGCAGAAAAAACAGCATTCATAACCCCCGCGGGTAATTATTTTTATAAGGTAATGCCTTTTGGGTTGAAGAATGCAGGGCAACTTACCAGAGAATGATGGACAAGATTTTCCGGGAAGTAGCTGGGGGAGTTGGTGGAGGTGTACGTGGACGATATGATCGTAAAAACGTCCACAGAGGAAAGAGTAACTGACGACCTGGAAGTCGTCTTCGCTACCCTTCGGTGTCATAATCTGAAGTTAAACCCAATAAAATGTGCGTTCGCGGTAGAAGCAGGAAAATTTCTAGGATTCATGATCACACAGCGCG
Organism: Nissolia schottii; assembly: GCA_003254905.1. Taxonomy (NCBI): domain Eukaryota; kingdom Viridiplantae; phylum Streptophyta; class Magnoliopsida; order Fabales; family Fabaceae; genus Nissolia; species Nissolia schottii. The sequence continues at coordinate 5,920 of QANU01016478.1, forward strand.
GGATCGAGGCTAACCTGCCAAATGCGCAACAATAATCAACATGCGCCCACCTTCGTCCATCAAAGAAGTACAAGGCCTTACAGGCCGAATTGCTTCTCTTAATAGGTTCATGGCAGCGTCCGCTGAAAAAGCTTTACCTTTTTTCAAATTGCAGAAAAAAATGAATTCTTTTGATTGGACCGCAGAGTGTGACAAAGCCTTCAACGATTTCAAAAACTACCTATCGCAACTGCCTATTCTGAAGAAACCTGAAAAAGGCGAGATGCTGTTTCTATACTTATCTACCGCGAATGAGACAATAGCCTCAGCTCTGGTCAAGGACGATGGCCACAGTAAATCCCCAGTATATTTCACAAGAAAGGTTCTGCACGGGGCGGAAGTAAAGTATCAAAGGCTCGAGAAATTGGCCTTCGCCCTAATCCATTCTGCGCGGAGGTTGCGGCCGTACTTTCAGTCACACCCCATAAAGGTTAGAACAGATCAACCTATTAAGGAGGTACTTCAAAAACCCGATTTGGCAGGACAGATGCTGGCCTGGTCAGTAGAGTTATCTGAATTCGATATCCAATACGAACTACGAGTAGCGATAAAGGCACAGGCTGTATCCGACCTCATCGCGGAGTTTTCAGCAATTCAGTCACCCACTGAACCTGAATTATGGACCTTGTTTGTAGACGGAGCCTCCAAGGTCCGCAGAAGCGGAGCAGGTATCATCCTTGAAAATCCTAGCAGCCTCGAACTAGAGATGGCTGTCAAGTTTGACTTCACCACTTCTAACAACAAAGCCGAGTATGAAACCCTGGTTGCAGATCTTAACTTGGCTAGAGATATGGGGGCAAAGCGGCTCGCGATATACATCGATTCCCAAATAGTGGTAGCACAAGTAAAAGGCAAATACCAGGTGAGGGATGCTTAGCTGCAGCAATACCTCAAGCTGGTTACCCAAATACTACCTCTTTCGAGGATTATCAGATACGTCATGTTCCGCGGAGAGAAAATAAAAGAGCAGAGACACTATCGAAGTTAGCTAGCACGAGGCCAGGAGGAAATAACAAGACTCTCATTCAAGAAGTCCTCCGTCATCCGTTGATCAGGTCGGAAGTCAATTTTGCAGGAAAGCAAGAAACCCAACCAGCTTGCTGGATTGAACCGTTGGAAAGATTCCTCCGCGAAGATACATCCAATCAATCGGAAGATAAAAATATTAGAAGGGAGGCTACAAGGTATACCCTCATAGATGGACAGATGTACAGGAGGTCAATCTCACAACCTCTCTTGAAGTGCATAAGATCGAAAGATATTCCCCGGGTCTTAGAAGAAGTTCATGAAGGAGCCTGCGGTTACCACATGGGAGGAAAAACCCTTGCCCTAAAAGTACTCCGATCAGGCCTTTACTAGCCCACCCTACAAAAAGACTCCGCGGACTACATCAAAACATGCCAAAAATGTCAAAAACATGCTAACTTCCATGTCGCCCCTCCAGAAGGATTATCCTCAATCACCGCGTCCTGGTCGTTCCAAAGATGGGGTATTGTATCTTGGGATCATTCCCGCAAGCAACGGGCCTGCGGAAATTCATCATAGTAGCCGTTGATTATTTTACCAAATGGATTGAAGCCGAACCATTGGCTATAATCACTTCCGCCCAGTGCTGAAAGTTCGTGTGGAATAACATCCTCACAAGATTCGGCATTCCCAAGACAATTATTTCTGACAATGGAACACAATTCACCGACAAAGGGTTTACAACTTTCTTGCAGGCGTTCAAAATCAAACACCGTTTATCCTCCGTGGAGTATCCGCAGACCAACGGCCAAACAGAAGCAGCTAACAAGGTCATCCTGAAAGGCTTAAAGAAGAGACTTGACGAAGCAAAAGGCTTATGGGCGGATGAATTAGGAACCGTCCTGGGGGCTTACAGAACTACCCCACACTCAACGACAGCCCATTCCCCCTTTAAATTGGCATACGGAAGCGAAGCCATGATACTGGTGGAAATAGGAAAGACAAGTCCAAGAGTGCACTATTTCTCCGCAGACAGTAACGATCGGCATCGAGCGGAAGACATTGACGTAATTGAAGAATGCAGAGAAGACGCGCGGATCAAAGAAGAAGCCATCAAGAGGTGGGTCGCACAAAGATATAGCCAGAAGGTTGTCCCGCGAACGTTTCACTCAGGCACCATGGTACTGCGGAGAGCCGACATAGGCAATAGACAATCAGGCCTAGGGAAATTGCGCCCCAATTGGGAAGGCCCTTATCTGGTAAAGGAAGTCCTCGGAAGGGGAGCATACAAACTTACTTCTCTCGACAGAAATGACATCCCGCGGACATGGAATGCAGCTAACCTCAGAATCTTTTACCTTTAATTTGCTAATTACTCACTGTTTATCTTTGTATCTAGGCAGCGAAACACCCTTTGAATAATACATGGAATCCATCTTCCTCCAAAAAGGTCAACTGTGTAACAATCCTTATCATAACCGCGAAATCATAATGTCAACACCCACAACCAATACAATAAACCGGTATTAACCGCAGAAATATAAATATACGGTCACAGCCGACGAAACTCAGTCATAACCGAGGTAAAATAAAATAAAACTATGGACAAAAGCCCGGTTAATTAATAAGTCAAGAAAGGCGCCAAGTATCACATCCAAATTCGCTCGCAGGATTACAATTATCAATTAACAAGTTCAAATATCAGCGGAGGCATACAAACTTCCTTACCCAAAAAAAAAAATTATTATATTCAGCAGAACTCAAGCCAATTTCTTGATGACGCCCTCCTCTTCATCAACATATTGATACGCAGCCACCATGCTGAAGTCTACCGCAGGAGCCACATGCTTTACTTGGCTCATAACTGCTTCAAAAGTTGATTCAACAAGCCCCATGGAAAGCTCCATGTGGCGGAGTCGGTTACTCTCGGCCTTGGCGTACTCCTCCCTGCAAGCTTCACACTCGGCCTACGTAGAGTGCAACAAATCCTTCATCTCCTCTAAAGCTTTCGCTTTCTCCTCCACAAGCCTCTCCTTCTCCATCAGCAAAGCATCCTTCCTAGCAATCTCGACAGATTTCCGCTCATCCTCCCGTGCAGCACCGTCAACCTTTGACGCCAGTATAGCAGCCCTTTCCTCTGAAGCGGCAAGTTGAGCAGCTAGCTTCCTATTTTCCGCAGAAGAACGCTCTGCCTCCTCCTTCAAACCAGAAATTTCTTCCCTGCAAACCTCCACCTCATCAAAATCTATGCCCACGTCTAGAGCATACGTCATCAGCTCGACACCCTTGCTCATGTGGCGAAGACTCTGTCCCAGAGGAGCCCTAGAAGAAACACCTTCCAATTCCCTTCGGTGATCCCCGCGGAGGAGAAAATTCTTGAACTCAGAAAAAAAGTGGACATCCCAAGGCCACACTGCATTACAAGCACGACCAATCGGGACACAACGCTTTTCAGCAGGGGAACTAGGAGCAGAACTCTTCAACTTCTTCCGAGGAGGAGATTGACCACCACACTTCTTCGAAGAAGAGTGAATGGAAACCACGGAAGAAGAACGAGCAAGCCCTCCACCTTCCGCGGGTCCTTCGTTTCCCTCAGGCTGACCGCAGCTTCCTCCGATTGCCTCGGCCTCCCGCATCCCCTGCAATTCTTCTCGGGCGAACACAACCAAGGACCTGTGAAATTCCTTCAACTTGTCAAAATTTGCCCATTGCTTCGCGGAATCTAGAATTTACAAACCAAATCGTCAAGAATATTCTCGCGGAGGGAAAATGTGCGTGGCGGTCATCAAATAAGTTGAGAAGTCGCACATCACCGGTCAAATCCCACGATCCCCCATAAGGCGCGAACTCAACTGTCAAGCCTTCCACGCAAAACAAGAATAACTCAGACCACAGTCGCCTTGTGCCCCGAGTTGGGGGGCTCCTGTTATGGACTGGGCCTATATGGCCCATTCCGCGAATCAATCTCGCCCGACCCGATTGGCCCACCTGAGCCGGACATACCTCGAAGGCCCATCCCTCGGAAGAGGTCCCGCGAACTTCGCCAATCCACGGCACAATCAACTCCCCATCATGCTTTGGCAAAACACAACAAAGATCACGGAGTGACCGTGGTAGTTTGTTCGTAGAGATGGAGGCGTTGAGCAAGACCTATCATTAGCATTCGGCAGGTACATAAGCAGGTCCAAACACCCAGGTAAAGGCAGAACTCTAATCCCCATTTTTACACCCTCATCTTCTACCGGTACTGACTTTGGCATCAGAGTCCTTGCAGGTACCCACCCGACCGAGACATCCACGGAGCTCCAGGGACCGAAGAGTACCCCTCTGGTACAGGACTATTGAGCGTGTAAAATTGGTTAAAACAAAAATGACGATTTATATCCATATAAGAGCCAATAAGCCCACCCCAAATAACATTTATTGGAGACAGTTTCAGAATTGTTGTATAGATATGATTTTTGTTAATTATTAAGTTTAATTCAATCTTTTGCGAACCGTATTCACTTATTTATCTACTAGTTATGTTTTTTTTTTTTATTCTTCTTGTGAAATGTGACTTTCGAATTTGACTGGTTTGTCAAGGTTCATCAATACGTTTCTAGCACAATGTTTTACATTATCTTTGATGTACTCTAGTGACGGACCTTAAATCTTTCGTAGCAAAGGTTAGATGAAAATATGTGACAAAGGATGGAAAGTCATGTCTATTGATGAGATGATAAACATAACTCTCTTTTTTTCAATTGGAAAAGGAGAGGATCCAAATTCCTCTCTACACTTCTAAAAATGATAAATGAATTAAGTGTGTTACAGAAAAAATAGGAAAAAAAAAATGATTGGGGTACACCCCAATCTTACCACACATATTGCCACCATTTCAAAAATACGAAAATTGACTTTTGTGCCCCATCTCTTTCATGCACTCTCTGTTTCAATTTTTTTTTTAACATATGTTCTCTTCTTTTTGACTTTTTGACTACTCTTCTTCATCTCTCTCTTCTTTCTCTTCCTCTTTCTCCTCCACTCTTCACGTTTGTATTTGTTCTTCATTGTTCTTTGTCATACTTTTCCTTCTTATTTTTTTTTATTTACAGTATAGAACATGGGAAGGTAAGTGAGATCTCCTCCTCCTCCCTCCTTTGGTTTGGTCTTTTAGTAGTTATTGTTAATTGTGTTAATATGTTTGTACACTTATGTTGTGTATGTTTGTGTAATAAGGTTGCAAATGTTTGTGAAGTACTCATTCCACCGGCTTGATATTTTAATGTTCAGTGTTAATTGTGTTCATATGTTTGTGCAATAAGGGTACAAATGTTTGTACACTACTCATTCCATTAGTATGTAGTGTTAATCGTTTCATATGTTTGTGCACTTATATTGTATACGTTTGTGCAATAGAGTTGCAAATGTTTGTGCATTATTCATTCTGTTGGTTTGGTTTTTTAATATTCAGTGTTAATTGTGTTCATATGTTTGTACACTTATGTTGTATATATTTGTCCAGTAGGGTTACAAATATTTGTGCACTACTCATTCTGTTAGTATGTAGTGTTAATCGTTTCATATGTTTGTGCACTGATGTTGTATATGTTTGTGAAATAGGGTTGCAAATGTTTATGCACTACTCATTATGCTAGTTTGGTTTTTTAATATTCAATGTTAATTGTGTTAATATATTTGTGTATTTATGTTGTATATGCACAAACATGACAAACATAAATGCAATACATTTTCTTATCAAATTAATAAAAAAATATTTATGTGTTTTCGTGCACATATGCATTTAATATTAACTATTTTATGTGTTTGACAACTGTGAAGTCTCATGATTGATCAATAAAAATAAATAAGGAATATAACTCAAGACCTTTTTCTACCACCAAAGACCTTTTTTCTTCTTCTCAAAAGCATTGTAGTCCTATAGTTTTTGGTTAGACTGTTGATTTATACTAGTTGGCCAAAGTAACACGCTTATGGACAACTTTGAATATTTTATTAAGGGGAAATGCCCACTTTAGTCCCTAAATTTCAAAAATAAATCATTTTGGTCCCTGAAACTGTGACATATGAATCACGTTAGTCCACACCTTAATTTTGTTTGTCTGATAATAATTTTGTACTTATGTATCACATTAAGTGTCATGTAGGCACTGACACATCCTATTTGATGTGGCATGTATGAGGAGAGTTCAAATTGGTCATTGAAACTTTGTTATAGAGGGTCAAATAGGTCCCTAAAAATTTTCTCATCCCATCAATATTAAAACCCTAAATCAAGGGTAAACACATCTAGTGTGTCCTCATCAACACCAAGCAAAGACTCTACCCCACCACCTTCATATTTTAATTGTCTGATATCACTTGTAAGAAGCTTTCTCCCACGATGAAAAATAAGGGTAGGTGAATCTACCATCTACGTAAACAAGTAAATTAGCAAATTAGTCAAAATAGACCAACAATACCAACACACCAACAACCCAAAAGTATAGCACAAAAGCCCATTATAGCAACATGCACCACAAGAACAACCCCCCCCAAATATAGCAACAACAACCTATTACAGCAACAACACAAACAAAAACCCAGTTAACACATCAACAACAACAAGGAAATACAAAAGGGGAGGAGAGTGGTCGTGGAATACCTGTGATGCATTGTGGTCAGAGAAGCAAATGAGAGGTGATGACAAGGGAAGAGGAAAAGAGATGAGAGCCGAGAGGGGAGGAAGGGAAGCAGAAAAAAGATGAGAGCGAAGAGGAGAGGAGGGAAGCAAAAGAGAGATGAGAGTAGAGAGGGATATATTTAGTGATTATGGGAAAATTAGGGATTTAAGATTAATTTGATATTAATTATGGTTAAATATAACTTAATTAGAGATATTACAAAATCTTAAACAACGTCATTTATGCATAATTAGGTCACTATTTATTAAACGACGTTGTTTTAGTAAGTCCGGTGTAGGATGTCAACATGGAGCTTAGCATGACACATTAACATCGTTCTAACGAAATTGAGGTTGGAAACTTATTTGATTCACAGGTTAAATTTTCAGGGATCAGAATGATTTATTTTAAAATTCGATGACTAAAGTGACTCACGGTTACAATGTCAAGGACTAAAGTGGGCATTTCTCCATTTTACTAAAGCAATCTGAAAAAGCATTTGCTTATATTACACGTTCGTTCGTAGCCTTTTACACAATTGCTTTTACACGGAGACCTTTTTTGTGCTCTATATTGATTGATGTTTGTTAGCTGCCTATACAATTTCTATTACCCATACACTTTCTCTGATTAAAAATTATTTCCCCCAAAAAGAGTTGGTTGTATGAGATAGCAGTATCCCGTAGCGAAAAAGCATATCCTATTACTTATGTAAACTGTAATCAATATAAATTAAAAAGCATGGCTTTAGCAGCAGTAGTCGTTCGAGTGTAAGAGTGTTGCACTTCTCATTAAAACTTTTGAGATGATTCTAAGTAAATCTACGTGTAGAAAAATAAGAACATACCTCTGATGAGATCCAGAACTGTTACCCACACAGTAGCATTGATAGTTAAATACTGTACCTTACTAGGTGTTTAAGGGAGTCTAATCTTTTCGTTACTACGTCATCTGTTTTCTACCTTAGCTCCTAGGGAATAAATTCTCAATCAACATTCATCATTCATCATAAATTCTCAATCAACATTCATCATGCATCATAAATTCTCAATCAACATTCATCGTTCATCACTCATATCATGGGACCGTCCACACGTGATGCAACGCACATCCTAGGACTGTTCACCCACGATGCAATGCGCACCCTAGAACCGTCCACTCGTAATGCAATGCGCACCCTAGGACTGTCCACCCGTGATGCATTACGCACCCTAGGACCGCCGTCTGCACGGAATGCCACCTACACCATAGGACCGCCGTCCACACGGAATGTCATCCACACCCTAGGACTGTCGTTCACTTAGAATGCCATCCACATCCTAGGACTGTCGTCCACTCGGATTGCCATCTACACCCTAGGACTGCCATTAACTCGGATTGCCATCTACACCCTAGGACTGCCATCCACAGTTGAACATTCAATAAAACAACCCCACACACACACACACACACACACACACACACACACACACACACACACACACACACACATATCATTCCATCCGAATCCTTTCCAATCACAGCCACAGATATTTCCAACACATCATTTCGTAGTCATAAAGCCATCATAGACAATTGCAGTACCAAAACACATCAAGGTTGTTTCTAAAATAATTACAGAATTGAGGTCCCAGCGTCCTGCTAAAAAACAGAGTTTGCAACAAAAGTCTAGGCCGCTTAGTGAGCCGCTCAGCGCAGCGCTTGGCGGTGTGCTCAGCGTACTGGACGTGCATCAGGTCTCAGTTCTGCAATTCTCAGTAAGCTGCATAATTTCTCATGTCCCAACTTAACCCTAATTTTCCCAACAATATTTAACAAATTTCAACAACACAAGAAACTTATTTTCATGTCCCTAACAATTCCCATCATAAATCAAATCTATTAACTCATAACTCATCAAGCATATATATATATTCTCATATTCCAGCAAAATTAATAGCAGTCGTCAAAGATATCACACCAAGCAATTAAACCTAATATCATCTAGCACAAAATATAATACAAATATCATCAAACATCTTAGAAACCACATAGATAGTGGTTAGGACGGTTTACCCACTTTTCAGGTGTTCGAAAAAACTGCTAGAAAAGACTCCTGCAACCTTGGGGCGATCGTGCTATTTTTACTGAGTCCAACGGCATAACCGCAGAGCGCACGAACGGAACAAAAATAAATTTAGTAGTATAAAAGTATGGATTTTGTGCACTGAAGGAATGCCTTCGGAAGCTACACACATATATATATGGGTCCTGAGGCGGTGGTGCTTGCCGCATCAGTGGATATTTATTATATATATTATTATTATATTATTTCTATATCTTATTCTTTTAGTTTCTTTCTTTGCTTTTGTTTCTTTTATTCTTGCTATGGATGCCGTGGGTGAGGCCACGTGCTCCACTCGAATCTATTTTGATCGCCGTTGGTTCTTAATTATTTATGTACGGATATCCTAAAATTAATTTTTCTTTATTACTTATTTAATTTTATTTGTTCATTCTGAAACTTATTTTTATATTAGTATATTTTACGAAATCTTTTGAGTTGTAATTAAATCTTACTAGTAACTGGAAATCGATTCGGATTTCACAGGACTTTGCAAAATCGTCCAATTACTACTTTTAGTTAATATTTTAAATATTAAATTTAATGATTAAATTTTTCCAATTTTATTAATTTCTTCTTATTTATTTATTACATGAAATCTTCGTAAAAGAAAAAATCAGAATGTTACATAATTTATCAATCAAATAAATTCAAATCAAACTAAATCAACTCTCAAATTTAATCGTTTCAATATCACTACCAATTTGTGAGTAAAGTCTCCTTTTAAAACATTCGCTCAGCTATGAAGTACGGACACGACACATGACATTAACAGAAACAATCTGAAAAGGCTGGCACTCTGATTCCTTGCAGCCTTAGAGCAGAAACTCCTCTTCCTTCTCAGAATGAGAACAATTTTGAAGCCTCCCACAAGCTGAGCCGTGCACGATCACTTACGTTTTGGGTTTCACTTATCAACTGTAGCAACATAAAGGACAAAACTTTTATTAAGGGAAAATTAGAAAAATTAAGAATTGCACTCTTTAAAAAAAAAATATATTCAACAAAAAATTAAAAGATTTGTCCATAATCAAGAACTAGCATTTATAATGAAGATGATCTGCTAAATTATGAGTATGTTTTTAGTTTTCTATAAGTTTCAGAAAAGTATCATTATTATTAATCTTTGTAGCAACGCAGCCAACGCTACTACTTTGTTCACGTCTATAATGAATTCAGTATATAAAGAAACAAAGATACAAAAAAGAAAAAGAGAAAAAATAAACAAAGTCTTGTTCATTTTATGTTTTTGAGAAATTGCGACTTATATCTCAACTCGTTAAACATTTATAATGCATTCTACAATTTAACAAAATAGTATTTACATTTCATTTATCTTCATCCCAATTCGAAATAACAAGTTTCTAAAACACACTCAAGTTTCCATTTTGTGTTGGAAACACTTTTCAATAATGGCACTTGCTGCATTTTGAATAATCGATTCGAAACATTTGATTTAATGGACTGTGCTTTGACCTAGTTATTTCTTGGTATAGCTTCATTATGGTTTAATTACAATTCAACCAAAAAATTAACTTGTTAAAACAATTGAAAACTTTTTCCATAAATTTTGAAACCCATTTCTCAAAAAATCATGGAAAGCAATTAGCATACCAGTAAAGCATAGTTTGAGAGGATCACCTTACCTGCTAGAACGACTCTTTAAATTTGGAATGTAATAGTTGCTTAGTGGTTGGGTCTTCCCACTCTAAATTTGTCCACCAGATGTATTCTCCCCCGATCTGAATCAAGGTGTCCCTCGCAGAGTTGGAATCTAACGGAAGCTTCCTTAGATTATAGCAGCTTGAAATTTGAATGGATTTAAGGAAAGGAAAAGGTAGTGCTCTCTGGTTGATGCTCTTCAGCTTCGGCAAATGCATAAAATGAAGATATCTCAAATTTGAGAACAACTCTGTGATTGAACTTTCATCTTGGGCTTCCTTGACCACCTCTTCCACTGATATACAAAAACTAACAGAAAGAAGCTCAAGGAGCGGAGCATACTTGAGCCATGTCAAATGGGTTATTGAATTACATGTACTTATCATCACCTCACGAAGCTTGCCAAGACGACAACTAGTGTTAGTAATGGATGAAACTTCCATAATGATATGCAAGCTCAATAAATTTATATGCTCCAAATGCTTCATTCTTGACCAAACTCCCAATAATGACGTCATTTCAAGTGGCTCCATGATTTTCAGAAGCTCAAGATTCCTTGAGCAGCCCTGCAATTTGGTGGAGTTGAGTAATTTATTCACTCCAGTAATCTTTGTTATTTCGATGCCTAATTCCTCTATCTTTGGTAGACCCTCCAACTTGTCTAGAAATATTTCCTCTTCTTTTTCTTCATCTTTCCCTCCTAGGTAGTTGCTTCTGGAATATCTAAATACCTTTAACTGCTCAAGACTTTCAAATACTTGTGAAGGAAAACTTTGAAGATTATATAAAGCATTGTCAACAAGAAACACCCTCATTTTTTTCAAATTCTTCAATTCAATTGGCAACCAGATTGTCATTCGCGTACCCGAAAGATCAAGAAATTCCAAATTGATCAATTTTCCTATTTCAATAGGGAGACCAGTGAGACTCAAGTTATTTGATAGATCCAATACTTTCAACCTTGTCATGTATTGGATATTTGATAAATTATCATTGTCCAAGCTTGTGCCTTGTAGACATAGAGTAAAGAGATTCGAACAAGTTGGTACATGCAGAACCCTTCCTCTAACGCCTATAACTGAAATCCTCTCCACATTATTCAGTCTCTCTTGATAATCATCCATTAGAAATGCTTCCCCCTGAACTACAACTTTATCTTTGTTTCTGTCTTGATCACGACCTAACCATAGTGCCATATCTCGGATCACATCATGCATCTTAATTTCAGAAAGCCAATTTGTACTTGCAGCGTCCTCTAACAGGCATGAAAGCTTTAATTTTTCAATGATGGACCGCCCATCCTCACGCATATCATGTATGCTGCTCTTATATTTATCTTTGTCAAGAAACCCCTCTCCGATCCATCTATCGATAAGGTCTTCAACATGGATTGCATAATCTTCCGGGTACAGTGCACAATATAAAAAGCAATTCTTGTGTGCTTGGTCGGGCAGTCTGTCATAGCTAAACTCAAGAATACGAAACACTTTGTCCTGCAAATCTGAAGATATCCAAGGAGAAGTGCTTAAATCACGTTTGGCTTGCCTCCATGCATCAACGCCCTTCACCCCAGCCATGGCACTCCCAACTGTAATGATAGCTAGCGGCAACCCTCCGCATTCTTTAGCAATCTCCCATGCTAGCTTTCGAATTTCATTATGACACTTTAAAGTCTCTTCACCAACTTTCTTACAAAACAAATCAAATGCTTCTTTCTCAAGCAAACATTCCACTTTGAATTTATTTTGTGCTCTCATTTTATCACAGACATCCTCAGACCGCGTTGTGAGCACTACTTTTGATTTACAATGTCTAGTCCCCATTAGATGTTCTGGAACTCCTGCCCTTTCAAGTTCCAATTTCCCCCAAACGTCGTCCAACATCAACACATAACTCTTCTGGTTTAGGACTCGGTAGAGCCTTGCCTCTCTTTGATCTGCACTACTTTCCTTCCAACTCTCGTCTTTGATCCCTAACCTGCTTGCAATATCATTCATAACTGTGTTGACATCACCATCTTTAGAAACCACCACCCATATAACAAGATCAAACCCGTGCTCCCTCCTTCCAAACTCGCTCTCTATCCTCTTCATAAGGGTGGTTTTGCCAGCCCCACCCATGCCGTACAAGCCTATGATGCCCACATTTTCATCTTGGAGGCTATTCCACACTTTGTTTAGCATCAAATCCAAGCCCACAGTCTCCACACAAGGCCTTTCCTCCACCAATTGGGGTGGTAGCTTGCGAGCAACGTCAATATTCTTGTCAAGGAAATGTATTCCCACGATCACCAATTCATCCACCACAGGGATCATCTTATTAACAACTTTCTTTCCCAGCTTGTAGCGGGACACAATATTCTTAGGGCAAGAACCACTCAGACATGTATTGAGAATTTCTTGAGAACCTTGAGCTTCAATAACCTCCATCATCTATAAGGAGAGATACAACTTAGTATTGAATCAATAGAGTATAGTTAATTTTCTATTTCATTAATGTCAAAGCTTTAAAATTTGGGAGAAAGTTACGAGCATATGATGCAAAAAGACTTTTCCTTTCTGTAAAGTCTTTTGCCATGTCTTATAATAGATGTTCTTGTGTTAGATAGTTAATTGTTATATATACTTGATGGAGATGGATCGCAAGAAATTTTTTGGCCTACTTTGTGCATAATTTTGTTTTGAAATAGGGTTAGTAATGATTAAATTCTAAATTTTTTGGTCATAATAGTTCTAATAATCATTTCTTCTAGAAGCTTAAACTGTTAGGTAAAAGTAAGTGAATGATTTTATATACTTTTTTACCTTATTTAATTATTATCCGTGATATGTGTTGGAATATGATTTATTATTTAACTGTTATCTATGATATATGTTGGAATAAATTAGAGTAGAATTGCCCATCAATTGCATTTGCAAGGAAAGGACTGCCCTCAATAAGAAGAAAAAGGCTACCTAGAGGTGAAGTTGCATTGTCTGCTCATTCTATGATTGACAAGTTTTTCCATTAACGAATATGAATTTCAGTTACAGTAATATGTTATATGAAAGCATTCCGTGATGTCCGAGTCAACCTTCTAGCACATTTCGGGACCCCAAGAAGGANCAGAAGGCCTCTCCTCCACCGATTGGGGTGGTAGCCATTGAGCAACGTCACTCTTGTCATGGAAACGGCTTCCCGTGTTCACCAATTCGTCCACCATAGGGATCATCTTATTTACAACTTTCTTTCCCAGCTTGTAGCGGGACACAATATTCTTTGGGCAAGAACCACTCAGACATGTATTGAGAATTTCTTGAGAACCTTGAGCTTCAATAACCTCTATCATCTATAAGGAGAGATACAACTTAATTAGAGCTTTAAAATTTGGGAGAAAGTTACGAGCATGTGATGCAAAAAGACTTTTCCTTTCTGTGAAGTCTTTTGCCTGCCATGTCTTAATTATAATAGATGTTCTTGCATCGGATAGTTAATTGTTATATATATCCTTGATGGAAATGGATCGCAAGAAATTTTTTGGCCTACCGTGTGCATAATTTTGTTTTGAAATAGGGTTAATAATGATTAAATTCTAAACTTTTTGGTCATAATAATTCTAATAACCATTTTTTCTAGAAGCTTAAAATGTTAGCAAATGAATTGCCCATCACTTGCATTTGCAAGGAAAGGACTGCCCTGAGTTGAAGCCGCCTCACTAAGAAGAAAAAGGCTACCTAGAGGTGCAGTCGCATTGTCTGCTCATTCTATGCTTGACTAGTTTTTCCATTAACGAATATGAATTTCAGTTACAGTAATATGTTATATGAAAGCATTCCGTACGTGATGTCCGAGTCAACCTTGTAGCACATTTCGGGACCCCCAAGAAGGGCAAGATCCATGACTCCTATGGCCTTTAACTTCAATCTGTATTTTCATTTTTCTTGATTTCTTTAAATGCAAAATGTTATATGCTTATGTTGGCTGTAATTTGAAAGTTGAAGAGTAGTGCATTCCTTTTTTTAACAGGAACAAGGGAAGTAAAAAGGTTAAACTTTTTATTTTTATTTTATTTAAATTACACATAGTTAATTTACTAGAGTTACTTTTTTAATGTTTCAAAGTAATAGACACAGAGATCCACGAATGTAATGTGTCACTATTTTAATGAACCAGAACAAGAGAAAGTCTTTGCACTTAGTGCACCTAAATTTTTTTATTTATAAATATTAATAAATTATTAAATTTATCCGTGATAGAAATTATTATTTAATTGTTATTTCTGATATCTATTGGAGAACCAAAATAAATACTGCTCATCTAGCTTGTTTGAATTTTGTATGAAATAACAATGAATATATTAAAGTTCACTTGATATATGCAAGTTAAGTATGTTTGATACTTTTTTATTATATATCATATACTTGGGTTTTTATTAGTATTGTCCTATATATCTGGATTGCAAACTTGTGCATTGCACACGTAACTTTTGTTGGGAGACCCATACTTTTTTGAGAGATCTCAAACGTGTATATTAAGGAATGTATATATATTTACCATTTATGTACAGATTAGGATGAGCTGTATAAATAGAAATTAGTTCCCGTAATGTGTAGATCACTAGTTTAGTGCCTTGAGTTATGCAGATATTCTCTCCTTCCATGTTTTACTTTTCTGTAAATATAGCCATGTATGTATTAAAGGGAAAATCAATATACAATCACATATTCCCTGATCAACAATCTCCAATTTTACATTTTCTTATTTTATATGTTAGATTGGATTAAGTTGGTTTCCTATAATTAATAACTCTTCAATTAGAGTTATTTTACTTTGTTTTTTTTTAATATAATTTTAAGATTATTTCATACATTTTAGGATAATTTTAAGTGTTTGTTCTTTAGTTTTCAAGAATAAAAGTTTATAAAAGTGCTCGAGTGCTAGATTTGGTGATCAAGCACGATTTGGATGTCAAAAACTCATTTTCAACATTTTTTAACCTATTTTTGACCTATAGGTATAAATAAAACATGATACAACTTGCCCAAGACATCCAAACATTGTAGAAATCAGATTTTAGAGAGTAGGTAACTCTAGGAAGGCTCTACAGTGCGAAGACAAAGGCTCTCGGGTGTGACGCAATGAGGGAGAGATCTCAATTCATCACCAGTCAAATCTGAATCGTTGTTTCTCCATGCGGTCCTTATTTTCTGGTTTTGTTTTGTTTTCTTCTTCTTCTTTCATTATGCACTAATTAGCCCCTTGCTAGGACGTTGATGTAATCTCTTTGGATGATTCTATTTTAGTTCAGATTATTAATCAATTTCAATTGATGGTTCTTAAAGTTTCTCTTATTGTTCATAATGTTTTAATTGGTTGATCACCAAGTAATTGAATCATGGTTTTGTATGCAATTCGAGAGAAGGAATACAAAAACACTCATGTGAGATTAACCACAAGCTAACATAAGATTAGAGATAATTTATGCGGGTTGTGTGGTCATATGTGAGAAATTCACAAATCGTTCGAGTTTCAAATATGCTAGTTTACCCTAAAAGTACATATGAGTCTAGAGCAGGTGAAGTCAGTTGTATTAGTGTCTATCTCCATAACCTTTTTACCTTCTATCTGGTGGTTATTTTTCTTTTATTATTTATTTATTTTATTTAACAATATTATTAAAACTTATATTTAAATCATGTATTTCTTTTTTATATTAATATATTTTATATTCAAATTGTAGAATTCTTATGCATTGTACGAGTTCCTACTCTAGTCCCTTATTTTTAAAGGAATGTACTTCCAACTTGTTGGACAAAATGTTTTGGGCGCTCAATTTTGGCTCTCAATGTTATATATTGTATCATGATATAATTTTCATATTAATTATGAAGGATGAAATAAATAAGAATTGTAACAATAAATATTTCATTAATATAAGAGAACTACTAATAAAATAAGAATATTTTAATCCGAGGGGATCTAATAAGTGTTACAACCATGCTTCTCAAGTTACGTAATGAATTACTTCAATAATAATAATATTGGAATGCGGATGTAGCAATTATGAGTGGAGCATACATACCTTTTGAAGCTTTTGAACTTCTTTCTGCCAACCATCGACTTCAAATTTCCTTCGCATAACTCCGGTGCTCTCAGCCAACTCAATTTTGGACTGCACATCTTTGCTAATGTTGTCAAGATGGCACCATTTCCCTTTTAATGAGGTTAGATTCTCCTGCAGCTTATAAACATAGGCAGTGTGCACTTTGGCGCAACCGAACAAACGAGTCACAGCATCCCAGATTATCCCTGGCAACTGATCCATGCCTTTTTGATATACCTACTTGTCAAACAATAATGTTACTACTTGCGCCATTTTCTTTTTCACAAAATGCAAAACACCCAATGTACAAGGCAGTTTTAAAAACCTATATTCATAAGAGGTCTAAAAGCATCCCTTGTCTTTTAAAAATGAGTAATAAAAGTAAACTATTTCTTATTTATCAAACACAAAATTGGCTTATGCTTTTTGAATGCAAGAACACTCCATTGAAAAGCTATACTAAACCAAGCTTAAGTCCATGGACTCACTCGCACAAACATTTTAAACAGATACACAAACTTTTGAACTAATGCGTACAAACTTTTCAACAAACAAAAAAAAAAGATGAAAATTAAAATAAAAACGAAAAAGAATAACACTTTAGTGTTCACATGTACAAATTTTTAATCAAGCATACACAAACTTTAGTGTTCTAAAACACAAACTTTTGAACAACAAAAAATAAATAATATGAAAATGAAAACAAAGACAAAGAAAAAAAATTTGGTGTTGACAAACACAATTTTTTGAATAAACATGGATAAACTTTTTTACACATGTGCATAAACTTTTAAATAATCAAAAATAAAAAATATGACTAAAACGAATATAAAAGAAGAAAACTTTGATACTCACATACACACTTTTCAACAATTAAGCACAATTTTTTCTCAAATACGCAAACTTTTAAACACTAAAAAAATTAAAAAAAAAATATGACAAATAAAATGAAAACTCCGATATTCATCATGTCTTGCAAAGAATAGAAAAGAAAAAAAAAATTAATGAAGAGCGGCAAAGAAGAGAAAAAAAAAATTGAAGTAAAAGATGAGGGTGAAAGATAATGCAATTTAGGTGTAGGCATTATATTTTTTTTAGGAAAAGGCGGGGGCATGGGTGCAATATGAAAACGGCTTGTGTTAGTGCATACCTCTCTCTCAAACTGTGCCTTAACAACTTTGAATTATTACTTTGTTTTAGTTTTGAAGCCCAAAGCACTAGCTATTTTATAGGACCTGCGCAATAATTCCTTTCCTCTTACTCTCTTTTTCTTCCCACAGAGGTTTCAGATATCCTAACTTGGTGCTTTTGCTTTAATTATCATGCTTACGTTTGGAATCAACAAGAAGCTTACGTTTGGAATCAACAAGTTTTAATTAGAACATTGCTTTTGTACAAACAAACAACTTTTGCTTTCCAACGTGTAATAAATTCATAATCAAAGGTCACCTGATTTTGAAGTAATGCCCATCACATATATTTGTAAGAATTAATATAACAGAAGCGGCTATATCTTTGATTCACACAGGAAAAAATTTACAACTACCTCATGCAATTCATAAGCAAAGAACAACCTTTGAATGCGGGTATAATTAAGAAAATGGGAGAGTGAAGCAAATATACTTTGTCATGATGATTATGGGTAAACCATGTGCAAAACGATATTTAGAGCAATTCTCATCCACCATTACATGTTGATTATATTAAAATCTCATTCAACAGTAAAAATTTTAATGGTTGAAATTACTAAATAATTACAAGTTGAGTTTAATAATGATAAGAAATTCACATGGCGATTAAAATTAAGGTTTCTGCAGGACACTAACACCCCTTATTTCCTATTAAGCTCTAAGAAGAAAATATCATTAAGGACATTATTTTGGTCTTTTTGGACATAAACAAATGGTATCTATTATTCAGATTTTAAAACTCAGTATCTTGAGATTTCATCTAATGGTAGATGATTCAGCAAAATATTTCACAATATACAAGTAACATATCTCCATTGGCATGAGCAGCACAAGAACTATTCTGCGTTCAACTGCACTCACATTCACTTAAGTTGAAATATTACAAATAACTAGTGTCTAAACACGCGCAATGCAACATGTATCAATACGGTTCATGTAAAATTTTATATAAAGCAATTCTTGGAGTTCAACCTTTAATATTAGTCAACAATCAAAGTTATATGTTTATTTTATAATAAATGGAAAATTATTGGAAAAAAATTGTTTGCTGAGAAAGTTTTAAATGAACATGGTATTACACTACATATTTTTTTGTAGTAGTAAACAACATAATTCTCACATAATAACTTCTTGTTTATGTCACAGGTCTTGGTACATATTAAAAATACATGATTCTAATTAAAAATACATGATTCTAAGTATTGATAAAGAGTCAACTACCAATACACAGCCACAATTCAATAATATATAGTTATAGCTACATAAGTTTAGAACCAAAATTTAAACTTCACTGTTCAGTCATTAGAAAATATAATATAAACTAACGACAATCTAGATGTAACAAAACATTGATCCTTTTCTTCAACACTTGGTCATCACACCACGATCCAGTTGACCTGCAACAATCAAACGATTCCAGTTATCAAACACTTCCACTTCTAAACCCGCGTAGTTGCGCGGTGTACTTAAATGGATGCAAATCCAATTTTTCATTTGACATTAGTTATAAAATATATCGATTACCTAAAATGAATGCAAAAAATATTAAAGTTCATATTTTAGAGAAGAATGTGCACTAAAATTATACATTAAAAATTGATTAACTAGTGATGACACTCAACGTATATTTCTAAAAACTTTCTTATTCTCGACATTGGTAGTGTCAAACTTATTTTAGGAACCTTCATCGCATATTGAAATCTTTAGACCTCTCAGTTTGGTAACTCTTTTTTGCTAATGTTTAAAATGAATTAAATTGAGAAATTTATTTAATTTGAGTGGAATTGATTTGATATATAACTTATGTTTGGAATAAATATGTTAAATATAATTTGAATTGATTGAGAATTGTGTTTTTAATACAATAAATAATGTTTGAACTAATTTTAAAAAAAATAAATTAATGTTTTAAATTCAACTTGTATTTAACATTTAACCATCGATCATTTCACCCTATGTGACAGTGATGTGGATGCAGTTACTAAAGATCAGAATTTTCGTGACATAATAGAACTGTGAGCCCTTTATAATTATTTATTTTAGAAATTGCAATATACAATTAATTATAAGTATAAATTGATCTTGTAAAACCAATCAAACATTAAATAAATATTAATTATTGTTAATCGTCATTCCATTTAAGATCATAATGAGAATGAAAATCTTTTTTACAAACATTATTTCTTGTCATCTTTTTTAATGACATATATTTACCAATTTACCAAATCTGATAATGACCAAAATACATTGCATTTCAGATCACCATACACTCAATTAGCAGACACAGTCACAACCCATCCTTATAACTTTTTTCTTCCCTTTATTATTTCCTTTTCTCTCACGCCATTTCCTCCCTCTCAGAGTCTCTCTCCTCGTGTCCCTCTTTGTTGCTCCCATGGCGTGACATCCACCGCGACCACTGTCTCCACCCATCGCTATCTTTCCCACTCGCCGCCCCAACGTCGTGACATCGCTGCCTCCCTCCTTCCCACATGAGAATCACGTTTCTCTCTTCCAATTGTAAACCCCTAATGTATAAACTCACGTGCGGGTTGCACGCTATTTATTTTAATTTATAAATTATATTAATGTTTAACTATTATATTTCATTTACATATTTTTTTAATATTAACTTCATGTACATGACAGTACGTTTCAAGACAAAAATGTCATGTTTGTTTTTATACATAATGTTTCAAAACTAACATAAGTGGAATGCATTAAAATAGGAAATTATTTAATTTAAATTGAATTAAATTTTAAATTAAATACTATATTCAAAATTAATTAAATAAAATATAATTTCACATATTGTTCCACCATAAAATAAGACTTTTTTGATACACAATTAGATATCCATAGGTGGGTCTTGTAACTAATTACATATTTGCCTTGTAGGCACTTAATAGTAGGATAATTGACCCAAAAATTTAAGAGTGCTTTATACCTGAAGGTTAGATTGAACCCTTAATATTTGAAAGAATGAACTCCTTCCAACCAACCACACATCTGAATTTCATAAAATAATATTTGATTTGATCTGAATATTTTTTATTAAAAATTAATTTGAAATTTAATTATTTTGTTTAGACTAAATTATACAATATATGACATAAATAAAATGATTATACGTGGAAAAGAATAAAATATACACATAAATAATTATATGTTATGATTAATTATCTACATCTTCTATATGATTAAATAATTTAAATTTTAAACATCTATTATTAAGGGACAACATCTTTTTGTTGTTAATAGTAGATCATCTTTTTATTAATTAATTATTTATAAACAAACATGATCACTAATTAACACACAGCAATCCGCAATAACAAGAAAGAAAATAAAAAATTTATAGAGATAAAATATTCAAAATTTTAAAGCTCTTATCTCTCAAAATACGCTTACTTTTTAATTAGAAAATAAAAATAAAAAGGTTATCTATATATTTCTTAAGGGAGGTTATCAATTTTTAAGGTAAACCTAAAGCGGTTATGTACTAAACTTCACTCTCTCTCTCTCTCTCTCTCTATAAGATCTAAATATAACATTGGGATCGGATCCAGAGAAGCAGCCCACATCACATTGGTTGGAGACTAAGAGATAATTGAGAATCTCGCTCTGAATTACCATAAACTGAAACCCTAGATTCACCATAAACTGTGCAGTATCCATCAAAATCTGTTGGAGAATGTGTAAGTTTGAGATTCAAGAGGGGGAAGGGAGAGAAATCACAATGGGTCTCACGATTCTCTCTGAGGATGATTACGAAGAAGAAGAAGAAGAGGATCTCGATCAGTATGAGCCTTATGTCAACCGTCCAATGACCGATGACGAAACCGCCGAATATTGGAAGCAGGTGGTCCAGAGTAAGGTGCTTCCGCGTGCCCTGTAACGCTATCGCTTTCTCTTTTCATCAGAATTATCATATCATATGATATAATATTAATAATTATTTAGGGATTTGACGTTGAGCGCTTTGGGGGTATGCTGCCCGGTGGAATTGTGCCAATTAGCATCGACGGAACACAATGATCGACTTGTCCAAACGAGCTTTGCAACTCTATAATGGGCAAAACGTATAATTTATTGTGAACATACATGCCTTCTCTATGTAATGTTATTTCTTTTATATATGTTTCATTCAAACCTGCTGCTAATCTTATTTGCCTATTCTGTAGAATGTGGCTTTCGAGTTTGATCGGCTTGTCAATGCCACTCATCAATCTGTTGCGGGCACCATGTTCTACATCACCTTTGCTGCACTCTCTGGCAACACATCCCACACCTTTCGCGACAAAGTATGGAAGAAGCTGCACAACCTAGAACCAGAAGTCAAGTTTTGCGAGATGATCATATGAGTTTTGCCTAGGTAATTGGTAATTAGAGAGGATAGAAGAAGAAATAATCCTGTATTGTTCTTGTGATGTTTATGTGGTGTGTGTCTTCAGGATATCTGATTTTATTTTAGTTGATCTTCTTCCTTGCACATAACTGTTGACAAATGATAAATTAGAAATGTAATGGTATTGAAACATGTCATTGTTGTGGTTTATAATATATTTAAAACTTTGTTTCCAACTGTAATGTGATTCGACTGTATTTTTGCACCTTATTGTTTGCATTGTAGACGATGTAATGATGCTAAGCTTCTCTTTCAATTTTGTTTTCAGGAAGCTGGCCTGCGCCGAGCAGTTTAGTTATGTTATTATATGCTGGGTCACTTTTGGGGTTGATGATCCTGTGTACAAGCTTATGACTGCTTTTAATCTAGTTCCCTTTTGGTTTATGAATTCTGTTCCATGCATGGACCTGATATTATTATGCAGTTGACAGCTTCTGGTGATTTATGTTATTATTGCAAAGCTTCAACTTTTATATGATATTAATTAAGGCCTGCAAATTTACTGAATTCTGGTTTGGTTTTCTTTTCTTTTGGGGAGAATGTTTGGTCCCTACTGGCTACCGTAAAGAGCCTTCTTTTCATTCAATCCGCGGATCATGAGCAAAGCATGAGTTACCTAGCCAAATAGTAACAAATGATAAATGAACTCCACAGTTTGTGTTGAAATATGAAATAATTGAAAGTTGAGGATGATTATCAAAATATTAGGTACTAATAACTCTCTGTATCCGGTTCTACAACTAATATATGTTGTCTTGTATGGCATAGACATCAAAAGGGACCTACTTTCATGGTTACATGAGTAGCCTCCAATAGGTCAACCGAACGTTTCACTTCCTTACCATTAATAATCTCCTTAAAAAGATAAGGTCTCTGGCTGATCCGTCCATAGCCATGATCCGACCAACCTTCATAGTTTTTTATGATCCAGTATTTTTCTTCTCTTCTTGTCGTGCCTATGATTAGCTTACCATACCCTACCACAAGTACCGATACCTTCTTTATAATCTTTCGAATTTTTGGGACCATAATATATCTCATCCTGCAAAATAATACAAAATAGATGAAACTCGTGATTAAAATATTTGTATATAAATTCACTCACCATAAGAAATTATTTATATAAATGAAAATGTCATACTTACTGCTTGCAAATCATGTAGGTCAGATGTGGCTATGATCATAGCAGCTATTGGATGTTGATCCACCTCTTTTTTCATATTCTTACTCTCAATTTCCTTAAAAGTTTCAAGGCGGTATTTTGGCTGCTGGAAAAAGTATACAAGATATATTACACAATTATCATAGAGATACTGAATAATTAATTTTAGATTAAAATTTTAAGAAGTCATGAAAATAGAATAAAATGGAATGACAAAAATTAATACCTGTCTGTCAATAGTATGTTTTTGCCTTTTTGCTACGAATGGGCACATGTCTTCTGTTACACAGCCATTTCTACCAATTCTTGTTCTGTCAACAAATTGTTGATCAAGTCCTGGGGAGAAAGTGTTATACAATCCTCTCCCTCGCGTTTATCTTTGATGTTGTAATGGGACTCCACGGCTCCTGTGGCTGCTATTGCCCAACAACATCCTAAGCAATAAGAAGAAAATTAGAAATGAATCTCATTAACATCATATTGATTGATAATTAATATATATATATATATACACACACATACATACACTGTAGTGAAGAGAAACATAAATAGATAACCAAAATGATCGACAAATTAAACCCAACTTAGCATGATTAATCTCAATTGCATTAGTTAGCTTGTAGAAACCTTACCACATTCTCCTTGATGTTTGACTTTACTTAGTATACCTGCTACATTTCTCCAATCTTTCTCCTGTATTAATCAAAATATGTTAAAAGAAAAATACAAGGGAATAATACTTACCTCTCTTATCAATCTCTCTCTCTCTCTCTATATATATATATGTATGTATGTAAGTACTTACATCGAGATATTCCTTTGTTGGTGCCATTAGCTACAAATTTTCAATTGTAATCTTAATGCCTACAAAAAGAAGCATAAGATTAACAATTAGATGATAAGAAAGCTTAAGCCAGAAGTGGCAAGCAATTACAAAGTTGAAGGAAGTGCTTTGAAGGACCCCCTCAAGAGAAAAGGACCTACCACAGCACACTAAGGCAGTAAGAAATGTAATCAAAACCAAAACAAGTTATTACAAACAGATCCAAGATTACTAGAACTACCAAATTGAAGTTGAAATTCATCTTTATGATTAATGAGCACATTATTTTCCATGATGCAAAATAAGCTCTTCCCGTATTACTTCTAATCAAAGCATGATCTTATCCATTTTTTTTTTAATTAGATTCTCTATTGATATGCAAAACAACCACAAAGAGAGAAAATAGATGAGAAATGACAATTAAACTTGGTGAGGCTTTAATTTGCATGATTCAGGAACTGCTTCATCAGCTTGAGTGTAACAAATGCTATGACACAATAACAAGCTTTCTTTTTTTACTATGTGAAATTACTTAGAAAAATCAGATTCTTAAGACATCAATTGAAAAAAACAATTCACTACAAGAAAGAGAACGCTTTTACATGCCTCACAATTTCATGCAAAATAGAATAGACATTTCAAGTGCACAGAGCTCTAGCTAAAAAATGTAGAAAGAAAACTCAAGAGTACCAAAATCTTGAGCGAAAAATGTGCCATTATTTTTTTGTTTGGTATCAACCGAAATTAAAGGGATATACACGAGAGAGTGTTGTTAAGTTCTTCAATTCATCAACAACAACAGAATGAAAATTTAAAAGAAGAAGATCCAAACATGGCATCATATATCAAGCAAACAAAGCACGCACATCTAATATCAGAAATCATACACCTCCCATGGAAGCATATCAACAGAAAACCAGAAAGAAACTAAAGGGATATACACGAGAGAGTGTTGTTAAGCTCTTCAATTCATCAACAACAACAGAATGAAAATTTAAGAGAAGAAGATCCAAACATGGCATCATATATCAAGCAAACAAAGCATGCACATCTTTGCTAAATGCATTAAAATAAAATCCATAACTCATAAAAGAATGAACTTTTAGAAAGCGATTCTTGAAGTTAATCTCACATTTAATATCAGAAATCATACATCTCCCATGGAAGCATATCAGCAGAAAACCAGAAAGAAAAAACTGCAGGAAAACTGAGATGGAAATGGAAGCATATACAGGGAGAATGTTGAAATGAATGAACTGAATTTCATTGAATGAATTGGTGGTTTCATTGTGGTGAATGAATCCAATATATATGTGTACACTATAGATATTTGTGTGTGCTAATTACAGCTGTACTATTGTAACTAACTAAAACTGTTAACTAACAAAACTAACAACAGTTATCGTGACTTGCTTTGCAAGTAAGGCTGTTAGCCTTTTGTTGATAGCTTGTCACACTTGTTTGTACTCTCGTTATTTATTTAATTTATATATCCTTCTTTACAGCTTTTAGATCCTCAAGGGATCCAATTGCAGTATAGTCGGGTATAGTCGTATCCACAGGGATTGTTGTTTTAAAACAGTCGTCTTTGAATTGTGATACCTTAAGCTATAAGGAGTGATTGATTTTGTTGAGTAAATTAACAAAGAAACAGATTGCAAATAAATTGAAAGTACGAAAGCAATAATGGAATTGAGTTAAGCTAGTGAAGAAAGGTGTTGGGATTCGAATAGCAATATTCCTTCAATGTAACCAATGACCTAGTTAATATGATCTATGAGTTCTTTGATTTTAGCGCCACCATTTCTTAACTTAATCATCTCTTACAAGCATGTTAAGATCACTCGGTTCCCTTTATTATGTTGTCAATTTTCTTGCACAAACTTAATAAAAGTAACTCAACATTAATTCGGGTGTTAAAACGACTAATTATTCATTCCAGTTACGGTAACTAAAAATTAGATGAATTGATCTAGGTCAAACTCAAATGATTGCAACTTTCGTCCACAACACTTAAGTATAGAGTCAAGCTTTTGCATAGTAAGATTGAACTTAACTTGGTTATAACTTAAATAGTATAACTTCCGCTCATACAAGTAAGTCTCAAGTCAAGAATCAATAAACTAAACAAAGGCTAGCATTAAGTATAAGATCAATCATTAAAATCATAGAACATCATATAATCATAAACATAAGTCAAGATGGATCCATTTAAGAAATAAAGCACATCAAATCCCAACAATAAAGAAAGTTAGCTATCCATAGTTATGGATAGGTTACAAGCTTACACGGACTTAGAGCAATGGTAAGTTGAAGAGGAGTGATGGATTGCTTCCACACTTCCACCATGAACTACAACTTTTGGAATTTCTCCAGCACTTCCCCTAAGGGATTCTTTAGCTCCTAAGCCTTTCTACCTATTCCTAACTCAAGTATAGAGTGTATAGTATAGTAGGAATGAATGGAAATTGATGATATGAAATGCAGGGATGCCTCCCTATTTATAGGCAAAGCTTCAACCGCCAGACACGCTAGGCGTGCACCTGGCGTGCGCTAGGCGCGGTTGGTGAACACGCCAGGCGTGGTTGGTGAGGTGGCTGGCAGCTTGGTCCACTGTGGCGGCTGCTTCTGGAAGGTTAGGTGAGGACGCCTGGCGTGCGGCTGGCGTGCGCCTGACTTGTGCACCTGGCGTGCGCCTGACTTGTGAGCCTGGCCCATATACTTTTCTTGCCTCGCCGTCCTTTGTATGTGTCTTTCCTACATGGGATTTTACAAGAATTGTATCAATTTATACATATATGTATCCACGCCTTAAAACTTAAGAAAATCATATATTGGCTTAAAATTTTATCTAAAATAATCCATATAAGTGTCATCTAAGCCTATAGAAATACCAAAATATGACACTTATCACCTTTCTTTTTATGTTAATATTTAACATATCCATTCTTGAAATTCTTGAATATCATATATTTTTATCACAAAAAAGATAAAATAAAAATTACATAAAACAAGTGAAACAGGACTTACAAGGAAGAGCTTGAAAGAAGAGTTCTTCTTTCTTGAGAAAATGAAGGGACTTTTGAACTCACTTCCTCTAATTTCTACAAAAGATATAATAAAAGAATCAACTTTTGTTCATAGTCTTAGAGTTAAAGAAGAAGAAAGGAAAAATAGGAATGTTTACATGCCAAATGCTACTCTTCACTCCTCTTATTTTTTCGTGTGTGAATGCTGCTATTACTGGCCATGTAAAATCTCAAGTTCCAAAAGAAGAAAAACAATTGCAAGAGAGAAATTATTACGTGTGACACGAGTCTAACACATTAATTTTGTTCGCATACAACCTTGAGTTTTATCATTTTTATTATATGTTTCACTATGTATTTTGGGGTTTCATAGAGTGAAATCCATTTTTATTACACGTGTTTAAAAATGATGGATTAAACTTATACTCACATAATAATTTCTCTGATTGTAATTATTAATGGTGTGGCACGAGCATGTTAGGATGGAATGGAAATAAAATGTAAAACATAGAAATGAAATTTGTACTTACGGAGAGCCATGAAATATCTACAAAATTAAATTAAAAAATAACTTTAACTGAGATGCTTTATTAGTGGGAAAATATTATTTATCTGGATCCTATTATTAAAAAATCTGATTAAATCAGTTCAACTTGACTATAGGTTATTAAAAGGGTAGAAGTCTCCCAGAATTTTATTTTTTTTTCATTCATAGAATTTGACTCAAGATCACTGATTAAGATGCCAAGACTTGTACTACCTGAATCAACCCCATGTTACTAATTATAATGATTATTTAATGTAATAAATCACTACAAGAAAACAGTCTATTACCGTCGGAATTACCGCCGAAAATTTTCACAATTTCCCTTGGCTTTTGACGTTACCGTCAGATTTACCGTCAGTCATCGGGTGAAGGTAAAGTGATCGATGGTAATAGATTTACCATCGGGTAACTGTAACTGACGGTAATTATCCCCGAACATCACCGACGAAAACCGGTTCACATATGAGCACATTTAAACTAGTTTACTGTCGATTAAATGAGACGGTAAAGATAACAATATTTTATTCCTACACCACCGTTGGTAACTACCGACGATATGCATATCTCTATTTTATCCCTTTACCGCCGGTCTCAACCGATGGTCAATATATTAGTATTTTATTTGTTCGTTTACCGTCAGTTAGGAACGACGATAAAATAATAATATTTTATTCCTTTACCACCGTCGAGTGCCACCGACGATAAAGATATTACTACTTTATTCCTTTACCGTTGGCTATAATCGACGGTAAATTTATTAATATTTTATTCGTTCGATTACCGTCTGGTATTCCCGCAGTTGACCCAGAAATAGAGTGTCCGATGGGGTCCCCCAGACGTTAACGGTGAGCTAAGTACCTCAGCCGTAAACCCGATTATGGTTTCGGCTACTGGCCACGTGGGTCCATACCTCCTCTTCGTCCAAGGGAGGGGGCGAACTTCCCTCAGGTGCACTCTGCATCTGCTGAGTCTGAGCCTCCGCTAATGATTCTTCAAATACAGCCTACGTAAATAATTGATAAAAATTAACTTTATTATAATTAAGTTAAAAAACAATAACAAATAAAATTCAAAATTGAACAAATTAAAATACTTACAGTGGTTTCCTCTGAGCGTGCATCGACCTACCTCGACTTGTCGTGGGTCAGCATGTGGGTCTCATGGAACAATTCTGTATCAGTCGGCGGCCTTTTGAGAGTTTTTTTTCCTGCTCGTTAAAGACCAACTACTTAATTAACTAATTAACTAATTTATTAAACCCGAGATAAATTAACTTAAACACTTATTGTCGTGATTATTACCAGTCTCTGCCGTGTGTCAAACAAGCTGGCAGAGCCCCTTGTGTGCACGTTGCCACCCCTAACCCATATTCTACACACGCTTCGAGCTGGCTGATCGGGCATTGTAGTCCTCGGTAGCCCAATAGCGCTTCAACTCCCCTAGCTGGTCGGGAGTCATCCAATCGGGGTTCGAGGTCATCCCCTCCTTGATATCTCGATACAACTGTTTTAGGCGCCTTCCAGCTCAGTAGTAGAACGCCTTCTTCATGGCCTCATCCTCTGTCGAATCGATGGTAAAATTATCCTAAAAAAAATATTAACAATCAGATGAAACAATTTAATTGTTATATATTACTTAATATTTTAAAAAATAATGAATGGTAAATTACACCTAACCTTGAAGACACCTAACCTTGAAGACGTTGTACATCTGCTACTTCTCCTCAGGTCGAAGATCCTGCCACTTTCCGACGGCTCGAGTATAGCACTTCTACACTGCCTCCAACACAGCTCGCTTTCCAAGGCGGTGAGGAGTAAACCTATACAGACATAAAACCAAAACGTGTTAAATAAATAATAATATAAAAACTTACAAATTAATAAATTAATAAATTAAACTATTAATTACATAGCTGTTGTAACTATGATCGACTCGCAGAATGGGCCGATCCTCGATCGAGGATGAGTCAGTGCGCGGGTCACCACCTCTCGGAGTACTACCCCCCTGCTGTTGAGTCTTCGTGAACATCAGAGTACTCTCCGGCAGCTGGCTATCGGTCGGGGAAAAGACTCGGGGATAAATGTCCGAATAGTTCTCAAACATCGCCGCCTCATCCCCTGGCGCTGGCGGACATATGAAAGATAGTGACGGATGGTTACCGGGATGACAACCTCAGGGTGGGCATAAAATCGCGCTCAGTCTGTGATCCGGAGGAGCGGGGCGACGACATCCTGCCTCCCCTCCCCCGCTTAGGGTGTCGTGAGGGGAAGTAGTCAGAAACCTGCTTTTTTCCCTTGTCGCCGGCCATTAGTTAACTACACAAAATTAAAAAATTGAAGTTACCATATACATACATAGCATAACATACATACTAACATAATATCACAAACATAATATATACATACATTATATTACTAACATAATATATAATATATAATATATACCTACTATATACATATATACTATACATACATTAATAATAACATCCTACATGCATACATACATACTATATATAGTAGATACTTTATAAATACATACAGACATACTATATACATACTAACATACCACATACATACTAACATATATACTATTTACATAATATAATACAATGGTTCAACACAGTACCTACCTTATAACATACAAAATTAAAATACTACATACATATACATAATAACATATATATTATAACATTGTGCATAACATTCAAAATTAAAATACTAACATATACATAACATACATTATAACGTATTCACAACGCACACACATAAAATACATATAAATTACACATCAAAATAGACATATCATACATATATCAATGTATAATAACATAATATATTTATATAATATAAACATTATCTAATAACATAATAACAATAATTAATAAACATAATATATATGCATAATAACATAATAACAATCATTATGAATAATAACATAATATATATATATAATACAAAATTAAAAACAAAAACATACACACGTTGGGCACAAAAAATCGGATAGATAAGTACATAGTTATGTAATAGGGAATCCCCTCTATGGGCACATCAAGCATGACAACTCTTTGCCAATTTAGCAAGATAAACTGGTCCAAAGGTTTAGAAACGTAGGCTCAGACCTGAACGCGGGCTCTGCCAGGTGTTATAAAGAAAGAAAGAAGGTAAAGTAAAGATTAAGATTAAGGAAAAGGAAGTTAATGCCGCCCAAGCGGCGTTCGAATAAGCAAAGTAAAGAAAGTTATGATATGAAATACGTGTGCGCTAAATGGGTGTATAATACATCGCATGTGGGCGAAGGCCCTAGGGTGTATAATACATTGCGTGTGGACAAAGGGACCTAGGGTGTATAATACATCGCGTGTGGATGAAAATCCTAGGGTGTATAATACATCGCATGTGGACGACGACCCTAGGGTGTACGATACATCACGTGTGGACGACGGTCCTAGGGTGTACCATACATCGTGTGTGGGTGATGGTCTTAGAATATACGGTGCATCGCGTGTGGACTCTAGTCCTAGGGTGTACAAGAAAGAGAGACAAGTAAACAGAACCAGAAAGAACAGACTAGCAAATAGTACAAGAAAGAGATACAAGTAAATAAACTGGAAAGGACAATCTAAGAAATAGTACAAGAAAGAGAGACAAGTAAACAGGATCAAAAAGAACAGTCTAATACATAGTACAAGAAAGAGAGACAAGTAAACAGAACTAGAAAGAACAGTCTAATAAGTAATACAAGAAAAAACCGTGAATTCTTCCATGCATAAGATATCTGTTTAACATGATGTTATGTCCAAGTATCGCGGCTCATCAAGTGAAATAGCATCATGAGATGGCTCCGCTAGTGCAAGTACGTGGGTAAGTGGAACAATATCACAATACCCTGATGAACAGGAATAGGAAGCACGCTAACTTTTACCTAGGTAAAGCAAGAGTAGATTCCCCAATGACCTAGTAATTAGATAAGGTTGCTCAAGACTAGAATGGGCAATAACAAGTAGAGACCCCCTGAGTGGCGGGATCATAATTGAGTAAAGAAATGAGTAGTTAATCCCCAGAGGGTTCCCATTGAGAACGTGACGTTCTCATCCTCCACTCACTTGTGATTCTAGGTGGGCGTGACGAGTATGCCGGAGCGGAATAGGCATCAACGGATGAGCAAAGACCTTGGCGTCAGTAGGTTCCAGGGGAGCAGCAGGACTATAGTTGGACCTACGCATCGGGACTCCTAGGCATACCATATTTTGTATGTATTAGCTTAATGGATTAGTTATGCCATTAGCTCGTAGTGCAGTAATTGTAATATGTAACTATAAACAAATGTGTAACTGCTTCTGGACCTGCATGTATAAATATATTATGTTCTTTATGAGTGTGTTATGGTCACTTAACTGTTAGGTTATTAAACGCTTAAGTCTTGTAGACTCTATCGCTAGCTTGTATATGTATGCCTTCTTAGAACGCACACGACTCATATTTTTTTTGTCCCAATAAAGAAGTGAAAAAGTTTTAAAAATTGGTACGTATTTTCATTAAGGATATATTTTCAAGTATACACATGGGGCTAGAAGTATCCCCACCAAAGCAGTTAACAACTCTGGGAGCTGTGTTTACGACTATAGTGTAAGCAGAAATCAGGGGTGTTACAAAGGACGTGGTTGTTCACGATTGGTTTTCACATACCGTCGGTTGTGACTGACGGTAATTTTTGTCGCGCCTTTTTCCTCGAAAAATTACCGCCGCCTGTACTGTCGGATATTTATTCTGTCAGTAATTACATGTCCTCTTCCCCAGTTCATTTTATTAAACCGTTTAACGTTGGTCAAATTTGGTTTTTCGATGGTATTACCGTCGGGTCACATCCGACGATAATGCTTTGACGGTAATAGTCAATTTTCTAGCAGTGAATTGATTTTACCATTTTGTCTTCACTGAAAATGAAAATTTTAATTGTTATCATGTTAATCTTTTCATTAATATTTGTTTGTTCTTTTTTTAAAAAAAATATATTTAAATGAAGAAATTAAATATAAAGAGTAAAATAGGAAAAGAGAGAAACAAAAGGTAATTCTCAAAGGGTAAATAAAAACTTAAAAAAGAAAGGTTCGAAAAGCTTATATAACTATTTTTTTCCCTAAGTATATTACCCTGACACTATGCTAATGTTTGTATTAGAAGGTTTCCTTATGTGTCAATTTTCATGGTTTGTGCATTCTTCACACCAATACTATTTGTACTCAATTCATCTCGCACTTATTTTTTTTTTCTTTCCTTTTTTTGAACCCCTATATATTTATAGTTTCCTATTTTATCCTAGTCTTTATTTAACAATGGTAAGTAGCAAGAAATATATGTTGATCAAGTGGTCTAAAAACTTAAAATGTATTTTAGCACTTGAACCATTGTTCTAGCTACTACTTGCCAACACTCTTGTTGGCATAAATTGATATGAATGATAATAACACGTCATTAAAAGGGTTAATTATGTTTTTAGTCCCTGTAATATGAAAACTTTGGTTTTAGTCCCTCATGATAAGTTTTAGTCCCTGTAAAATGTGGAAATTTGATTTTTGTCCCTGTATACGATTGGTGATGGACGGTGATGGTGTGTCAGTTAACCCGTCGTCAGGGACTATTTCTACATCACCGTCCATCACCAACCATCCACAGGGACCAAAATCAAATTTTTCACATTTTACAGGGACTAAAACTTGTCATGAGGGACTAAAACCAAACTTTTTCATATTACAGGGACTAAAAACTTAATTAACCCTCATTAAAATATATCAATCTCTAATAAATTCTAACATTTTTTTAAAATTGTTTTTAGTTAGTCTTTTTGTTATTGTTTTTCTTTATGGTAAACAAATGTTTAAAAGAAGAAATTAGGAACATAGATAAAAAAGTAAAATAACAAATGTTTGAAAGGTTCAGAAAGGAAAATTTCAGAAAGTTTAATAAATTATTTTATTATGTATGTGTCCTTGGTAAGTATTTTCTTTTTTATCATTATATATCTATGGCAGCGTACCTTGGCTCTTTAACCAGAGTTCTCAAGAAATTGAGAAAACCTTTGCTGGAAAGTCTCGGTCCCCTTTAAGAGACCTCAGTCAGGTCAAATCAGATTAGTCAGAATCTTGATAATAGGACCCAGATACTGGTGGTTCAATCAAGACAAAAAAAACCTATACCAACCTATTCTTAACTAACTAATTAAGTAACCATGAATAAAAAAAATAATAAATAAAACTCAGTGATTTAAACCGTTTTGATAAACGAATTTAAAACATAAGATGAAGATGAGAAAATGAGAGATTATAGGTTCGTAAGTTTGTTTTGAGACTTGAGGAAAGAAAGAGGAATGGAAGGAAGGGAAAGTGGGAGCTATGAGGGTTGGATTGTGAGGGGTGAACGACCTTGTCCTCAAATCCAAACCCTTGTTGTAGGTGGCTTCAACTGTTAGCCTTGAGAGCAAAAGATTTGGTGTTTTCTAGAGATGCCCTCTAGCTCGGGATTCTCTATTTGGGTTGCTTATCCGGGGTGTGTGTGTGTGTGTGTTCTCTCAATCTATTTATTCCTCTCCAAATCTATATGTTTCTCCTCTCATCCTCCTCCTTTTCATCTGATTTCCCCTCTTTTCTTACCCTCTCTCTCGTTCCTAGGGTTCCGTTTGGCCTCCTTGGGTCTTGTTTTTGACATGTCGCTTTCAGGGCTACAGGACAAGCCCTCTGTTGCGTGGGTCCTTGTGCCTGCAGCTTTAGCTAAGACATGTCACTCTCAAATCTTACCTCAGAGCAAATCTCACACTCAAACTACCTAGTATGAACAACATCTTTGGGATGTGGGGCAAGATTCAAAGCCCTCCAATCCATAACCCCTCATAGTTCCCCTTCTTGTCTCTTTGTGGACATGATCAAAGCATATTTTATGACAGCACCCTATGTCAAACCCTTGATGACCACACTAGAGGCAAGTGTTTATGCATCTAATTTAATCAATCATTAGTGATTATCCTTAACTTATGTGTTACAAAAGGGTTTATATCACTCGGTTAACGAAATAAGAACTATTCACAATTCTGTTACAATTCAATTTCGTTTTTTTTAACTACTACTAAATCACGCCCCTTTTAGTGTGTAGTAGTATTTGTATGAGACTAGGTTGAATTCGAGAATTATTCACGTGGTGTGGTGAGATGTTTAGCTGCTTAATATATGTGTCAATTATAATTACCAAAAAGAAAATGTCAATTATGTATGATGGTGTTGTACAAACGAAAATAGTATCTCTCATGTTTCGTAAAGGAATTATTAGGATAATAATGGTTATATTAATGAATGAGCTTGGTGGCAACTAGCTAGCATATGAGCATGAAATGTGCATGGGCATGTATGAAAAGGGAATGGATAAAAACAGAGAGAGACCAATGTAATGACAAAAGACATGACCCAAAGAAAATAAAAATAAAAAGACAAAAACATCAAATGAAGATCAATAAATAAATAATAAGCCGAGTTTCTTTCTTTCTAGCTAGGTTTTGGGATTTCAGCTTCTTAGCAATTTTAAGGCTCTTTTTTTACACAGTACGCAGTAGCTGCAGCTTTATCCATTTAAGGAAACATTTTTGACCCACTGAGACATGTGTACTGATTTAAGAAATGATAGCTACAATTTTGTCCTTTAATATTTAATACTTAAGTAAATGATTTTTTTTATTATTAGAAATCACTATTATTGAAGCTTTAACTTGTTCGGTTCACGGGGCTCAGCCACCTTCGCCCTGCTTTTGAAATGGAAGAGAAAGCGAGCTGATCTTCACTGGCCATGGATGGCGGCAGTGGCTGCTGGGGAGATTAGAAAAAATAATTTGTTTTTAAATTTTTAATTTGATGACGTGACATGGGATGTTAATTAAAAGTGTTAAATTAGATTGCATCAAATGGATTAATGTCAAATGCAAAATATTAATATCAAATTAAATATTTACTATTTTTTTTATTATGGTATCTACATATATCTGCTAACTATTATTATGGTATCAATATTAATATGTTTCCAATCTGTTTAGTGTTGAGTATGTATTTATGATATGTGCACATTAGTTTAGCGCATGTACAGTTAGTTGGTTAGCTTATGGAAGTTAGATTATATAATTAATAGTTAGTCAGAATTATGTTATCACTGCTTAGAGCTAGATTAGTTACTCAACTATTTGTATATAATGTAATTCTTTGTGTGCATTAGACAACCTATTGCAAAACACATTAATCAAGTATGTCAAATTTAGAGTACACTCCTAGGATCTTGTGTAACCTCATATCCATAGAAACGTAGTTAACATGTTACGATCCAAACACAAAAGGCCAACAACAACAGTATGTGGCATACGTCTTCTCTTTTCTTATCTTTCACCATTAATTAATATGGCTTCTTCTTTTCCTTGAGCACCACTAATAGTACGGAGGACGCAATTGGTTTTCGGTAGTGCGACTCTTTAATTAAAACAGAGGGTGCGATGGTGATGAATGGTAGTGGCAGTGGCGCCATTCAGTGTGGAGACTCTCATTTTAGTCACTTATTCCACTTTATCTACAGCTTGCAACCTCATTCAAAGGGAAGAAATAAAATTGAGATTGGGAGTGATAAATGGCAGATCAATAAATAAAAAATAAATAAAAACAAATTGTCCCGTGAAACAAATTAAGCAGGAGAATGAACCAACAAAATGGAAATTGAATAAAAGAAACAAAACAAAAATCAATAAGAATCAATCATGGAAACTTACTATTTTAGCCTCGTTAGGAAACAACAATTATTGCAGATCGGTAAATAAAGAGGTGGACAGAAGCTCCCCAAAATCACCATGGAACCTATAGAAAATAAAATAAAATGTCCTTTGAACCAATAAGAATCAATAATAGAAACTTACTATTTTAGCCTCATTAAAAAATGGGAATGACAAAATTAGGATAGCAGTAACAAAATAAATGAATCCTAACACAGAGAGTAAACAAACCCAAATATGATGATGACTAACTTAATCAAAAAAAAAATTGTTTAATTAAATTCAAATGCAAGAAAACTTAACATTATAAAATCAATAGTTATTTAAAATTAAAAATTGTTTAATTCAATTCAAATGCAAGAAAAACTTAAAATTATAGAATCAATAGTTGTTTAATGTATAAATAGATCACTATATGATTTTCCATGTATCCCACACAACAACACGAAACAAAGATCACTAAAAAATTTTATACAGACACACCCTTAATATAATAAACACGCTTCATCTAGTGGAGGAGTTATACAACAAAGACAGTGATCATGTAAAATAATTAATTCTGTCTTGCAATTTTGAGAATAAAATATCAACGTGAATAAAATATCAACGTGACCTAGTATTTTATTTTCTTTCAAACTTTTACTGATAAATAAATAAGCCAAGAAAGAATAGGTGCAATCTGTTGTAATCGTAAATGAAACTTTCTCGCCTAAAAAGTGCAGAAACCCAAAAAACACCAAGGGCATATTTGTGTATTAGACCTTTTTGGCAGTGATTGCGGGCCTTAGTAAATTCGCGAATAAACTAATTCTTTCGGATAATAAATCAATGGTTGATGCAACCAGACCCACTTTCATGAAGGATTATTATTTTTTGTATGATTAAATTGTTTACGCAAATGATTAATCATGTCTTGCGATTTTATTAATTAAAAAAATAATGTAATTGCAACATCTACAACGGATATCTAAATACGATATGTTACAAATATAACAACAAAGTATCATTGCAAATATGTAAACAAAATATTCGTGAAAGAAAAAAAAATTACGAAAATTAAAAAGAAAATCGTAATAGTAAACAAACACAAATATGATATCAGTATAATACTAACTCAATCATAAAAAATTGTTATTTTTTCAATAGTTATTTAAAATACAAATATATCATTATAAGGTTTTCAATGTAACCCACACGAGAAACAAACAATATCAACATATTACTAACTCAATCATAACAAATTGTTATATCAATAGTTATTTAAAATATAAATATATAACTACGGTTTTCAATGTAACCCAAATAAC
Organism: Nissolia schottii; assembly: GCA_003254905.1. Lineage (NCBI taxonomy): Eukaryota > Viridiplantae > Streptophyta > Magnoliopsida > Fabales > Fabaceae > Nissolia > Nissolia schottii. The sequence continues at coordinate 43,692 of QANU01016478.1, forward strand.
AGAAACAAACAAAGAGGGCTAACAGACTTTATACAGACACGCTCGAAATATAATAAAATTGCTTCATCCAGCGGAGGAGCTACCCAACAAAGACGAAAATGATGATCATGTAAAATAGTAACTTTTTTAGAATCCAATTAATTTAAAAGGACAACTATAACCTTATCAATGAGAACTCGCTTAAGAATGACAATAAAATGCCAAACCGTTGTAGTTTCGTTTAACTTGGATTGAGAAATAAATTAACTGAGAAAGAAAAAAATGTTAAATAAATTAACTGAGAAAGAAAAAAATGTTGTGCATCCTCATGGGAAGCTTTCCGATGCCAGTGTGGACTACGGTAAATTCATAAATAAGCTGCCTCTATAAGATAATGAAGAACGAGGTGGTATAATCAAACCCGTTTACATAAACATCTGTTTAAAAGTTGGACCAAACTATTTACACAAATTATTACATGTGTTCAGTAAATTTGATTCCTTAAGAAAATCATCTCACCTTACGTAGAACATCAGCAACAATTCTTAAATGAATTTCAAAAACCACGTTGTGGCAACAAAAAAGACATAATTGTTGTGTTTCATGTGTGAATGTTAAAGTTTTACATCGATGAAATTTGAATTAAGTGAAGAATATATATTTGGTAATACTCATAACTCATTGTCCTAAGGTTTTGGGTTAAGATGTGGGGTCCAACCCACTTTATGTTTCACTTTACCCATTTGTTTAAAAATCTCCTCTGAACTTGGGCTCTCCTCAATGCTTCGTAGCCCAATAATAATCATGCTCAAAAATTCATAAAGTCCAGAAACTTATGATTCCAAACAACCGAACCATCCAATATCCGTAAGGGACATGGAAAATATATCAAAACTCGACCAAAGAAAAAGTAAAGTAAATAATAAATAACGGGCAAAATATTGTAATAACTAGAAGACAAATAGTAACAACAATTGCCAAGCAATATTTCCTAATTGCACTCAAAGAATCATTTAGGAATCACATCAATCCTCATCACGTACTTCCAAATAGTTTGTGTTCATACATAGTTGTAAAAACCTGTCAATAACAAGCTCGCTTTCCTTGCAAAAAGTTGGTCCAACCTCCCATCAAGTACACCTTTTTAGGCCTTCTACTTCCACCAAACCTTCCAAAATCACCATGGGACATTCCAAAAAAAAATCAGCTTTGAATAAGGAAAAAATAGTAAGGAATCAAAAGGGAAAGTGCGTGAAATGAAAGAAAGAAAATAAAAATAAAAATTAAATCATTGCAAGTAGCTAATTCTAGAGGAAAACTAGGTCCATCTTCCTAAACAAAAATAAACGCAAGATCATCATCAAGACCAAATTTATAAACAAAAGAGTGATTTATCATCACATAATTACAAACAGACGTCATAAGTTGTCAATGAGCCGATTTCCAAATCGCCTGAATTCAGAATAATCTATAAAATCAAACGACTGACTGGTCATATGGAACATCATGCCCTGGCTAGTCTGCAACAGCTAAAAACAAGGGCAAAGAGGGAATAAACAGAAGAGGCCATTAGGATTGACAAGAATCGCGTGTCAGAAAATCGCAGGAATATTAAACGGGGAAGGTGATGAATATAGTAAGCAATTTTCTTCTCACCTGTCTTCTTTGTATTCATCTGTTGTTGCAGGTGATTGAGGAGCCCTTCCTCTGTGCAACCATCGAACGCCAGAATTTCAATTTGTTACCGTTCTAGTGTAATTGGGCAAACCTTGCTTCTTTCGGCTTTTGCTGATTGGGCCTGTGTTGGGCTAGCTCCTTTTTTTTTTTTTTTTGGGACAGAACATGTTGCAATATCTCGTTACAGTCGAGCATCCTCACTGTCACCAATTCGATCAATTTCAAGCCTTTCGTGCAAAGAACCCAACATGTTGACTAATCCTAACCCAAAAAAAAAAAATAATAATAATAATAATAATGAATAAAAGAAAGGAAAGAAAAAAGAATATAATAATCAATGATAGAAATTTACCATCTTAACCTCACCACGAAACACGAATACCAATCTAGGACATAACCAACCAAATTATTGATTTGATAAAAAAGAAAAATCAAAATAACCAAAATTTTATTAATCAGCAAAAATTCATCAAATCTCATAATATATATATATATATGATTTCAACCACTACTTTTCATCTCTTGATGTTTGTCATTCTTATTATTATTATTATTATTATTTTTACATTTCCGTAACTCATCTTACTAATAACCCTTAAAAATTCAAATTTGCAGGCTTCGTGCCCGCAACCCACTAATTTATCTATTAGGCGGGTGTATTATAGATGGTTAAAATATTATATTTACCTTTTGATTGAGCACAGATATTATATTTATGCAACAAGTGCTATGTTTCTATTGATTTAAAAGATTAATTTCTATCCAGCACAAAGAAAAATTAATTTTTATACAATAATAGTGTAAATTGATTTCATAGTGTCATTCAACTTTGTGATGTTACGTAAATAAAAGTAGATGAATTTTTCATTTGCTATCTCAAAAGTCTCTTAAATAGTAACATATGTTTGGATGAGAGTATATAACCATTTTAAACTATCAATACAATTAATCTCTTAATTTAAGCATTATTTTGAAAGAATAAAAAACTTATGAGATCCATTGTAATAAGTAGGGGTGGAAATAGGCGAGTCAAGTTAGGCTTTGACTAAAATAGGCCTAATCCCCTTTGAAATTATTCGATTTGAGCTCAAGCATGTTACCCATTATAGGTTTTTTATAAGGTTCCGCCTAATCAGACTTAACCTGAAAGTTTATTTAAAAGCCTACTTGAAACAAAGAAAAAAAGTTTAGATTATCTGTTAATGAAACTTTACATATTGCATATCTAATTAAGTCATTAATAGGAAGTACATAAAAGAACATTTGTTTAGCCATTTAAATTAGACAACCAAGATAAACATGAAAGAAGATAAATCATAAAATTAAGAAAAAAAATTTATATTACTCCACAACAAATGACGTGATATAACAAAAGAAAACAAATTAACAATTGATACAACTAAATGTTGCAATTACAACTTGAACTCGATGAGATTGCACAAAAAAATGTGTGGGCAATGGTGACACCAACATATGAAGAGGTATTTAAGGGAGCAAAAGATGAAAAGTAGGAGAGATTTTGAATCTGATTGGAAAAAATTATAAGAATAAGATAACACTTTGTTTTCTTTTTAAACTAATGTTTTTTCGTTATATATATAAACTTGGCTTGTTTAGCTTAATCATTTTTTCTAATTGTGGTCTAACTTACTTAGTAAATAGGTCAGATCTTATTAAGCCTTAAACGAGCCAAGTCAAAGGCCATTGACGAACGGTCTAACCTATTGCCATGTAAGTGCAATTTTCATGGAATTAACATTTTAGGGTTTTGTTTTCGGTATTTTAAACTTTTTACTTTTGGGCTTAACATTGAATAAACTAAATGATCACTTTTTGTGCCTCAGCCCAAACAAACAAATGTGTCCCAAAACATGGCCTAGCCCAAAAGATTGACTGGGCTGAATTATCCCCTAAAATCCTCACTACTGAGCTAAATTTTATACCAAAAGTTAAAAGGATACGCCAAACAACAAAAACATTATCCACCAAATTTTACTGATGCGTGAACAAATATTTTATACACAAATGAATAAATATTACATAACCGATGAATAAACATTTTTACACATGGAAGTGAGATAAAATGAAACTTGCGGCACATTAAATTTCTAAAAGTAATTGTCGTCAACGTTGTCAAACTCGAGAGTTTAGGTAAACTCGTGAAGGGTCAGTAAACTTGAATCGTAAACTCGTAAAAGTTTACATATGTAAGAAAAATGTTATAAGCAATATAATTAGGAACTAAACATGATTAAATTTTGCATTCATAATTAACATTGAATAATGTTAATTGTAAAAATAAAAAAATCATAAAATATACCTTAATGCATGATACTTAGTTATGTCATACTTTATTCTATACATATATTATTTTATAGTTTGATAAAACATAACCCAATTACGCTAAATATATAAAATCGGCATATTAAATTCAATAGATATTGTCTAATACACACAAAGTTAACTAAGTATCTAAAAAAGTTACTAAATTTATACATCTTGAGGTAAACTCGTAAACTCGTAGGTAGATTTTAACTTGTAAACTCACTAGTAAAATCGAGAGTTTACTTAAACTCGTATGAGCTTACCAAAAAAGAGTTTACGTGAGTGTTAACTCTTTTTGTATAGTGAAGTCGTAAACTCGTAACAATTTACGAGTTAACTCGAAAGTTTAATAACCATAGTTATCACACACACTCTCTCTTGCCCCCACTCATACTTTAAAACGCGTCTATTCACACTTTATCGAAAGCAAGCATTACAAAATAGATAAACAAACATTAAAGAACAAACAAACAAACATTATGAAACACAAAAAAATAAAATAAAATGAGACCTCACACAAACTAAATAGGGAAGACACTTTCTCTGTTGCTCCCCCACTCACTCTTTCATAAACAAACATTACACTACAAATAAACAAACATTATATCGCTCTAAAATAAATGTTACAAAGTCATAAACAAATATTACAATATAAATAAACAAATATTACATCACACAAAAATGAATAAATGTTACAAATTCATAAACAAATATTACAATATAAATAAATAAACATTATATCACGCAAAAATATTACAAAATTTATAGAATAACATAGATCAGAGAAGAATGTCTTCGTTTAGGTTTGTTCCGAAGAAGCTTGAATTGGGGAAGTTAAAATTGTGTTAATAAAGTCCGTACAATGTTGAACCCATTAAGAATTGATCTACGTCGTTTACATTCAATTCAACTAAATTGGAGTTATGTCAAATAGGGTCCCACAAAGTTCAACTACGCCTATGCTACTTGCGGAGCAAAACAAATCAAGGGAGAAGAATTCCCAGAATGCCAAACATGTGCAAAGAATATAAAGACCAATCCAATTTGAATTCCAAGTATTTTCTTTCTTTCTTTTGGGTCAATTAATTAGGAGCATTCGTCAACGCCTAACCCTGATATATACTATTAGGTGAATAGAATGTAAATGCCGTGGACCACTTTCTAACGGGTTCAATACTCTGCACTGAATGACTATTAGCACAATCTTTAACTTCCTAATTCTTCAAAACAAACTCCTTTTTCTAGGATTTTAATTAAGTTCTATGAATCTTCTGTATTTTTTTAAGGTTGTTTGGGTACAAAAAGTTTCAAACTCAATACCTTACTTAAACGATATTAAGCTGCCTACCACTAGGACTAATCCCATTGGTTAATCTTCTGTATTTTCTTCTCAAGAAAACGGATAAATTGGTTTTCTAGTGCACGATGTTTGAAGTTTTGGATTCAAGGGAACGTTTAGAAATTAGTACAATGTGTCCCTAACTTTTAACTTTTGACACATTGAATATTCCAAAGTAGGATAAATTCTATAAATCTAATGAAAGAAAATGGTAGGGTAAGTTTATTTTTTCCGATAGATTAAGAAGGCACTGCCCATCAAAGATATGAGAGGCATCAACCAACGGGGGTTGGTCCAAGTGGTAAGCGACTTGGTATCGCTTAAGCAAGGTCCCGAGTTTGAGATCTTGTGTACGGAGTTATTCCTGCTGGGAGACTCACCTGCGATAGCCAGGTGCACGACCCGGGTTAACCCGAATTAGTCGAGGCTAAGTCTTAGAAATCGGACAGGCAACCTTAAAAAAAGGATATGAGAGGCACAAAGCAGATGTATTGTTTGTCCATTCAAATAAGTGACCTCTCACTAAAAAGGCAATCAATTATGTATTGTTTGTCCATTTCAAATCAAATATTTTGTATTTAATCGTTTCTTTTAGAATAAATAAATTATCATCTTTGTCCAAAAAAATAAAATTGAAATAACATTAACACAAAATTAATTAAATTACATGAAGGGGCACGGCACAAGGTGCAACAAAGTCAAGCCCAAACTTTTTTTATTTCTTGGTAATAATGATATGGGTTTTTGCTTAAATAGTAGTTGATAAAGCATTGATTAAGAAAGCTTAAATAATAAATTTATAGCTGATAAAATATTTAATATCCTTAAAAATATATAAATTTTATATTTTTTATATAAATTTATTATTTATATTTTTTTAATATATATCCTAAAAATATTTATTACCAAAAACTCTAGTAATAATAATAACGAAAATAATATAATGGATAAGATATTGAATAGTGTAAACCGCACGTGAAATACAGAACGTGTGATGTGCGGTGATGAATACCCACGTGCGTATAAAACAAACTCCATTAATGAAATACTATTACTATTTGTATTTGGCAGAATGTGATGCTGAACCTGTTAGTAGTTAGTACTGTTCCTTCTTCGGCTAGAGTAATTGTTTTTTTTTTTTTCCACTTTACGCTAATACATTATCTTTATGTAATCGATTAATTCAACTCAAAATATTATAAATATTCTTTCTAATATAAGTGTTTTTAACTCAAATTTTAAACTCAAAACTCTCCAGAAAAATGTCGGCTGGAGTAATTTGATTAGATAAAATATAATAAATATATCCATTTTTTTTCTAAGAAGAGAACAAAAAATGATTAAACCACAATCATCATGTGATTCATGTTTGATTGTTAAACTCTTTAAGACATTAGGGTTTAGGAGTGAGTTGGTGGTGAGAGATTCAGTTATAGATTTGCAATAATATGTATACATTCAAATATTTAACCTTATTCTTACGAATGTATAAAATAAATAATTGTTAAACCTATGTTTGAATTCTTATATTTATTCTATCGTTGTACCTTGATTTTTATTATGGACTTATAAATAGGTATAATTTTATTTTATTCAAAACACAATATCATCATCACAGAGATTATTACGCTTTCTTTTTGTCTTTCTGTATCCTCTTTCCCATTTCTTTTATTATGTTTAACAGTATAAGTGCATATTTTGATTGTTAGAAAGTGTGAGTTTAAAAAAAGGTCTCACATTAGTTAATGATTGATTAAGTGAAAATTTATAATTGGGAGAAATTATAAAGTTATTATCTGAATATTTTGAATTAAAACGAGGCATTTAATCCCGTTTACATGATTTCTTACTTAACCCATCAGTATTAATCTCTTTGAGTTATAGGTTCCTCTCGTGAATATCCACTCATTGGGGGGGCATCTCATCCCAACTAGAGCAGATTGATCCGCGTGATTCACAATTCAAACTGTTTAGGACTAGACATTTACTTGAACCCTTTATTTACGGGCCTTTTAGTTCACTCCGCTTAAACCACAGGTTAAACAGGCTCAACCCGGGGATTAGTGGACCAACCTGTCAACCCGTATAACTATGTTTCTCAAGTTTATTTTATCTTTTGTCAATCCACACACATATTATATATATATATATATATATATATATATATATTACCATACGTCTGAGTTGAAGCACATGACACAATCACGTTTTGATTTCAATTTTGCATTAATATTTTATATTTTATATTTCTATATTTTAAGTTAAACCACTTTTTATATTAACTTTTTAACGCATTTAAGTGATTTTTAATAACTAAATAAATATTGCGGTGCAGACCTGCAGACTTGCGGGTTTATTCGGGGCGAACACAAACCACCTATTATGATAACCCATTTATTTTGCGAACTAACCTGATCTGATCAGTTTAAATAAAGTTCATTGTGGATTGGGTTAAGTGGACTGGATTGGCCAGCATACCCACTTATGAATCCAACATTAATTTAATTAGTTTTTTTTATGTAACCATTTATTTAAAAATATTTTTAATTATATATAAGTCACGGTTTGATTATGATTTTTTTATTAACAAAGAAAGAGATAAAAATAGCATCATGTAAGATAAGTTTAACCTAATCTTAATTTAGTTAGAAAAGGGTAAAGAATAGAAGGTACCATAGCCGACATTATAAGTCGTGATTTTAGCATGGACAATAGTAACATCATCATTTAGGGCATTACCAAAGATAACGTTGACTTTGCTTATCTCATGCATGGCATCATCACTTTGGAAAATGACCCTATTTTTTCTTTCTTTCCAATAACTTTAGTTGCTTTCAACATATTAGAGTGATGAAAACAGTGGGAAGTAATGTTTGACTGATCAACTGATAAAAGTAATACCATCAAGCTAAATGATGTGAATTTCTCGTAAAAAAGAAGAAAAAAGAAAAAGTAAAAAATGATGTGAATTTGGTTATTAATTGTTTATTTCAAATGTCTTTATCAATAAATTATTCATAAGAGTATAATCATTAGCCAATATATTATTTTTAGGGAGCGCTGCACTTCCATAACTATAGGTCATATGAATTTTATTTTATCCTCCATAGTTTATAATAAATGCAAATTGGCCCATAAAATTTTATAACAATACAAATTAATTCTTAAGTTATCAAATTATTATTGTCGTCCTTTTCTCCCTCTTCTTGTCCCTCTTCTTCAGTAATCTAAGGATAATTTACTTATTTAATGATTAATTTGCAGAAATTTTAAAGTCGATTTATGCCTTTTTAAGTCTAAGAGTGAAGTATACGTAACTTATGGTTCAAAATATTAAATTGTGTTGGATTAAGTAGCTTGTGCATGTGTCTAAATATTGAATTAGAAAATTGCTACCATGTTTAAATTGTGTTGGCGTATATTGTTATATTATATACATGAATATTGATATACAACAACCTAATACAAGAAACCAAAAGAGCAGGTAAAAAGACACCCCACTGCTATAAATAGTAATTAATGTCTACTGCAATTAGGCAAAAGCTAGTTGGAAAAATTTATCGGGATAGAAATATGGAATTTAAATAATAATAATAAAAAAAAGTACAAATTACTCATGATAAATAAGATTTAACAACTTGTAATGAGATTAATGTCAATACAACATTAATGCTAAAAAAATTATACATTTTAATTTTAAATGTTTATCATAAACTTGCAAAAAAAAAATTTGAATCCAAGAGTCAGACTGTTTTGCAATCATGATAATTTAATTAGATGATTGTGTAAAATATTATTTCACTCAGCAGCCATTCACATTAATTTTGATTAAACCAAATCCAATGATAAATTAACCTAGTCACATACGAATCTTCCCAAATGAGTGGCTCAATATATTTTACATGTAACTCTTGCTTATAAGAAAAAAAAATTGTTTTTTATATTTGATACGTTGAAATTGCTTAACAATTGACGATTATTATAATAAAAATTTATAATTACATTCAAATCCATATAAAAAAAATCCTTTTTCTTCGCTTCTTATTTTAATTTTGAGAGATTATTTTTTTAATACTTTATTCAAACAAAATTTTTGGGACAAATGCTTAGAAGATTGAATTTTGTTTTTGCATTTGAGAATAAATGAATTGGAGCTCGTTATATAAATCATATAAAAATTATATATATATATATATATATATATATATATAAAACATTAAATAATTTCTCTGCTAGATTAAGTAATTATATATAATAAAAACACTAATATAATTATTATATGCATGAATTTTGCATTCTTTACTAGTAAATTAACTTTATGAGCTGCATTCCAAATATAAGGGTTTAAGAAATCTAAAAAGAGCCGAAAGACAAGAAGAAAGTGGTGAGAGAAGTTGACAAAGTCACAAAGAATCTACAAAGTCATTGTGAAGATCAAATAATGAGTAATCTCCCAATTCCCGTTGTTTTGTTTGTTTATTTTTAGTTTTTTACCTTTTGTTCCTCCCTTTGAATTGAAAATGGAAAAGCCATTCGGTGTATCTTTAATAAAAATTCACTAATTCTCTCTTATTTCTTCATCGACCTAATTGCTCACACCAATCGATTCTCCCAACTAATAAAAAATTGGGCTGAACTATCCAATTAAATTGGTTAACAGTTGATTGAATATGTTTGTTTTGTTAAATAACTTATTACTTATAAGTTATTAATAAGTTATTTGTAGTTCAATCACAAATTTAATCAATTGGATTATAAAGTAAAAAAAAATTCACGGGTTCAATCTGCAATTTAATTTTTAAAGCGTTATTACTTGATGTTAAAATCAAAATCAAATTTACCAATTAATAAGAGCTGAGTGCAATAGTAAGTGAACTGTATTTTTATAAAGTTAAGGTTTAAACCCTAGTGTTCACATATGTAACGCATAAAGGAGGAATGCTACTTGATTGCAGATGTGTGAACAGGAGGTGCTATTCGAAGGTCCATGCATACGTTTGAGCAGTCATGAGATAGAGTGGGGATACTTAAAAAGGTACTCTAACACCTAAGTAAGTTTTAGAGTTTTAGGTGGGAATGAGGTAGAGTTGGATAACGAAGCCATACCTTTTTCTAGGGTTTCGTATATTGATATAGGTGGGTCTTATTAAGGTAGGTAGGGTAACGTCCTTTCCTGAGTGAGCAATTAGGTTTTGACACTTAACCTGTCCTTTTTGAGATGGTCTCGAATCTTCTGTTTCTTGGTAGGTCCATAACTCCAATCCATAACACTTAGCAAATGTTAAGAATCATTTCTTCCAAAAAAAAACTTAAGTCAATGAGTACCAACAATTGAATGATTTTATATCTAACATGCCCCATCATGCAATAGCTCTAATTTTGGCCGACAACATGAGCAATATTTTAAAATGGGAGTTAGCATGGATCGAACCTTAAACCGTTTGATCATAAAAGTTATGATATCATATCAGGAACCAATTTACCCAAAAACTTGAGCTAATATGTAGAGTTAATTGAATAATTTTATATTTAACAAATCAATAGTTGAAAGTTGACCTCTTAATCGTAACCGTGTTTGAAAGTGGAGATTTTTCTTTTTAAAATATCAAATCTATATTTTTCTTTAGAGTTTTCTAGTAAGTGTCCTTAAGGCCCTTGTTAATTAATTCATAAGAAGTAAATTTGTATTGAAAAATAAAAATGTGAAGTATTAAATGCAATGAAAATATTAAAAGCTTCAAATCATTCCATATTAAGTTTCTTAATAAGTGCCTAAGGCTGCATTTGGTTGCTGAAATAAGACTGAAATTCAGAAACAAGGGGATAAAGACATAAAAACAAAGACATACAAGTCAGTCTTGTATTCTGTATTATAACAATGTACAAGACACATTCATTCATATCTATATGTTGTTTGGTTTAATAGAGGTAAGACAGAAAATACATTCTAAATGACTTAAAATACTCTTATTACATTACTTAAATAAAAAAAAGTAAAAAAACACATTATCCTACTCTAAAAGATTGTGTCCTGTCCCTGTGTATTAGTAAAATGGAGGTAAAAAAATACATAAATTTTTTGTCCTAAAATATAAATTTTTGTGTCTATTTCATTAAACAAATAGAATTTTTATCTATGTGTCTCGATTCTTCTGATACTGGTTTGCTTAAACTTTTTCATATTCTAAACCAAAATGAGTCAATCAACTAGGTTTTTGTAGTCAAGTAGTGTCAGAGCAGTTAAGCGTGCACTTGATGCCACCGCCCCTCACAAAAAGACAAGGACAATTTAACATAAACACCTTGTGGTTGAACTTGAACCAATCCATTTCAAATTCCACTTTATTTAATTGTATTTTTTTCCTAGGGGCATGCATGCATGTGTTGAGAACTAAGACCAAAAACATTTGAATTCCAAAGGGATTAATAATTGTCCATGATAGAGTGCTGCTGTAATTTTTGTCAATGTAAACACATAAACATACCATTTTTGTCAATATAGCGGCTTTTGTGTCGTTTTGGGTTCAATTCAATGGATTGACCAATAATCTATAGCTTGCTTGATTTATTTTGGTCATGGTCCTTCTTCAGTGGGTCTCACTTTCCTGTACTTTTCACCATTTATGTCTCCCCACTTTTTCCTGTTAATAATCAATTTGAATCTATATATCCTATGAACTATTTTCTCTTGGCAATGGATTATGTCAAAGAGAGTCATTTATATGTTCCTAATATTGCATTCGATTTAAAATAATTATTCATTTTTATATTTTTATTTTTTACTAATAATTAATTAATTAATTGATTATATATATTAATTTAAGAATATATTAAATCTGCTAAATGATAAATATTGTGGAATGGATGAAATATATCAGAACATGATTAGTTAGTCACAAAGTTTGCAACATTTCAGTTTTCCCGCTATTTTATTTTGTTTCTATCTTCAATTAAATTTTAGACTTATTAGCATATCTTATAAAAAAATATATTAGATATAATTTAAAATTTTTATATTTTTCTTTGTAAATTTGATACATCATATTGGTGTTAATTAATCTGGTAGTAAAAATATCTTTACTTAGCAGAGCATATTTATTTCCATTCTCCATTTAGTTTATACGTCGACCCATACAAAATGAAGATCGAAGAAAGGTGGTTTCTCAGCTATTTTATGTGGTAAATATCATATAATATCTAATTTAATTATTTTTAATAATTTTTATAATTAAATTCATTAACTTTTGTTATTGTATCATGTTTTATATGATTGTAATAAAACTTTCATTAGTCAAATCATTAAAAGAACCAACCTATAATAAGTTTAGAGATTTGTAGACTATTTGAGCTTACGATATACTTCTCTACAAATATTGTATTAAAAAATATTAATTTATCATATTAGATCATATAATTTATTAATATAATATATTATATCATGAAATAATGATAAAAATCAATTAATTTAATTGTAAAACTATTAAAAATAATTGAATTAAATATCATAGAGTATTTATCTCATAAAATATCTAAGAAACCACCTTAAAAAGAACCATAAGAAAAAGCCTAAAGCAAAAAAAAAAAAAAAATCAGGGAAGATATTATGTACGATTTCTTTATTGCTTGATTTTCCGCGTGAAAGTCGTGCATGAAGTCAAGTTTTTATATAGAGGGTTGTTTAAGTTACCAAAATATGTTTTTCTTTTTATTCGTTGGAATCCACGTCACACAAGATGATACTTTAGGTTGAATTAGTCTTTGACAAGTAATCAATCCTCCATTAATTAAGTTGTATATTCTTATTTAGACGGCTGTGATCTGGTTACCAAAATTTAAATTACTATCAGTTAGTTTCACATTTGTTTTTCTCACATTTTTTTACACGAATAACAAATTATGTGAAAATGAAAGAGAAAAAGAGGTGCAACACGGAAATTTGTTTGGCATCTTATGAAGTCTTCATCATGTTACATCTCTTTTTGCCTTTATGTACTCTTTTCTTCTTCTTTTTTTTCTTTACCATTAAACCATAAAAAGTAAATTATAGAATAGAATTATAAAATATAGAGTATAAAAGTAACATTTTTATTTCTTAAAATTAGAATGAATGAAAATATTAACAATATGATTTGTTGAAGACTAAGGTCATGGCTGGCCTAAGAAGGTCCAATGTGGCTATCGGCCGCATAGTGTTCAGCAAGTTTCACATTAATTAAAAATAAGACTTAAATAATTTTTATAAATCTTAGATAATTCTTTTTTTAGTTAACTTTTGGGGGTAAATTTAGGTCACGTATTTTTAATATAGTATTAAGCTTATCTTAAATAAATGTTCAGTTTTTTCAACTTCACGTTTTATGCCTGTCATAGGAAAAGTGTGTAAATTTCATATTAGAGAAAAGATTTGGATATCCTTCATAAGTCCCCAACCTAAAAACCAAGACTTAATAGGCCTTGCAGAATCCTAACTTGCATGCAATCACGCTACAATTGGATGCCCAATACAAGCTCAAGATGAGGAAAACCCTTGAGTGTTAGAATCTTCGTAAGTATGGTCCCACCTCTGCTTTTGAAGGAGATCTTTACTCGTTGCACAATCCTGACCACCATCACTACCATATTTCTAATCTCCGCGCTCCACGTAATTTGAAATCCTAGTTTTATTACTTTGTATGTCACCTATATTAATTAAATTTTGAAGTTTTTTTTTACCATTATTTTGAGAAAAATTTCCGCAAAAATCAATTTCATTAAACCTATTTCACTTGCCCTTTAAATTGTCTATACTTTAAATTTTAGATCACACTAAACTTATTTTATCTGACTCACTAAATTTTTCTTAATTTAAATTACGTATTTCACAAAATATATTACATTTCATCCTACTAAATTTTTTTTAATTTGAATTTTAATATTCTCTCAAATCTAACATCTAAAATACAAAAAATAAAGCTTAAGTAATTTATATAAAAAAATAAGATTAACAAATCAAAAATAATTTATATTTATAACAAGGATACTAAACAAATTTTAAAAATAATTTACGTGTATAACATGGATACTAAAAAAATTGTCTTTTTAATTAATTAATAATAATAATAATAATAATAATAATAATAATAATAATAATAATAATCATCGGAGAAAGAGTGTGTGTGTGACGCGTACTAGTAGATATAAAAAAGTAGAGAACCACCAATGACTAGAAAGACTGTGCTATAGGTATCTAGTTAAATAATACCCGCAACGTGGAAAATGTGTGTGAAATATTAGTAAACTTGAAGACAAAGGAACAATGGGGACCACATATTGCACACTCATTAGAAACACCCAATTCCTGCTATATTTTAATCCTATAAGTAAAAGAATATAGTAATAAACCAATAAGTAAAAGAAGACAACTAATTGGGTTTAGTCAACAAAGAACATCTAGATTTTAGCCACTCGCAACAGCATATTACATTAGTTGGTTATTTTTCCACATCATAAAAAGGGAAATAATTTATGCACATTATTTACTGATTTGTTTCTTTCAATATTTTTCTGCGGAGAAGTTTATCTAGACTTATGATTAACAAACTTAAACCCTCAAAAATACTAATATTCATGCATAAATTAATTTGTGTGTTAAAATCATAATCTTTTTTGTTAGGCGACATAGCCTAATTAAACTCACAATTTATTATTACATTATTATTAACAATAGTGATACTTATTTAAAATTTTAATAAATTTCATAATATTTCAGCATAATCATTCATTTTTTATTTTATTTTGTATTTCTTTGGTTGTTATTATTATTTTTTATTTATTATAATTATTATTATCTATTATGTAATATTTATTGTACTCCAATTAATTTAACTCGAAATAAGTGGGTCTATTATAAAATAAAATTTTTCCGACATTAGTTATTTTTACTTATTTATTATTATTATTATTATTATTGTTATTATTTGATAGAGAGAGGTATGTTTGACTTGAGAACTGAGTTCCATCGTTTTGTTGTTGTATCAAGAACAAGAATTTACCACCGTCATGTTCCCATTTTGGTGCATGTATCTTCTAGTCCTCATTCTTTAGTTACATAATATAATATACTATACTATTTATATAAATAATACCATGGACTGACACGTACCTCTTCTTATCTAGTTTCACTGGCTATGCTACTCAAAAAAAGAAAATAGACAAATTATAATAAAAAAATAAAACAAAATAAATAATTGGACCAGCTTTCATTTGCACATGCCAGCTATTTAATTAATCACAAGTGGTATATTCATTTCTAACATGTGTGTGTGTGCGCCTTTCCACTCAGTTTCCTTCCTCAACTTGAGTTCGTCATAAAGTGCTTCTATATCTATATCTATATCTATATATATGCTTTTGTCTCAATTTCACTCAGCAGTTCTCAAAGTTTGAGTCTTTATACAAAACTGGAAACTGGGTTGTTTTTAGCTTTGAGCTAACAGATTTTGCTTCTAATCAAAATCAGAGCTTTTGGACAAGTTCTTTGGAAAAAAAAGTGCTATACTTGTTTTGGATTCTACTACTAATTTGGAAAGCCAATGGATTGTTCTTCATTTATTGACACTTCCTTGGATCTCAGCATTAATTCTCATCATCACAGAGTTCATCATCATGGGAAAAAGGAGGTGGAGAGCAATTTCTTCTCATTGGGGATGACCAAGTTCCCAGTGAAAGATGAGGTTAGTTCAGCCAATTAATTATTATTATTATTATTTTTCGTTTGCTTTAGTTGTGATAATTTTTGTAACAGTCTAGAACAATTGATTTTTATGACTTGGAGTTTGCAATTACATCTTTCTTTTGTTTGTTGCTAAATGCTAAAATTGAGCATTTGAGGCATCGTTTGCTTCAATGATTGGTCTCGTTTGTTAGAGCTGTTTGGATTTTAGTTAGGAAAATCCGTCATTTTGGAGCTCTAAAAGTGAAAAATTTTCTCTTTTGAGTTGATTAGAATTGATTCTTGATCAACATGCACTGAGTCCGTTTGTGGATATTAGAGATAAGGTCTTCACGTGTCCTCTTACCAGAGGCAATCCTGACTTGAACATGAGCGACTCTCTTAGCTGATTTGAACAGTGATTCGTCTCGTTGTGGTGGATTAGCCCCTTCGTCTATTGTTTAAAGTTCTGTGAATGATCCTGTATTTTGTTGCTATTTTCAGGCCACTGGTGAATTGGAGAAGGAGCTGAAGCGCTTGACGGCGGAGAACAAGAAGTTGGCAGAGATGCTCTCAGTGATGTGTGAGAACTACAACACCTTGAGAAGCCACTTGGTGGAGTACATGAGGAAGAATCCTGAGAAGGAGCTAAGCCCTTCATCAAGGAAAAGGAAGTCAGAGAGCAGCAGCAACAACAACAACAACAACAACAACTGTGACCAAATGGCATTGGCAATGAACAACAATGGAAACTCGGAGAGCAGCTCTGTCGACGAGGAATCGTGCAAAAAGCCAAGGGAAGAAACCGTCAAGGCCAAAGTTTCCAGAGTTTATGTTAGGACCGAAGCGTCCGATACAACTCTTGTAAGTACTCCTAAATGATTTCCAGATCATAAGGCAACAATCTTATCAATGTGCCAAAGCTCACAACATAAAATAGTGACCTAATGTATAAGGCTCCCACTTGATAGAGTCTAGCGAGGATAGACATGCATAGCATTACCCATGCAAGTGGCAGAGAGGCAGTATTGTAGGATTTTAATCTGTGGCCTCTGGATCATAAGACAGCAATCTTATCATTGCGCCGAGGCTCACAACATAAAAGAGTGACATAATGCACAAGGCTTCCACTTGGCAGGGTTTGGCTAGGTTAGGCATGCATAGCCTTATCCCTGCAAGTGTTGAGATAGTTTGTAGGGTTTGAATCTATGGCCTCCAGATTATAAGGCAGCAACCTTACTGCTGCGCCAAGGCTCAACCTCTATAGCTATAGCTATATAGTGCAGATTTGAATTATTTAGGTACAATTGTTTGACAGGCTTTTTTTTTCTCTTTATGCTCTTCCAGATTGTGAAAGATGGATACCAATGGAGGAAATATGGACAGAAAGTGACAAGAGATAACCCTTCTCCAAGAGCATATTTCAAGTGCTCTTTTGCTCCAAGCTGTCCTGTGAAAAAGAAGGTAAAAACTAAAGTGCTAAACTATGAACTAGTTATTTCAATTGGCAATATTATTGAAATAAACATCCCCACAAGCTAAGTTTGGTTTTGTTATTGCTTGGTTTATTCAGGTGCAAAGAAGTGTGGATGACCAATCTGTGCTGGTTGCAACTTATGAAGGGGAGCACAACCATCCCCAACCTTCTCAGACTGAGGCAACGTCCGGCTCTGGCCGTTGCGTGACCATAGGTTCGATACCTTGTTCGGCATCTCACAGCCCTTCTGCACCGACCGTTACCCTCGATTTGACGAAATCCAAGTGCAACAATGATTCCAAGGATGCAAAGCACAAGACTGAATCACCTGAAGTGCCTCAGATTTTGGTGGAACAAATGGCTACTTCATTGACCAAGGATCCTAATTTTAGAGCAGCTCTTGTTGCTGCCCTCTCAGGAAGGTTGGTGAACAAGAATTGAATGGGGAAATTTGGTGTGAAGTGAAGCTAACTTTAGTGCCAAGATAGGAAATAGGATCATTATTATGTAAATACAAAACAGAAAAGTTGGGACATATTTCCCAATTTTGTTCCTCTGTGGAAATCAAGTTCCACTGAGGATGTCATGTTTAGTTGGTTAAACATATATCAAATCAAGATCGGTTTAATCAGCTCTGCCCTTCTGCATCATGGTATAGATCTAGGTTACCTCAAATTAGATTTTCCAAATTGAGTTAAAGGATGGCCGAGTGCATGAGGCTTGCGAGTCTAGAGAGAGTAAATGCACACATTCTACCCTGCAAAGCGAAGAAGCTGTTTCCAAATTGAGTTAAAGGGTGGCCAGATGCATGAGACTCCTGTTTCTTTTTTTTTTTTTTCTCCTTTTAGGTTGCCTGCCCGATATCCAAGGCTTAGCCTTGACTAATCCGAGTCGACCCGGGTCGCGTACCTGGCTATGGCGGGTGAGTCTCCTAGCGGGGATAACTGCGTACACAAAGTTTCGGACTCGGGACCTTGCTTAAGCGATACCAAGCTGCTTACCACTGGGACCAACCCCCATTAGTCTTGAGACTCCTGTCTGATACGGCTTGAGAGGGTAGATATAGGTAGCCATATCCTGTGAAGCGAAGTAGCTGTTTCCAAATTGAGTTATTGAGGAAAAAAAAAGGAAAAAGGAAAAAAAAATATTCCCTTCATACAATTTCTCACCTTTTCTACTTCCACTCCTCCCTCTCTAGAATGTTAGCCCTGCTTCTCAGTGATTTTTTTCCCCATATTTGAGCAATTTCCCTTTTTATAGATGTTTAATAGGAGTAATGTAAAGCTAGGAAATTTTCCAAGCTGTTTAATACAAAGATTCAGGTTCCTTGTTTTAGATTTTGCATTTTTGAAATTATCTTAATACATCAATCAAGAATTGCAGGTAATGACTATAAATCAAAAATATAGAAGAAAGAACAATGACTACAGTTTTCAATTCAAAGATAGATAATTTGAAGTTTCGGGTTTAGTGAATTTGAAGTTATGAATTTATTTTGAATGTTCGTAAAGCATTCTAGTGAAACAGTTACTCTTATCTTCCAAGATTCACTCTGCTCATCTCTCTTGCATCCTTGGTCAAGACTGGCAACAAACATGAGTACCTTTTGTCATGTCATAAAGATTCAACAAAAAATTTATGCTGTGTGGACTGTCTAACACAATACTTATTCAACAAAAAATTTATGCTGTGTGGACTGTCTAACACAATACTTACCTTTTATCTGGTTTGGAACAATCAATATTAAGTGTTGCAATAGAGCACATCATAGGCAAAGTTGTTATTATATGAGTATCTTGTTCTTTAACTTTTCAAGTTTCAACCATTCATTGTTTTTTGGTTTGCTGTGCTTAGGACTCTACTGCAATATTTTAACAGACTCCAGGAAGTTAGGTATCATTTAGAAAGCTATAGGCACCTCAATCCTGAGGAGTTAAACCAATACTTCAAAAAGAGTCCAGCATTTGTATCTTGACCACTCATTAGGTAGGTAATGCTGGACATTGTTGACTGATAGAAAGAGAAAGGTTCTTTTACATAGACATAAGTCTAATCCGTCATATTTAAGCACACTTATAATAAAAGTAAGTCCTCTCCATTTTATTTAGGATGAACTCAATTCGTTTATGAGTCTCACAAACTTTTACGTGAGTGAATTTGGATATGACATAGTAACTTTATGCCTATACAAGAATTTTTCAAAGAGAGTGAGGGTGAATATAATACTACAAGGGTGGCCTTGTCCGGTCCCCATCATCGGGTATAAGGAATGGTTTCATAAGTCTTGGTCACATAAAATAAGATAAACGGTAGGTCACGTGCAAATATGACTATTTCAGCATATCTTCAAAACATGAGAACATGAAGCAAATGCCAAAGGTCATTTTGCTTTTTCAAATACAACTGTCTTTTGGCTATTTCATATCTGTAACGATTTTGTACACTCCACACAACCTACCCATCTCCCCTGATAACGACTACAAAGATTAACAACAATATGATCATTGACCAAAGTCCTAGTACTAGCTGAGTGGGACAAGGCTTAGTTGTCATTGCTGAACAAAGTCCTAGTACTACTACTTCGAGGTGAAGCTCAATTTGTTCACAGCTAGCAACAATCCTGCCTCGGTTGGCTCGTTGTTCGCTTTCTCGTTGATCTCTTTCCCCAATGCTTCTGTGATTGAGGTACATTCCTTGAATCTGAAGCAACTGATAAGGTGGTCATTTGTTATCCCAGCAACTTGCATGAATGTATAGGTCACCGTTGGCCCCACGCTCCTGAATCCTCTCCTTACGAGTTCTTTGCTAATGACTTCGGCTTTCGGGGATTTGACAGGTACCTGACGTGGGTACCTGAACTGGCTGACTATAGGCTTATGGTTCACAAAGTTCCAAATAAATGCGGCAAAGGAACCAAACTCTTGAATTACCTGCATTGAATTGGGAAAAAGATGTAGTTGAAGACAGTGTACATCAGTCATCCCTTAAAACAAGTTGGACTGGGAACATTTTCTTTCCTCTCAACCACAAATCTTCTTTATATAATTCATCTGTGGGTCAGGACTCAGGAAGCAGGTTTGTTTCATTTTCTAAATGTTTTCCATGGTAGGTAGCAGAAAAGTTTGAAAACAAGGGTAGAAGGTTGATTCCCTTAAGCATGAGAGTCTTCTGAATGGAAAATTAAAATAAAAAAAAATTTAAAAAAAAGTGGCAAAGGAACAAAATTTGCAACTTTTACATGTGCTACATTTAAGATTAGAAAATTAAGATAAGTACCTTACACGTCTGACGTGCATTTTCAATTATGGATCGCAACCTGAGCTCTGATAGCAATGAGCTGGCAGTGCTTCCTGGCGCAGCTATCTTTTTCTCATTCAGTTTTGAGACAGCACTTGGATCAAAATCCAAAAAGACTTCACTGTGTTTAGGGATACATCACAAAAATTAATCCAGAGCAAAATCCGGGAATTTTTACTAAATTTTCGACATATGAAAATCTACTGGATCAACCAGAAACATAAAAGAAGCACTTGCAATATAATGATCCAATTATTTAATGAGCAACCAGTTATGATGCCAATAAATATAAATAGAGAAATGTTTAGCACACACGGATTTGTACAATCATTCCCACGCATGTTTTTCGTCAAAGCGCAACTCTCTATTTTCATTCTCTAATACGTGCTTGTTAAATTGAAACAAAACTTTATCCAGCCACGTCAGATTCGTCATCATTTTTACACGAAATTGCATCGTACTATATAGCACCACTCATATAAATATAATTGAATCAAGAATACATATTTCATAGAAGATTGCATCAGTACCGGAATAACTGCCTTTTGCTAAGAATGGTGGGCCATGTAAGTTCAGCCAAGGCTCCAGAGAAGCTGAGCAACTCGAACAGTTTCCTGCAGAAAAACCAAATTCCAGCATTCAGACAGTTTCAAACTGAAAGCTGAAAATAAAGGAGAAGATTGTGCAAAACACGCGAACAAACCCACATACTTGTCATCGTGAACAGGAACTCCCCACTCTTCATCATGAAAAGAAACATAACATAGTTCTGGCACCAATGAGAACATATCAGAAGCCAAACAAGAAGAAGAATTTAGCAATTACAATGTTAATAAATCAGACAATTTTAGCATTCTATTCATCCTCCCACTCTAGGTTTACAGGTATTGGAATTTCATTAACAAAAACCAAGGCATATTAGCAATATGAAAGTATGAAGCAATTTATGTTTAGCCACTCCATTTAGAAAGAATGCTTGTTAGACATGCAAAATAAACTCATAGCCCACAGGAGCTAGTAGAGTGAAAAAGACAATTAGTGATGCTAATTATCCATACCAGACTTCATTTCAGCAAATTGACGGGAAATAGCAACTAACTATTCCAGTGCAAATAAATATACTGTTTTAAACACACGTTCAGCATGTCTATTTTTTCTGTTTCTAGGCGAATGCCAGGGGCTAAATTCCAAAGTGACAAATGAAGCAGGTAAGGCAAGGAAAACCCTTGTGTGTCATCTCATCAATGATGCAGTGAAGTGTACGTTAGGGGGTGATATGAATTTGTGAGCCAATTAGTAGCATTATGAGCCAATTTAACTAGAGTAACTTCCAAACAGTTTCCTTATCTTAAGGCATGACTTATGACTATGAGAGAGGTGAAACTGACAGGCTTGTGGCAAAAAGGTCGAGCGTCCTTAGCCAAACTCACACAAAGAGACAAACCATTCCAACCCATGTTGAGCATGTCACGGTGGAGCTCAAACTTAAATTGCATCATGTAGCTCTTCACCACACCACAATGACCAGCCATGAGACACAGAAAAGTGTCATTAGCATGCTCATTTGTGCATGAACATGGGTTTTTGCATGGAATGATAAACTAAATTTACGGTCTTAATGATAATAAGTGTATTGGTATAGAAAGGTTCCAATTTTAAGAAAATTTGATGGCCAAAAAAACATGAGTAACACGTGTTTCTTTTGAAAAAAAAAATACTTGTTTTGTTTTATTGGAAACAAAGCTTGATATGAGAACTTACTTTATATTTTGGGTATATGTCGAGAGAGTGCAATCAATGCTTAATATTTATTAATGCTAAAATTATCATTTATCACATGCTTTACAAAAAGAAGATAAGGTGCATATTAGAAGACGCATTTTGGCCAGATGTTCATAAGTTTAAATTGGGACGAACAACATAAAATGGATTGATAGTCAGCAAGTGATATTGAAGCATTAATTTGGTAATTAAACTTTATAAAGACATGGAACAGAATTTGACATTACATCTACCAACCTATCAAAATTAAAGAATATATCTCAATGAGCAGGTTATCATACTCAGTTCCAACACGAAATGTTGTCCAGATATGGTTTAGTATGAACAAACCTCCATATGACTCACATGTCAAATGACTGGTTAACTTCTGAACTGCCAGATAACTAGTTGACTTGCTGAACTTACGCACCGGGAAATTCCTCATTTTCATGAAACCTCCACGTGATTCACATGTTAAATGACCGGTTAACTTATTGAACTGCTAAATAACTTATTGCACTTTCCTTTCATGAAACCTCCCTCATTTTCTACATTACAGTCAAATACAACCTCACAAACATATCCATCCTTTTTCCCACTCACTTATATAAATACATTGAAAAAGGAAGCATAAACACAGTAACACCTAAACTACAAGAACAGTCAAGTCTTGTTCCATTATCTGGAGTCAAACTACACAGATCAGACAATGCTACAGTGTCCTATCGTAAACCACATCTAGTTGCATAGTATTAGCACACTAACACCTATTGATCTTCATTGTTTCCAAAGACACATTGATAGATGGTGTCATTGTCATATTGTAAACCATGTCTGATAACATAGTAACACCTACCTGCCTTAATTGTTTCCAAAATCAAGTAAACCTTCAAATTCATCCCCAATGTTGGCAACGTTGGTCAAGTTCATCTCCAATCTTTGGAAAATAGCAAATTTGTCCCTAAGGTTGATGCCAAGGACAAATTTGATATACAGATGCTAACTTGAGAACAACCTCATTTTCTACATTACAGTCAAATACAACCTCACAAACATATCCATCCTTTTTCCCACTCACTTATATAAATACATTGAAAAAGGAAGTATAAACACAGTAACACCTAAACTACAAGAACAGTCAAGTCTTGTTCCATTATCTGGAGTCAAACTACATAGATCAGACAATGCTACAGTGTCCTATCGTAAACCACATCTAGTTGCATAGTATTAGCACACTAACACCTATTGATCTTCATTGTTTCCAAAGACACATTGATAGATGGTGTCATTGTCATATTGTAAACCATGTCTGATAACATAGTAACACCTACCTGCCTTAATTGTTTCCAAAATCAAGTAAACCTTCAAATTCATCCCCAATGTTGGCAACGTTGGTCAAGTTCATCTCCAATCTTTGGAAAATAGCAAATTTGTCCCTAAGGTTGATGCCAAGGACAAATTTGATATACAGATGCTAACTTGAGAACAACCTCATTTTCTACATTACAGTCAAATACAACCTCACAAACATATCCATCCTTTTTCCCACTCACTTATATAAATACATTGAAAAAGGAAGTATAAACACAGTAACACCTAAACTACAAGAACAGTCAAGTCTTGTTCCATTATCTGGAGTCAAACTACATAGATCAGACAATGCTACAGTGTCCTATCGTAAACCACATCTAGTTGCATAGTATTAGCACACTAACACCTATCGATCTTCATTGTTTCCAAAGACACATTGATAGATGGTGTCATTGTCATATTGTAAACCATGTCTGATAACATAGTAACACCTACATGCCTTAATTGTTTCCAAAATCAAGTAAACCTTCAAATTCATCCCCAATGTTGGCAACGTTGGTCAAGTTCATCTCCAATCTTTGGAAAATAGCAAATTTGTCCCTAAGGTTGATGCCAAGGACAAATTTGATATACAGATGCTAACTTGAGAACAA
>QANU01016478.1:76332-164136 GCA_003254905.1 Nissolia schottii
TTTTTTTTTTTTTTTTTTAATTTATGAACCAACTCTCTGCTGCAAGAGTAAACTTCATTAAAGACTAAAGATGTAATAAAATGTGAAAAACTTAAATGTACAAAAGTAATTTTCATTTTGTTACCTGCAGGTCCCTCAACTTTTAAATTTTTTTACTTTCTACCCAAACTAAATTCGTCCTTGTAACTACTCGAACCATGTTAGAACCCTCGTCACAACTTAATACATAAATTTCCAAACATACCCAGCTTCGTATTTTGCAGAGAACTTTTTCTACACTTGTTCGACATAAAACTAAAGTAAAAAAAGACAGACAGACGACAACATAAGATGGCTAGATTCTTGTTTTTTTCTTTTGGTCCAATTGGCTTAGATTCTCTTTCAAGTGTGTAATGTAACAACTCTTGCAACGCACTCGATTTGGACTGCTTATAAACCATTAAAAACAACTTTATCTGAAACTTTTTCGTCATTCTTTTCATATTTCTTTCTATATAGTAAAAGATGTGTATTGCTGAAGCATTTATTTAGATTGCTCCCTTATTGTAAATTCTTTAATTTTGAACCACAATTATGATGTGTGATGATTTGAAATAGTACATAGCTTAATTAATCATTGACATTTCATGACATGGTTACTTTACAACCTACATTGGAAAGAAAACAAGAGAGTTTATCAACATTTTCATTTTCATTTTTTTTTTTTTTTGGAGATCACGAGGTATCCTCACAGGTTCGGTCCATTTGAACCGCATAAGACTCATCCTCGCTCGACTACTGCAGGGTAAAAGGATAAGAGGAGGTCAAAGTTATTTACCACCTCAACCAATTTTTTTGTGGGTGCAACTAAGACTGTTATATGAGAAATTTTTATATGGTTATAAAATGTTATGTTGAACATCTTTTAAATCACATAATGAGCATTTTTCTGTCAGACAATTGAAATGTCATTCATTACGTGATTTAGAATAAGTCTAACATGGAACATTTCACTGCCGGACAAGAATTTCTCTGCCCTCTATGTACTTGTAATAATGTCAAATGTGATGGATAGTGTCAAAAATCTCTAGGATCAACAAAAATGACGGGAGAAGAGGATTTAGAAGTCAACCAATCCGATGGCCCACATTTCTCAAGATTCTTGATGCACCACATGTCCTCAGCCCAAGAGAACTTGCTCCAATGTGGGACAGCCTCACCAACTGGGTCCCTCTGGCCCAACTCAGCCACAATGGCCCCACACCCACCACCATCCCTGGCCATGTTGTGTACAAACCCACATAGACCCTTCATGAGTTGCCTACCATATTTCCCCTCCATGTGTAGCCCATACAGAAAATAAACCCCAAATGGCCTAAAAACATCAGGGAAAGAAGGTAACCTTAGCCATGGCATCCATTCATCCAACAACCTTGTACCTACACAACATGGATTCAACAACATTAACAACAGTTATTAATACTTAATAGAAAAAAGAAATCGATTATCATTAAACAACGATTAAACCTTTAAATTAGTCTTTAGAGTTATCAACATCAATCAAGTTTATCTCTAAGTTATGAAAATTGTCATATTAGTCCATGAAGTTAATAAAAGCCGATCAAGTTAGTCTTTTAACACTGGTTAAATCAGTCTCTCTTAAAGACTAATATGACCATTTTCATAACTTAAAGGCGAACTTAATTGATACTAACAACACCACAGAGAAATTTAAAGATTTAATTATTACACATCATTCATCTAACATCCTTGTACCTACACAACATGCATGTGCTAGTGGTGACACACCCTTCACTTGCAATTTGAACACTTCCTTTGTGTTCCAAACACTTAATATGGCATAGCTTGGAGGGAGAATTCCCAATTTTGGATCACATTTTGTGATGTACTTCTTTGGTATGGCCATAAATGTCCCCAAATTGAGCTTGTTTGACAAAATTGACCCTATGTCCCTAGGATAAAACTCTGAATTGGCAAAGATGTTATTGTAGATTGGCCCAGCGAGGCGCGGCGGGAGGTGGAGAACCGCGATGGCGGGGCTGATCGGCTTGTAGTGAGCATGAACAGGTTGGACCAGAATGGTCAATGTCCTGAACTTTGAGTAGCCACATTTTTTTGTGAACAAGTTGACTGAAGGCTCATTGGTGCAATCAGTTGCCATGTATACATACTTGGAACCCTTTTGCTTGCACCACTCTTCTAAATGCTCAACTAGTATTGTGCCAATGCCATATCTCCTGCATGTGCCAACATAAGCCTTTTCAAACTTCTTGTTTCCTTTTCAAGTACAAAAAAAAACATTCATATCTAACCAACTTGTTATTGACCAATTTCATTTTCATAAAACTAGATATCTATTAAAAGAGTAAATTTACCCGTTCGTCCTTAAAAGATTTTTGTCTTAACACTTTAGTCCTTCAAAGATTAAACTCATGTTTTAGTCAGATTTCATGTTATACACATTAGTGTCTTTAGCTACGAAAATCATAGCACATTCTTCTTTGAAAACATCAATTTTTAACATATTAGTATCTCATACACAGTTATGTTTATATATTTAATTTTTCATTTTTCAAGGACTAAAGCGTTAAAATAAAAATCTCTTTAGGAACTAAAGTGTAAATTGATTCTATATATAAAATCAAAAGAAATCAAATAGGAAATAGGATGAGGAGCAGGATGATTTGATTTGGAAGTGAATTAGAAAAATGAACTTTTGTGGACCTTGATGTCTAGACAAAGAACTTAGTACCAATTTAAGTCATACGGTTTGGAAAAATAAGAATAAGACATATCCTATCCAATTGCAAGTTTCTTAGTAAAGGTAGCATTAGTGGATACATGTGTCAATGACAGCCTAGCTTCTTACCTTATACTTTTTTTAATTATATTTTCCTTCAACTTTCCATGATACGAGGAACTTGGCACTTCCCTTTTTATTAGAATCTAATCCCCCACCACTTCCTTTCTCCGATTTTTTTTTTTTTAATTTTCTCTTATTTTCATATGGTGATAATGAGATTGTAGCCAAGAAAGAGGACTTGGCAAATGGCAATCGGCAAACAGAATAGAAGCAAAAAAAAAACAGCTTCGGAAATGACATTTGTGGAATAGGAAATTGCAAAACTACTAAAGACTCTTGCTTTTGGTAAAGGCATGTTTGTTAAGCATTTTGGTATGCAGAAAAAGGAAAAATGTATCTTCGAAGAAGTAAATTTTATCTTATTTTTATCAAAAGTAGTAATTTTGTATCTATCAAACTTTAAACGAAACGAGCACTTAATCTAAAACGCACATAAGAGTTTATCACATCACTCTGTCAATTAAATTCAAACAAATTTTTTGACTCTCACGGTCTTTTAATTTTAGGCAATTACAATGTGCATTACAAAAACATGGAAGAATAAAAGTCATATGATCAAAAGTAGAATTAGAACCTGTGCAAAGGAGAGACCCTTAGCCCCAGAAGATAAGCAAGCTTCACAAAAACAGAGTTCCCCCTTGTAACTGTCTTCACACAACCCCTTATCACCCCAACAACTTCTCCCCCTTCTCCATACTCTGCAACCTGTAAATTTGAAAGCCAAAACATAAATGTAAGATTTGATTAGCCCAAACCAAATACTAAGAACTTATCCATATAAATCCAAGTGCAAAAAAGAAATCAAACTAATTCTCATACTACAAATTAGGAAACATAGTGACAGAGAGAAGAGAGAGGGAGACACAGGGATAGAGATAGAAAAAGTTCTTATCTCTCTAAACTCAAATTTTGTATTCGCCTGACAAAATGTTTTTGTCCACTTTTTTTTCAACTTTAATGTAGAAAAAAAATGAATTTTTTATTTTCATATCTTTGTTTTTTATTTTATACTTAATACTAAACACAACTTAAAGGGTGACACAGTACACTATACTCAGAGAATCTAAACTGTGTGTGTATATATATATATAAAGTGGCTGTTCAGCGCACTAGACATCCACTTAGTGAGGTCTAAGGAGGATAGACATATACACAATCTTACCCCACCCCAACAACAAAGAGAGTATTTTTAGAATTTAAACCGCAAACTCTGTATTACAAAGCAGCTAACCTTATTATTGCGCTGAGTTTCACCCTTATATAATCTAAAAAAATAAAGGAAAATAAAGGAAAAGTTTAAATGGATTAAGATTATGTTTACCAGCATGACATGTAATTGAAAGTGACGGATTCTGCAAATGGGGTCTCCCATGAGGTCAGTGACAAGGGCAGGTTTCCCTCTAACCCCAATTTCACAGAGCCTCTCAAGCTTCTCAACTCCAACCTTGTGCCTCTCTTCATCATACTCTCTCACAATCACCAATTGTGGCTTCATCTTCCACAGAAAAAAGGATTTGATGGTAATAGATATGAATTTGAATATGATTGTAATGGTAAGGAAACAGAGAAAGGAAGATTGATAATGATATTTGATGATGATAATAATTAATATATATATATATATATATATATATATNACTTTGCTTCTTCTTCTAAGATGTGATATCTATATGTTTGTGTCTATATATATACACACACACATCATAATAGAAGCCTCTAATAAAGAATATGCAGACGTGGCACCACCCCAAAGTTTAGTGGACCTTTTTCTTTAGGGGAGGGAAAAAGGATTAGAATAAAGAGAAAAAAAAAATCTATATATACTTGCATTCTGTTGTTTCTAGTCCATATTGTATTACATCATGCTCCATATCTTCTTTTGTTTGTAGTGTTTGTGATCCAATACATCATGTACATATCTACATTAAACAACATTTTTAAATTAGTGTACGGTTATAAAGTATAAGATAAATTGTGTTTTGTCCAATAATAAAATGATAGGATTCACATTTTCATTTTAAGTGTCACTTTTTTTTTTGTCTAGATAGAATTATTGGTCTAAATTCTATTATTTGAAATGCGACTAACTTGACCTAATTTGATTTGGCTTAAAAAAGGCTGCAATCTCCTAATAATGATTTTTTTTCCATTCACATGAGTCAAACTTGAGATCTTTTATTAAAAGACCAAAACACTTATCTCACATTAATAATTAAAATGTCACTTTATTATTAGATATTCAATACAATTTACTTGATATTTCATGATTATGCAATAATTTCGTGCACTAGAATACACCACACATTGTTATCAATTATGGTTGAAATTTCTTAAGGTTTTCTTGGCATTGACATTAATGCACAAGGAGAGAGAAATAAAGAGCAATAAATTAAAAAGGGGGTGTAAACACAGTGTTTGATCATGTTCACAAAGTGGAAATGCCCTGAAGGTGAAGGGGATAATGATGTGTTTATAATGAATGACAACAACAATGACAGCAGTACGTAGATGAGTTTAAGGTAATGTTTATCCTGCAGTCAAAGTCGTTGCCTAACTGTGCAATAATTGTCCTTTCCTTTCTAATGAAAAGTGTGGTTATCCCTATCTCAAAAGCTCAAGCCTTTAAAATTTCTCTAGGCTTGAATTGAAATGACAGAGATTTTTCAGCATTCATAGACAAAATAATAATAATAGTAATAATAATAATTATTATAATCATTATTATTATTATTATTATTATTATTATTATTATTGGGAACTTTAATGTAATAATAAGGTTATTGTGTCTTTTGACTTAAGAGTTGGGAGTTTAAATTTTTGACAATAGAAATTTTATTTGTGAAAATAGGATTAACGTATCTTTTGACTTAGTAGTCATGAGTTTAAATTTTGATAGTAAAAATTTTACCTGTGAAAGTATGACAGAATAACGATAAGGTTATTGTCTTATAATTTAAAAGTCGTGAGCCTAAATTTTGAAAAAAGAAATTTCACTTGTGAAAGTAGAGCACAACCGTAAGGTTATTATTGTCGTGTGATTTGAAAGTTGTGAGTTCAAATTTTGAAAATAAAAATTCCACTTACGAAAATAAGACACAATAATGAGGTTACTATCTTGAAACTAAGAAGTCGCATGTCCAAATTCTTAAATTAAAATTGTACATATTACGAATGATAAGATATATGTGTGTGTGTCAAAATTTATCAGATGAGTGTTTCGTGTAACATCTTACTTTTTCTTTTATAAATTAATTATGCAAGTTCATATCAAAATGCTAATTTAAGCACAGGTGGTGAGTCACTTATTGGTAGTATTCTTTGGAATCATGATTATGGCAAATGTGATATTTTAAAGATGCAACCATATAATCCTCAACCTTAGGGAAAACAATTATCCCTTATCATATTACTTTTCCTTTCACCAATTATTGGGGGAAGTGGCATTGGGAAAATAGAGAAAAAGCAATGGCCATTTTCACCACGTTTTTGGGTGAACATGTGGGATGCTAATTGTGATGAGGATCAAAGAGGGGTGTTGATGATCCCCATCATCATCATGCACATTTTAAGCCCCCTTTTCGATTGTTATCGTACCATCCCTTTTGTTTGTTTATGTTTTTAAAAGAATGGTGCCAAGTGTTATAAATAGAACAAGTCTTCAATAATGAGAATTCTTAATCACTTTTAGAGTTAAATAAATATTTCAATAAATTATTCTTATATTTTAAATCACAAATATTTATTGATATATCAAATAATTAATGGATTAAAGTAAGAGATTTCTCCACCCAATTAAAAATGTCTCCCAATAGGCAAGCATTTCCCTAGAAGCTTCACCCTACTAGCCCTATATTTTTTTATAAAATGACGTGTCATGTTTCTATTTAAGGATGATACTTTCATTTTTGTATACGGTACATTGTGGTCCAAATATACTAGAGCTTACCTCTTTGGGAATAGAAAATTTAATCTAGAATTTCTTTTATATTAAAATTTAGACACCATGAGGTCCTATCACTGCAGCTCCTACTTGCTTCAAATGATACATACAAATGGTACAAAAACAAAAACAAAAAAAGGAACTCTTTTTGACACGAGGGACAAAGAGAAGTCTAGATACATGGAAAGCTATACATATTCCAAAAAATTTCTGATTAATTAGCCACGCGTAGTAAACTATCACCAAAATGTGAAGATGGTTGGGATGGATTTGCAAAAATCTGATTTGCCATATTAATAATCTAGCCAAGGATTATGAAGTTGCTATAATACTTTTTTGTTTTTATAGTCTCAATTGAATTATTGATATCATAATTTTATCATAAAAAATTCAACTAATTTGACTTGAACCAACTGCAAAACTTTGTAAAGAATATTTGTCTTTTAATATTTTTTTTATTATTTTCAATGCCCCAATTTAAGATAGTTGGTTAAGGAACTACACCTCCTTAGGTGTTGCTATTACTTTGACATGAGAAACTTGTGTTAATCGATTTGTTCTTTATCATTGTAGAATTCTATCAGAGTCTATAATTTTGACAAATCATAATTGTGTGGTTAATTCCCTCTTTTATCTTTCACGCTTTTCAAATCAATATGTTTTATTATGGTTAGATCTAACACTTATCATTAAATTAAATTAAAAATCATAATTATTAATTAAGTCGTAACTCTTTTCACATAAGCTTATTATTATTAAGCATTATGATTTGATTTGACTCTGATTTAATATAGGCCATATCAAGATAAAATGCGGACCACAACCAACGTTTTTTTCTCTTTAGGTTTTAATGTTTTATGACTGATTGAGTTGCTTGCATTTTCTCTTTGGAAACAATAAAGTCGGATGAAAAACACAAAAGTCTAAGTCTAAGTCTTAAAAAAAAAACATATAATAATCAAAGCTACCCGTATCCTGAAGATTTAAGGCAAGATCTCTTGGCAGAATTTTGATGCCTACAAAACAAAAGGGAACTGATGTGACTGCTTTTATGGGGCTGAAATGTGGCATATATCCTCCTTACCAAACTTTTGGTATTTACATAAAACTTCACGTTAAACATGTTCGTAAACTATGACATTTCAATTTTTCATTTTAAAAAAGTCATCACTTAAAACTAAAATATTATCATACATATAGTTTAGAATATATTTAATATTATGCTCTATCCCTACACAAAAAATTTTCTTCACTGCTGAATACCCCTTTAACAAATAAAGCATAAGTAAAAAAAAAAAACCATTGAGATTTTTTTACTAAACAAAAAGAGCACACTTTAATTAACATTTACCCAACATCTAGAAAGATAAATCTTAAAATGAGTTTTTTTTTCGGTAAATAACATTTATACCTCGTAAACTTTCATTATAAGCAAGCATTTTAAACTTTTGATTCTTCTAATTTAATCTTTAACCTATTATTGAAATGTTAGAGAACGCGTGTCGAAATCTACGAGTGTTACGTGTCAAAAATTTTACTAACTTTTTTAATTTCTTTTTTGTAATCTAATTAAATATTTTAAAAACATATCAATATGTTAACATATTTAACAATAGATTGAGAATAACCACAAAAAATTTTCTTATGCTTAACAAGCAATATCAAAGTAAACTAAATTAAATTAGTTTCTTTTCAAATGATTTACTTTAACTTTTTTTTTAGAAATATCTTAATATTAAAAAAATCAGAAAATAAAAACTAAATTGTTTAAAGAAAATAGAAATTTTGATACTTGATACTTATAAATCTTGTTAAGTCATTTTGTAATAACATTGTATTAAAAAATTAGTGTAGCTTAGGAATGTAATCGAGACATTTGATATTTAATGGTGACTATTTGTAAGTGACTAAAAGTTTAAGAGTTAAATGAAAAGATTTAAAAGTTTAAAGTACCTTTTTGCAACTAATATCTTTATTAATTACGGCCCTCTAGTCCTTTTTTGTGCATAAGAGAGGACTAGACGTGATTATGAAGTCTGTTGTGAATGAAAATGTGAAAGATATAACAAAAAGAAAATCTTAATAATAAATGTTGTCTAAATCTATTATCATTAAAGAAAATTAGTATTTATTAAGAGACGTAAGTGTAATTTATTCAAATAAAAGATAACATTGATTCTCTTTAATTTATGAGTAAGAGAGTATTAAATAATTTGTAAAGTCCGCTAAAAATAAAAATGTGAGGGGTATATATAATTTAAAAAAACTTTAATAATAAATGACTTCTAATTCTATCATCATGAGAAAATGCCAGTATTTATCAAAAAAACGTGAGCGTAATTTACTCAAATAAAAGGAAAGTCAATGTAATTTTACTATGCTTCAAAAGATATCAATCTAATATACCCTAGATTAATATCTTGTTTACGAAGGAAGCAGAATAAAGTATATGAACTTTGTGGTACCACCTTTTTCTATGATATTTTAATCCTTTATTGCTATGAGTTTCACAAACTTGATTAGTGATTTTAATTTGGCAGCCAGTGCCACTAACTACACACACACGTAATTGATTACAACAGCAATTAGAGATATTCGATTCTGATTTATGAGAACAGAGTTACATTGACTAATATTCTTGTGTTCTTAATTGGAGTAAACTAATGAGAAGCAAAGACTAGAGACTGCGATAATTAGTCTATTATATATGTAGTCTTTGCTGAATATAAGAATGAAGATAGTTAGATAAACTAACATGGTTGGTAATGAGTAAGTGTGGAAGAACGAATGAATAGGAATTTATGCAAATTCCCTTTAGAAACTAACTTTGCATTATAAAATTCCATGGTTTGTGTGTTAGTTTCTTAAAGATTAGCGAATGACCTCGGAAACTTTTATGGGGTGTTACACGAGTAGAGCGAAGGACAAATATTCTTATATCTTTGTAAAAATATTTTACACAATCAATTAACATCATGTAACTCTTAGATAGTTTTAGTAAAAATCAAATATTTAATAATGTGATAATGCATATTAATTGTGTAAAAATATCAATCAATCGCATGTGATTATATGTGCGACTTTTAAATGATTTTAGTAAAAATCAAATATTTTTAATGACATGATGATAAATAATTAAATAAGTATGTAAAATACTTTTACAATGAGTGATAATATATCAATATTTATTTGACTATTAAGGATGTCTTTGTTTCAAAATTTTTTTAAAAAAATTGTTTGAAAATTTTGATTTTTTTTATAAAGCTAAAAAAAAGTTGAAAACCAATTTTTTTTATAAGTTATATATATATATATATATATATATATATATATTCTACTGAAAAGTTAAAAACATAAAAATTTCCCATTGAAAACAAACTCATTCCAAGTGTACCAAAATTAAATCCATCAAATCATATGTTTCAATTTTGAATGTTTTAACTTAAAAGCATATGACTATACTTTTCTTGTCTACAAATGATACTAGAAAAAGATAGACCAAATCTAAGGCGTGGTTGGATTCTGACTAATAGGTCAGTTATATAGACTTCACATGAGTGAGTGAATCAAATCTTTCTCATAACAAAAAACTCAAGAAAGGACTATATAGCAAGAGGGATGCATGTGCCACTACTTAAAAAGCAACATTCCAGATTAGAGATAGGCATGCATCTTGTTAGTTTCTTTGTTCACATTAGTGAATTAAACAGATATGAGATTGTTTAATATTATTGTGTGACTAAATAAATGTTAGGTTTCCCTTTATTTTTGGGGCACCTGGCTTCACATGAAGATGGTTAGAAGTGTGGTCCATCACCTTAAGAGATTATTTAAAAAAAAACACAAAAACTGCTTATTCCTAATCATTATACTAACCATCGATATTAATTAAAAAAAAATACTAACCATAGATATAAAACTCCTTAAAATTTGCTTGGATAACACAACTCATAATTTTTTGTAACATTTTAAAAGTCGAAAGTCATATTTTTCAATTTTTGTCATATTTGATTATAGAATTTATTATTTATCATAAAATCATTTTAAAATTTCTTTTTGAAAAGTTAAAATATCTAACTTTTTGTAATACACTTTTTAAATGATTTAATTTGTTCCTAAGTAATTCGTATAGGGAACGAAGTTACCTGAATACGAGTAGAGAGTAGAGAGAAGCGTCTTGACGGAAGTTCCAAATGGGTTCCTCGTGAGAGAGAGATTGCCAGCGAGGTGGACCTGCAAAGTCACTCCAACGCTCAAATGAGTACAGGTGTTAGGTGAGTATTCTAGAGAGTGAATGAGTGATACCTCGTGATATGAAGTCATGTACTTTATAGGTGAACTGCGATGGTTAGATAGAGATAGAGGGGAATTCGCATAATGTCTTCCCCGGTTCATCTTACCCCACTTATTTAGGAGTTGGTTATGCATTCCGTTGATTGCGGGAGGAAAATACGCCATTTTCTCCTTTAACCTTGTTAGGCCAAATCAGGCCCAGTGTCTTGGGTCTGCAACATTCTCCTTTTTTGGCCGTTGTGGAGCTTTCTTTTTGGGTTAGCAAGTGCGAGCATGTAAGGAGACCTCCAACTACTCCTTAATGGACTAAAGCCCCTTTGAGTTGTTTAGGCAAAGTGAGCTCCTCCTACTACGTAGTAAGTCAGAGCTCTCCGAACCCTTAGTCTCTAATCCGTGACAAAAATAAATACTTTTTTTATTACATATTAAATACAAAATAACTTATTTATAAATTACTTTCAGAATTTATTTTCACATAATGATTTAAATAAACTATTTATCTAAATCGATCCTTAATCTAGTTTTGATTTATCGACATATTGTCATTCATCCATACATTGTTACGCCAAAAAAAAATGTTTATCTCTTATATGTTTTACTCCAAAAATTATGTATATAATCAAATTTAATTGGATGATACTATTAAAATAAAAAATACATAATCACTCCGTCAAAATTAATCTCTCAAACTATATAAGTTTAAAACGCAAGTTTAATAATAAAAAGTCCAATTGACAAATAGAAAAAAAGGCATGCTTGAGTGAATTTTTCTGTGGACCATGCATAACAACTAAGGTGGTTAAGATCTCATTTAAACTTTTAAACTTTTACGATTTTATGATTTTGAAAAGGTCATTTGATCTCACTACTTTCAGTTGGATCAAATAACCTTACTATTTAGATCGTATTACAATTTTACGTTTTTATTTTACTTTTCTAATCTTACATAAGATATTGATTTTAACAAATTTGAAAGCAACAACAAATAAACAATGTTAGTATAAAGCAAACACATCTTAAGGTATTATTAAGAGTCTCTATTATTGGCTTCCTTTATGTTACCAAAAAAAACAAAATAAAAAATCATTGGCTTTCGGCTCCAAATCCACGTAAAGGAATTAGAAATAAGAATGTACTAGTAACTAGTACTGCTTGGATTAACCACAATTATATAATCATCGAGTACATTAATTAAAATGAGTGGATTAAACTAACTAAAAGTGCTTTTACTAGATTACCCTAGATAGCTTGGACCACCGTGTATCTTTCCATAAAAAATAAGAAAAAAAAAACTAAAATCTCATAATCATTGATTTGTTCAAATTAAATTAAATAAAAATAAAGGCGAATTATACTAGCCTCATTTATTAATGTGGAGTTAGTTAAGGTAATGGTGAGTCTTATTCCTTAATTAATGGTCTCGAGCTCGAGTTTCGAAATAGATAAAATTCTTGAAAATTTTATTGAAATAAAACAAAAATGTACCTCATTCCTACAATAAACCAATTGTAAAGTTGTTCAAAAAAATAAACCAATTTTTTTATAAAGGCAGTCGATTTAAATTGCCTCCCGTGTTATACTTTATTTTCTATTTATTTTAATTAAAAGTCGATTTAAATTGATTTCTAATTTTTTTAAAATAAATAAATAAATAAGTCGACTTCTTCATTGTAAAATTGTATGTATGCATTATATTGTATTTTCTCATAATGTATGCATTGTGCCAACCATCCACCTATTTAATAAGAATGAATTCTCTTATGCTAAAATTGGTCATGTTTAGTCATGTTATGGGATAGAAAGACACACATTTTAAATAAGTGAAGCCCTCTTAAAAAGGTAAAATCGAATTCAAAATATTTGTGTCATTCTCTCTTATAGCATGACTAAACATGACCAATTTTAACATGAGATGGTCTATTCTCTTATTGTATATATTTACTTCATAGTAAAAAAGACTTCATCTTACAAAAAAAAGGGAATAAAAAACGAATTCCTCTATGCTTAATGATTAAATGATTCATTTTAGGAAGAAATAAAATTGTCATGACTTTTTTGATGGAGCGGTGCCTTTCAAAACAACAAAGATATAATGCACATCAATAAAAAAACAGGTGGTTTGTCACGTGATTCGTGGAGTAAATATGTTTTTCACTATTTTTTTTATAATTTTTAGAATTAAATTTGTTATGGACTAATATTATAATACATTAAAATCCATAATAAGAAAAACGCTAGTTACTGTCAGATTTATCGTTAGTTTTTTCCAATTGTCGTCAAAATTTTGGCTTTCTCTCATATTTACCGTCGAAAAGTGGATTGACAGTATAAGCCTTGATGGTAACTTATTACCATCGGATTAACATAGCCGACGGTAATTATTGTCAGTGTCGACTGACGCAAATGGCGGTCAAAGAACGGTTTGTATTGAACCATTTATCATCGACTAAAACTGACGTTAATAATATCAATATTTTATTCTATTTATCGTCGGTTAATTTTGACAAAAATTTAATGTTATTTATACATAAATTTTTAACGATTTACCATCAGTGATAGCCAACGATGATATATCAAATTTACTGTTGGCTCTAGTCGACAGTAATTTGTTCAAATTACCGTCGAAAAGAACCAACAATAATTATGAATATTATATTACTATTTTGAAAATATTACCGTCAGTAGATTACTATAGGCAATGTCCGATGGTAAAGATAATTGATTTAAAAAAAATTATTGTTTAATTACTATTATTATGTAAATAATTATATTAATATTTAATATAATAAATTATATATTAAATAAATATTTAATAATATAACTATTTAATTAAATAAAAAATTAATTGAATTATTATTTAATTCAATCAATTATTTAATTCTATAAATTATATACAAAATAAATATATAATTATATAATTATTGAATTAAATAAATATTAAATTCAACAATAATTTTAGTAAATATAATAAATAATTTAACAGTTATCTAATACCGACATTCCATATAAAATTAAAAGGTTTAATTTAATATTTAATTAAATAGATGTACATTTAATCCAATTAATGTTTTTTATTAAATATAATAAATAATTAAATAGAATATACAATCAAATATTTATCTATTTATTTTAATACATAAATAATAAATTATCCTTATAAATAATTAAATACTAAAAATGAATTTGTGCAATAGAAATTAATAAAAAAAATTACACATAATATTTAAATGAAATTGTGTTACAAATTCTCAAATAATTACATATACTATTCTGAAAGTTCAAAATTGTCATCATAATTTTCAGAGTTAAGTTCATCATTGAACTCTTCTTCTTCACTATCACTGTCTACATCAATTTCTTCATCACTTGCATGTTGTTGGAGGTTAGGAAGTTCAACTATGTCAGGGTTATCATCAAATGTACTGCTGCCTAATGTGGTAGGCAATGAAGACTCAACAATTATCATTGCCGAGATTGGCCCCGTCAGTTGATATGCTTGATCAACTGTATTGTTTGAAGATTCTATGTCATCAACTCAATTTGACCACTTGGTTTGCATTTCATCACAACTTTCCAACTTGATTGGCTAGCTCCCGGATAGTTTGAGTAATAAAATTGTTTTGCTCTTTTAGCAACAATGAACAAATCATACCCCTTATACCACCTTGTACGATTAATCTCAGTAGTCTTGTAGTCGGGGTGAGTTTGAGTTCTATTTGGATCATACCAACACAACAGAAAAGTACAACATGATGAGATTGATCATTGTGTTCATATTCTAATTCAATAATTTATTTAAGCACTCCATATCAATCGTTGGTTCTTTCATCAGCATTAGAGTATTCACCCTTAACCCAAATAGCACTATTGTTTTTCCTTTGTCTAGTTGACTATTCAGATATGTGAAATTTGTATCTGTTAACAAAATAAATGGGCCAACTAATTTCTTTGTTCATAAGTTCCCATGACATACTCATCAAGTGATGGTCACTGCTACAATGATTTTGCACCTATATAGATTTTAAAACTAAGTTATACATATCCGATTACGATAAAGGAAATCATTCGATTGAAATGTATAGTTTAAAGTTAAACACATACATAATTTGTAAACCACTAAGGAAACATTTGATTGGAGCATTGATCATTGAATTGTTGTTGAAACATCATGTAAACACGCATCAACATAATCAACATTTTTAGAAACTGCGAATTAATAAATTAAACAAGATTACAAGGATCGATTGAATTTACTGGTAATACAGAAACACTTCTTCACAATTCTGCAAAACAACCAAGTGAGTTGTCACCCTTTATTGTGCATTCAACCAATAATTGTTTTCTCTTCTAGTTGCGCGTCCAATTTGATTGAAAATTGAAAATGTCGACTGATTAGACATTGCAACACCATCATTGTTATATCCTATTGTAGTTCTATTGTAATTAACATTAGCACCTAAGTATTATGAACAAAAGTAAGAAGTTTCCTTGGTTAAGAATGCTTGGCATATCGACCCCTCAACTTGAGCCCTGTTTTTTACTGTTCTTTTGAACACTCCCATGCACCTTTCAAATGGATACATTCACCTGTACTGAACTGGACCACACATTTGGCTTTCGTAAGCTAACTGTATAGGAAAATTCTCCATTACATCAAAAAAATGCTGAGAGAAACACCCTCTCAAGTGAAAAAAGGATAATGGGAATGTTTTGCTTCATGACTAAGAGGTCTTCAATGTCAATAGGTGACGAGCATAGGGTTTTGAAAAATTGGTTCAACTCACATATCGATTTCAACATGCTTTTTGGTAGTTCTTTGAATACAATTAGGAGAAGACACTGGATAAGCACATGGCAGTCGTGACTCTTCATGCCAACCAACTTACCTTATGCAGTATTGACACATTGAGCCAAGTTAGATGCATAACTGTCAGACATTTTCAGATCTTGCAACCAATGAAGCACACTTTGAACTTGTTGCTTGTTCAGGGTGTAGCACGCTTTTGGCTTCATGAAACAACCACAAGAAATTTGTTGTAGGTTCAACTCAGGACGTCTACAAAATTGTTTAAAATCTAGGTTTGCCTTCTCGTTGTCTTTGGTCTTATCGGTGTCCATGATAATATGTATTATATTATCAAAAACATTTTTTTACAATATGTATAACATCTAGACAATAACGAACCAAATTATCTTTCCAATACAGCAATCCAGAATATACTTTTCTTAGTCAAGTTATGTTCTTCCCCATAACCTTGAAACCCAACAACTTTGCTAACTTCAGTAATCTTCAAAAGATGTCTAATCCTCCTCAAAATCTCAAGGCCAGTTAATCTTCGTGGAAGCTCTTCATTTTCAATTATGTTCTTTCGAAATCCATACTTATTATTCATAAACGTGTGCCTGAGTTCCAAGAATACCTAGTGAGAATCAAACCAAGGTTGTTTTCATCCGTAAGGTAGCCGAAATGCTTTAGTGTCTTCCATACAAATTGGACAGGCTAAAGTTCCCTGTGTCATCCATCCAGACAACGTTCTATAAGCAGGAAAATCGTTAATATTCCATATCAAATATGCCTTCAATACAAAATTCTGATTCCCAGATACGACATACGTAAGCACACCTGGATTCCACAGATAATTCAACTTATCTATCAAAGACTGAAGAAAAACATTAATCTTTGCTTTAGGGTTGCTCAAGCCGCGGATTACACAAGATAAGAACAGATAAGGGTCTTTCCTGCACATCTCAGGCGACAGATTTGAAGGTGTAACGATTACTGGCCAACATGAGTAAGGTTTGCGAAACTGATTGTTAGGATTAAACCCATCAGAACAAAAGCCTAATCTCACATTTCAAGGTTCTGCAGCGAAGTCAAGGTAAACTCTGTCAAAATGTTTTCATGCTTCACCATGAGAAGGGTGAGTCATGCGACCATCGTTTCTTCTATTCTCAATATGCCATCTCATGTGCAGTGCCAAGCTTATTGATGTAAATAAACTCGTAAGTCTTGGAATTAAAGGCAAATAATGCATTTGTTTAAAAGGAACATCCTTATATCTCCTAGGATCTACTCTCTTCGGCTTAAACCTATCGACACTACAAAATTTGTATTGACTCAAGGTTGCATTGTCACTATAATACAACATACAACAAGATCGACAAGAGTCAATCTTGATGGACCTTCCAAGTTTAGAAAATACTTTCTTAGCCATATAAAAGTTTGTTGGAATTTTATTTCCCGATGGTGTCAGCTCTTTAATGAAGAAGTCACTGATCGAATGATCTCTCACTTTGATTAGCGTCTGACTTCATAGTCAATATCCTAGCTGCCACATATAATCTTGAATGAACAGATCCTTCCTACACTGAAGTGTTTGCTTCCTTTAACAAGCTATAGAAATTTTCGGCATCTGGATTGGGTTCCTCATGTAGTAAGTTCTCATTATGCATGTAAAAGTCACATCCAAAAGCATCGTTAACCATTTGTGAATATCTATCACCATTAACTATTTCTGGTTCATACTGACACCTATTGAACTCATGTACACCATTAACAATCACCTCTCCGTGGTCTACCCATATCCAATAATGCGGCTCTAACCCATTCCTGTAAAGATGCACTCTAATCTATTCAACATCCAATATCTTACACCACTTGCACGAAAAACAAGGACACCTAGCTTTTTCCTTTGTCACAAATTGATCAATTGATTTAACTATTTGACAAAAGTAGTCCACGCCCTAAAAATTTTTGGCCTTTATCACTCCCTGATTCTCGTAGTATCTATCGTACATCCAAAATCTATTCGATGGAATCATGTTTGCAAAAATTTTACACACGTATTACATTAACCAACGTGAATTTAATGATCTTAATTTAATTTCCTTATTACAGGATACATTCTTAATTGCACACAATTATTCCTAAACTGTTCTAAAGCAGAATCCCTCCAATCTCCACAAATAACATGTAATCACCGTTGCCAACACAACAATTCAATCAAGTTCGGAAAGAAACGCTAAACGTTCCTTCCACCAGTCCAGCCATACAACTCCAACCCTGCAAATCTATCCTTAGAAAATAAGTCTCTATCCTACGTAAGTTCATATATACATACCTAATTGTCATTACAAACTTGAGTGAGTCCTTCAATCCACAAAATGATGGCTTCTTCAATCTCCTAAATAAACATATCACCATACAAAAAAATCAATTAGAAATTAACATTATTTATGAAATTGAATGAATTAAAAAGAGAATAGTAATTATGTAATGACCTAGTAAGTAGTGGTGGTGGTGGTGGAGGTGGTTGTGGTGGTGGTCGTGGAGTGGTGGTGGTGGAAGTGTGTGGTGATGATGGTGTATAAGTTTGAGAGGTTGTTGAGATGGTAGCATAGTTGTGGGGAGTGGTGGTGGCAACAATGTAGTGGTGTTGGCTGCGATGTGGCGGTGGTGGTGGAGCAAGGAGAAGAGGAAAGGAGATGAGAAGAGAAAGAAGAAATGTTGAAAATGGTATGGTAGTTGAGTGAAATTCAACTAAGTTAATTTTTAGAACATTATCTGATAGTAACTGAAAATAGTCCAGTTGTAATCGCTTAATTGAAACACATCATTGAATTTAATGGATTACCATCAGATTTGTTTAAAAAATCTGATGGTACAAAAAATAGGCGTGGCAATTTTGGTAAAGATTAACTTTTTTCCATTGGACACAACCAATGGTAATGCCCTATACCATTTAGGGTTTGTAGTTCCTGTCGGACAGAATCGATGGTAATTAGGTTTGTAGTCATCGTCGGCCAAGTACGACAGTAATACCCTAAACCCTTTAGGGTTGAGGTTTAGGTCTTTGACCTGAACCTTAGACGCTAATATTACCATCAGTTATTACTGATGGTGATACATAAGAACCTAATAATTTATTAATTAATATTTATTATTTACGAATTATTATTTATTAAACCTATTAATTAATTTATTTTATTAATTATTAACTAAAATTAAGCGTATACTAATTGTTAAGCTTATTAATTAAATTATTTTATTAATTATTAACTAAAATTAAGCGTATACTAATTGTTAAGCATATTAATTAATTTATTTTGTTGATTATTATCTAAAATTAAGTGTATACTAATTGTTAAGCCTATTAACTAATTTATTAATTCATTAAGTGTATTTATTATTTATTTATTAATTAATAAAATTCAATTATGTAAAGCATCAAAAGAAATAAAAATTAAAATAAGGAAAAAATTTATTAAAATATGAACAATAAAACTCATTAAAACAAGATTAACAAGTTCAAATTCAAAATAAACTTAAAAATACATCAAATCCTAAAAAGGAACAACAATAAAAGCTAATCTCCTAGATTTGCGACATCATCATCGGAGGCGACATCGTAATGGGCACTATCTTCGGAGGAGGACTCGGACATCAACAACTTAGGAGGCATGTCACGGGTCGTACTGCTCACTCCTCAAGCAGATCCACAAATGTAGGCCCACAACGCCCAAAGCTTCTCGTTGAGCTTTTCCTTGTCTTTTTTCTTCTTCTTCAACTTTACATTTTGAAGCTCCTGAAGCACCAACTCGTGCCTCACCGCTTGCATGTGCAGCTCCTATTCATTTTGAATAGCCGCTCACGGAGCGACTCATTATCTGGCGTCGATGACAGCTCAGTAGATGCATTAGTCAATTAAGGGCCCCTAGATGCAACTGAGAGTTGCGTCCTCTGGCCATAGACGTGGTTGCAATTCGTACCACCGACCATATCCAGCCAAACTATGTTCTCATTGGCGAAGGCTGGCTCGGTGTTGGGGGTGCACTCTCGACCTGCTGAATCTGAGTAGCCTGTAGTGCCTCATCAAAAGTAGCCTACAAAAAAAAATTAACTATTAATATAAGAAATTAAAATAACAAGGAAAAAAATTATAATTATATAACGAATGTAAAAATTACTTACAGCAGTTTGTTCGGAGCACGCAGGCCACCTAGACTTGTCTGCCTTCGTCATGTGGGTCTCGCAGAATAACTCATCCTTAGTCGACTCCCGACCTATCTGTCGGCACTGAATATTTAATTGTTTAAATTTATATAAATTATATACTTCAAATTTAAATAAAAAATTAAAGTACAAC
This sequence comes from Nissolia schottii, assembly GCA_003254905.1. Lineage (NCBI taxonomy): Eukaryota > Viridiplantae > Streptophyta > Magnoliopsida > Fabales > Fabaceae > Nissolia > Nissolia schottii. Next base: position 96,575 of record QANU01016478.1, read on the forward strand.
AAATAATAATTGTAAGAAAAAAAATGCAAACATAATTATCATCTTGAGGCGTGTCGAGGGCAAGCTCACAGACCCTCCAGTGTGCACGTTGCCTTTTTGACCCTACGTCCGGGCACGCTTAGAGTTCTCAGACCTTGTCTTAAACTTGTATGAGGCCCAATAAGCATTTAGCTTAGCAAGCTACCCAGAGGTCAACTAGTCCAGATCTTTGTCCTTACCTAACTTAATGTCCCCTAGCAGCTGCTGGAGATGCTTGTCAGCCCTATAGTTGAATGCCTTCTTCATGCCGGCTTCTTCAAAAGGATCATACTGAAAATTATCCTGAAAATATAAATACTAAAACATTATTAATTAATTAAATAAATAATTTAATTTAAGCCTAACTTTTTATTTTAAAAAAATTACTAATAGTAATGCATTACCTTCCAAACGTTGAAGAGGCGATTGTTCTCTTCACTACTATACTCCTGCCACTTACGGATGACTCTGTTGTAACATTTCTTCAGAGTCTCCGTCACGGCGTGACATGCAGTCTCATGGGGAATCCACTGATACAAACATAATTAACAATATTAATAATGTTACAAAATTAAATAAATAGAAAGTAAAAGTTAAAACAAAAATAATTAACAAAACTTAACCACTATTGTTCTCCTCGAGTCAGATAGTGACTCGCCCTTGGTGTGTGGTGGATCCCTAAGACTAGTGCAGGTGGGAGTCTCCAGCTGTGGCAGCTGTGTTTATGGAGGAGATGGTGGAGGAGCTTGCTCGGTGTAGCTCCCAAACCACGCTGCCTATGATGACGACTGAGGTAGGAAGCTCAACACGGGAGCATCACCTGACTCCCAGGTCTAGTCGTCTCCGGCAACCTCCCTAAATCCTGAGGTTGGTATGAAACCGTCCCCCATGGTAGGGTTCAAGGATGCCGGAGTGCTGCTTGACATCCTCAATCCCCGATCCCTGATCCCCTGCCCCTCCCCCTACTACCCCGCCTAGTAGATACGGGATAGTAGTTGGAGACCTGTCTTTTTCCTTTGTCGGTCATACTAAAAATAAAAAAATTAATTAAATATTCAAAAATAAAATATCAAAATAAGAACTAAAATATATTAAACTATTAACCTAAAAATTTTATTAATTATAAATTCTTTTAATGGTAACTATACTTGAATAATAAAATTAACAATAAAAATGAATAATGTATAAAAATATAATAATAGTGATTGTACATGTGGAAAGTACAATAATTATATAAAATTCATGTGCACTCACATGTAATTATAATTTTATTCATTGTTTACTTTATTTATTTAATTTTATTGATCAAGTAACATTATCCTATTTATAATCTCTTAACTTGCAGGTATTTTTTCCTTTTCTACCTAACTAAGTACTACCATACAATACAATAAGTCATAACCATGGAATTAACTTTTTTAATGCGACTTCGTTATGCCCATTTACTTTAAATTCATTTCCTATTTTCAATGAGAATCAAAGCCTATTTTTCGTTTGAAAAAATCTTCTTGTAATCACTTTTATGTGTCACCATATTAAATACGCATCTTCTCTTTTCTTTTTTCCACTCCTCCTCGATCTTTCACACTCCTCTCTTTTTCTCTTTTCTCTCTTCTCTCCTCACTCTTCCTTCATTTTTTTCTGCTTCATTCTTTTTCTTCTTTTGTTTAGTTTTCTAGTTCTTGCTTCGATTTATCACATACACTAAAAAACACTAGTCTAAACAACCTAAAAAACTTATTTTAACATATACAAGATTCACACAATTATTCTAACAACCAAACATAATTATTTCTATTTAACAACTAACAAAAATTAGAACTAATCTAACAACCTATTCTAATATTAATCTAACAACCTAACATAATTTTAACATAATCTAAACCTAACATAATATTAACCTAATAACATTAACAAATTTAACTAAAATAAATTTTTTAAAAAAACTAACTTGAATTGTTTTTAGTAGTGGGTGGCGACATAACCGAAGAGGGAGAGAAAGAGGAAGGTGGTGGTCGTGGCGAAGAGGGAGAGAAAAAGGAGGATGAAGAGTGTTGGCAGAGAGGGACAAAGAGGTAGAATGGGAAGGAGGGAGGGACATAGCTGTATATATAGCCTCCGTGAGGTCGCGGTGCTTCGTTATTACCGTCGGATAAATCTGACAATAACGTATCGACCGTTGTACACACGGAAAAAACGTGTGTTTGTTCATATTTTGATACTGTTACCGTCAAATTTGTCCGACGGTAACTAGTCGAACATTACAAGCGTGGGGAAAATGTGTGTCTGTTCATATCTTGAGACTGTTACTATCGAATTTTTCCAACGGTAACTAGTCGAACATTACAAGCATGGGGAAAAACGCATGTCTGTTCATATTTCGAGACTGTTACTATCAGATTTTTTTTTTACGATAACTAGTCGAACGTTACAAGTGTGGGGAAAATGCGTGTCTTCATATTTTGAGGCTGTTACCGTTGGATATGTCCGACGGTAACTACTCGAACGTTACGCGTGTGGGAACACGTGCTTCCCCTCATATTTTGAGTCTATTACCGTCAGACAAATCCAACGAAAATGACACTAATCATTTCAAAAGTTATTATTATAGTTACCATCGAACTTTTTTTACGGTAAATTTTAGACTGATAAATGCTTTGTGTTATCGTTGGTAACTTTTGACGGTAACACGTTCACCTCACCACGCGCCACTTTGTGCCAATTCTTACAGAAGGTGTTACTGATGCAAATTTTGTTCCGACGATAATTGTGGCCAAAATTGCTCCAGTTCAACCTAAAAGTCATTATCATCGATTTTATTTGTTATTTCTGATGGTAATATAGTCTAATGGAGTTTTGACGATAACGGTCTGACGGTAATTTGCATGTTTTTGATAGTGATCTCTACTAACTCCTCACTCATTTATTTTTTCTAACTCATGCAAAAAAAAACTTGAACTTTTATACACACTATGAAGTAAATATATACAATAAGGGAATAAATTCTCTCACTTTAAAATTGATCATGTTTGGTCATATTATGAGAAAGAAATACACAAATATTTTGAACTGGTCCTACCATTTTAAGAAATTTCGACTTGTTTAAAATGTTTGTGTCTTTCTCTCTCATAACATGACCAATTTTAATATAAGAGGATTAATTCTCATGCAAATGTGGATGGTTGGTACAATGCATACATTATGCGAAAACACAGTACAATGCATACGTACAATGCGTACAATTTTACTATGAAGAAGATGACTTAAGTCGACTTTTTAATTTTTAATTTTAAAAAATTAAAAATTAATTTAAATTGATTTTTAGTTAAAAATAAAAAAAAAGAAAATACATTACAACAAGAGTCAATTTAAATCGACTCCCTTTATAAGAAAACTAGCTTATATTAAAAATAACTTTGCAATTGGTTCATTATAGGAATGCGGTATGTTTTTTGTTTTATTTCAGTAAAATTTCCAAAATTTTTGCTACGAGATTTCTACCCTTTGTTAAAGGGCTTTCACTCAGATCTAACCAGATTGATTGGATTCCTAATAGTTGAATCTGAATGTCAGTGGGTCAATCAAAACCAAAGGAATATTAACCTCCTTTAATATTGGGTAATATTAACATGACGCTCATTGACTTGTCATGCTTACATCATCATATTTATTTATAGGAATATTTAATTATATAGTGACATTTATAAGAGCATATTTCACAAAGATAACAGTCATCTAAACATCATTGGAATTGGGAGGTGTACCAAAATAGTAAAACGAGTTTGAATATACTTGGTTGATAATGGATGAGGGGATTGAGAACCCAGCAACAACTTCGCACTTAAGTCCCTATTATTAGCTAACGTTTTCAGGAAAATGATTCTTGCAAATACCAGAAGGTGTAATGCATATTGTTATTACTCTCCTAACATATCATATGTCCGCTTAGTACATAGTAGATCCCATAATATATTATGAGAAGGGTGACAATGTGCCTATCGATATCACAAATGAAGTTTTAATAGCCTCTTCCTCATTTTTATTCATCAACCTCATTGTTTGTTTATTATTAATTTGCCTTGAAGCTGTTCAATTAAATTGAGTTATCTTTTATCCTCTTCTTTCTCAGGCTTATTTAATTTACAATCTCCCTTAATTAATCATAATTATAATGATAAACAAAAATATAGTTCTGGAAAGCCGTTGATGTGTACCTTCTCTAGACATGGGCATGCATCTATTAATTTCCCATGGTCACACATCAATGAAAATTGACACAAAAGGAATATTAAGAGAATTTTAGAAGAGTATGAAAGGATGACATGTCATAGGATGAAATATTAAGACGAATATTTCATATAAATAAACATGCGTGTTTTTGTATAGTTATTTAATTATATCTTGTTACATCTGCATAAATGTTTGATTCTTTCACTCATTACTTAAAAAATATTGTATGTGAGAAAATATGATTGAACAATTGTGTAAAGAAAACATTTACACTGTTATTGTTAAATCTTTTGATAGGTGTAAGTTTTGCTTTTGAAGTAATACATAACAAAGGCGAAACATTTTCTTTTTAATATTACAAAGTTTGATTAAATAACCACATAAAAAAAATTATAATGTCAATACATAGTAACTGAATATTTTTGGGGGGAGGGGGTTTTGATTTTAATAAAATTAATTAAATTAATTAGATTTCATTTTTTTAAATTAAATTAATTAATACATAAATAATTGTGATTAGCAAACCAAAACGGTGATGAGAGAGGATAAAAAGCTAAATTTAATAAATAAAAAACAATGATAAAATTTCTATAAAATAATGAATACTTTATTAAAATTTTAAAACAATAAATAATATGGAATATTTTTTAAAAAAATTTTCTAAAACAATATTATTATGGGATAACAAAGATTGTTAATATTAAATCTGATGTATTTTTTTTTTAATTTATAAGTGTCATTATATTTTTTTTAAATAATTTTTTTAACTCTCATAAAAAAAAGAGAGTAATTACTTAAGAAAGTGTCCAATGTATCCATAATGGTTGGTCAAAATGAAGGTGGATTGAATTTGCAATCTTACTCATCAAGCCGCTCAACTCTCCCAACAACTCAACANATTGGCAGCAGAGGAGGGAGGAGAAGAAGTGAGAGAAGGTGTTTGAGGTTTCATTTGACAAAGGCAAAGTTGACAATACGAAAATATGGCAAGGGCTAAATTGGAAGAGAAAATTTTACTAAAAAACTATCCTTGTCTCCTGTTTTTGTGTCCCAAAAATAGAGGTGCTGAAATTACACAAATTTTTTGTAACAAACAAACAAAACTTTTGTCTTTATGTCCTTGTATTTTTGTTCTCTCTTAGCAACTTAACACTGCCTAAGGAACTTGCTGTCATACAGAAGCCTTTTGGCTCAATGAACTATGAAATCTGAATGCGTTTGCAGAGGTTCAGTGGTAAAAGTAAATTGAAATTCCTCTATTTTCATTTTATATTGAATATCATCAAACATGTAGAACAAGAACAATAAAATTTAAACATGAAATGCTTCAGTTAAGAACTAATATAGTCCTAAACACCAACATCAAATGCATGTATAAAATAGTCTCTTTGTTGAACTACATTTAACTGAACAGCTTGTTGGCTAAAGTGCCCTTGTTTAAAATCAATCGCATGCTTGGTTTATTGTTTGTAGCTCCAAGAATTGATTCTGACTGGTTGGAGTTGGAGAAGTGAAAGATTTTCACTTTTAACATGGCAAAATCAATTTTATATGTCCCCACCAGTTTTCCAAACATACTACTAATGACAAATACATATACTTCAAAAAGAAAAAGGATAAAAGAAATTGGTACTTCAGAAAAGACCAATGATACTATGATGAATTGATGACAAAAAAAAAAAAGGAATAAGTTGAGTTGAGAGAGTGCTGCTGCATGATACTTTTATCCAACTTGCAACCTCTCACAGAAGCCACTACTAGCATGAACAATACAAGCTTTCATCCCCATTGAAAGATTGCTGATCCCCAAGTTAGTCCGGAGCCGAAGCCAGCGGCTGCAATAGTTTGGCCTGCCTTAATCTTCCCGCTCCGAACCGATTCGTCTAAAGCCAAGGGAATGGAAGCCGCGCTTGTGTTACCATAGTTGGCCAAATTTGATATCACCCGTTCCGATGGGACTTGTAACCGAGTGGCAACCGCATCGATAATCCTCTGATTTGCCTACACTTGTTAAGAAGTAAGGCATCATAAAGTATGTAACCTTCATTCCTCTAAGTAATTATACCAATCCTGTATGCTCTTGCCCCACTAGATGGGTTCGCTACATGTGCCAAACAATGCCTTAATGTTTTGTTACAAATCATGCTTGCATATAAATCATCATTATATTCTAAGTCTTTTTTTTGATAGTTTCACATGATTTTTTATGAAATGACTCAAGTGTCAAATTGCAGTAAAAAGAGATTTATAATTCCTTACACCGCTGATTCAACCAAACCAATAGATATACCTATCCTCAAAAAATTACCATGACACATTACTATACAGGCAATAATGCAAAGAAAAGTGATTATGGATGTTTGGAAAACTAGTGGAGCTGGTTCAGAATCAATTTTAATCAATTCATAAGTGAAATTGTGAAAAATTTTCACTTTTCAAGCTCCTTAATTGCTTCTGAGACTTGTTAACCGAAATCCAAACATACTAGCAAGAAATGTTTTTAACATCCCTAGTATTCATACCAATCATGAAACTCCCAAGGTGACATTTTCGTCGTACCTGGTGGAGAAGTAACCAATCGATGCTGGACAGAGGTAGACCAGCCTTTTCAAGGGCGGCTTCAATCGACTGCGGAACACTTCGTACAACAAAGCGAAACACTTCTTTTCCGTTCATGTGAATGGACGGAGATAAAGACTTCTTCCTGGGAGGAAAGTCTAACACTGAACCATTTGATTCCACTGCGTTATTAGTCTCGTTAATTTCTTCAATTAAGCCATTCAAAAACCTACACACGAAGCAAAATTATAAGCTTAATCACCACACCGCATGCAGGAAGAGGAGAGTGGCATAAATATTTTTTAGAAAGAGAACATACCTTTGGCCGTCGCCATCACTATTCAAATCAAAGCCAAATAGACCATCTTCATCGCTGTTGCAGGCCTGCAGTGTAATCACAGTACCAGAGCAATGCCATCAAATTTTGTTATATAAGTGTCTCTCTATTGTTTAAAAAACAGAAAAAACACCAGTTCACTGTTACTCTTGTCAAACATTGTTGAGTCTCGGTGGCTCTAGGGGCCCACTTAGGGTTTGATCACTAAAATTGATGAACTATCTAAAGGAAAAAAAGACACCATAAGAAAGATACATTTACCTGTACTAATACAGCACCGGCAGCGTCACCAAAAAGGATGCAGGTCCCTCTGTCGGTCCAATCGACATATCTCGAAATGGTATCAGCCCCGATTACTAGAACATTATGAAATCCACCCCCTACATTCACATAGACAAAGGGAAAATGACTCTTTTACCAGGTTTAAGAGATACTGCAATCTCATTTGAACAAAATAACCAATTCATACCCCTAATGTGACAAGCAGCAGATATCAAACCCAACAGGAATCCGCTACAAGCAGCTGTAATGTCATAAGACAACGGATTTCTCTTGCAGCCAAGGTGTTTTTGAATCTGAAACTCATAAGAACGATTAAAATTATATCAGCGGATATATAAACCAGAAGAAGATAACACCACCAGGTCCTCCAGAGATAAGAGTGCAAAACACAATTGGAACACGCTAAGTTTTATGAAATTCAAGATTCAACCATTTTGAAAGATGGAATCTGAAACATCAGAAACTGCATTTAGCAAACAAGGTGTCACAACAATAAGTGTGCAACAAATATTCAAAATTTCAATAGGCATGTAAAAAAAAAATAAAAAAATGAAGACCAATTAAGAACAAATTATGTTCCAGAAATCACAACTAAAGTTCGTTTCCATATCTATACCTATGCTAAAGAGGCTAGGTCCTGTATGATTTTCTGTGCTCATATAACAAAAAATTAGCGCCATAAGGTCATACGATGTCACAAGACGCAGGCTATGTGCATGTCTGGTTTTCAGGTTGGACACACTTAGAATCAATTCTAAACAACCACAATGCAAATCCAAACACACAAGTATGGTTTGCAATATTGTTCGCAACGCATAACCTAAATAACGTGTGCAGTGCGGCTTCTCAATACGATACATCCTTAACTCATACCTGAGGAGCAGTGCCAAAAATATCCTCTGCAGTTGACGAGCACAACAATATTAGATCAACATCATCAGGATCAACCTTCGCCATCTCAAGAGCTTTCCCAGCTGCCTCTACTGCTAAAGCCGTCAAGCTTTCTCTGCCTGCGAGGGCAACATCAATCCAGGCCAATCAACCATACAACACAACTTCGAAAAATATTTTAAACAAGCTCTTATCTGTATGTTTATGGGATCATCCTAAGGAAACTCTCAAGAACCATCTCTTCCAAACAATTAAGCTGATGGATAGAGGCAATTGAATAGTTTTATATTTGACAGAAACAAAAACAAAGTTTACAAGCTAGTGACGCTCCATAGAAGCAACTTCATCCTAGATCAACTAAATCTTTGACCCTAAGCTAAAAGCAGGCCAAGTAACCTAACCATAGTAGCATTATATACCGTTTATCCTGCATAGAAATACCAACAACTAACCCGAAAGAACTCGCCGGTTACGGATCCCAGTGCGAACCGATATCCACTCGTCAGAAGTGTCCACTACTTTTGCAAGGTCATCATTAGAAATCTTAAGACTTGGCACAGCAGAACCACACCCAACTAGCTTGCAGCCCTGGCTAACAAGCCTACAAAACAAAGACTTCCCTTATATATATAATAAATAAGAAACAGNAAAAAAACCCATGGAAATTACATATCTTTCTACAAAATCCAAAACTCAACAATGATTCTTGAAATTGTATCAATTGTAGAAGCTTATAATGGAGTGAGTCCATGAAAATTAAAAATCCAGTAAAAAAAAATGGTGGCATGACACTCCAACTTAGTGGGGGTTTTGAAGAGACTATTTCTAGAATTTAAACCCCTATCACCTTCGTCACAAGTGCACCAACCTTGTCAATGCCTCAAGCTTCAAACTCTAAAAGTTAAAAGAATCCAACAAACCAAAACAAATTGTGGCCAAGGAAGAACTATTTGCCTCGACATTAAAAAAATGTTTGTTTGGTTTGCATTTATGTTTCCTGATATCATTTCCTATTTTAAATTGTTTTTAGTTTTTTGAAATTTTGTAAAAGAAATACTGAAAATTGAAAATGAAAACAGGAAACTGGATTGCCGTGTTTTCACTGTTTCCTTTATAAAATTTTTAAGGACAGAAACAAGAAATGAAAATAGGAAACAGAAGCGGAAACCAAGCAGACCACAAAACCTTGCAAGTGTGGAATGAAAGCTACAGTTTACAAAAAAATAAAAACTGGGATTAAATTAACAACACAAGGCTTGTATAAACATCAATTCATGCACAAAAAAACAAAATGGTGGAACTGATAGAGACCCAATAAAGAGATTTTGAGGAGCAGAGAGAAAGAGTAATAAGTAACACACCTGGGTATGTGAGATTGAGATTTTGAAGGGGAAACAGTGGAAGCTCCTTGATTGGCACTAAAGCACACAACTTTGGGAAGCATAAGTGAAGAAGAAAATAATGCAGATACATTTGCCATTTTTGCACTAATCAAATTTAACACCACCCCAAAAGGCCAAAAATAACCAACCACAAAAAACAATAAAACAAAGAGAAAAGAAAGAGATTTTATGTGAACTGTGTCATATGAGAATGAAATTGAATGAATGAACTACAAAAGAAAAAAACATGAATTGAACCAAACAGGAATTGTGCCTAAAGGGTGACACTATCACCATAACATATATAGGTAACCACTTTTTCTTGTTCCAACTACTTTAGTGGGCAATGTCTTTCAATGAGCCAAAAAGGAAAAATGTACCACTGATGATCACATTTACTTAACTATTAATTCATTATTAAAATATTTCATCTATATGGATTGATTAACTAATGGTAAGCTATAGCCGATTTCTCAACTCATTCTTATATAATTACGATTATCGTCTCTCACTAAGGTTGAAACAACCACACTCACAAAGATATAGGATCTATGATGGACTCCACTATAATGAATCTCACACTTTTGTAAGTATAATTGTTTCGAGATCGTTCACTCTGATTGATTGTTGTACTATCATTTCTCTGAATCATGAATCATGGACTGATTTAAGCTTGAGGAAGGTTCAGAACAAAGTTAAGAGTTAGGCTTAGGCATGCATCTATTAATTGCTATTATTATTATTATTGTCGTTAAGGGAAAAGATTAGGTTCCCCTTTTCGTGTAAGGCATGGCAATGCATCCCAAAACTATAAGGCGGGTTCATCACCTAATTAAAAGAGCGAAAAAAATAAAGTCTAATGAATACCATTAAATTCAGATTTGGCTCTTATAAATTGCAAGATGCACTCTTAAAAAGATCAAATGCAACGTTTTAATGGTTAATGAAAAAAATATTAATAGGATAGATTATCATCATACGTTTGTAATTTATCATGCTTGTTTGTATTTCATAAAATCTTTAGCCATTGGTTTTCTCACCTTTAGTTTAACATAGAATAATATATATCCCTTTAAAGTTGTTCCAAAAAGTAAGCCAAATAACATTTCTTTGGGCAATACACTCATACATAACAAAGAAAAATGCTCTTATACGAATGATTTATTGGGTCACTTGCTCACAAGCAATAGGCAAAAGTTTTAGAGTTTAATTATTATGCACAAACAGTGTAAAACTTTTTACACTATCATCTAATCAGATATTTCGATATGCATGACTTTTAAAGTGGTGGAGGAGAGTGTCAATCATTTATATATGACAAAATTTGATTGAATGATGATGTAAAATAGTTTTACACTTTTGGTACGTAGCAATTAAGCTCAGTCTTATTCATGAATAAGCACTGAAGATTTGGCTATTGAGCACTGAAGTTCTATTGCTCAAATGCTCTTCTGCCAGGGAAGATTTATTGACAAATTGACAGTAGTAACTTTACAATCCTATCCAATGTTAATTCAATTCTGTGATAAGGCATTCCAGTTTAGCTTCAGTTTATAACCACATTCTTCATTTGTCCTCCAGATGAAGGAAAGAATGCAAAACATTTTATAATTCCATGGGGGCTGTATTCCATAAGAAAAAAAACACAATGTCCTGTACTTTGTTTGGAGCAAGAGATGCAGCTAGAAACTGGATTCCTCAGTTGTCGGACGCCTCAAGAAATATCTCAAGCTGTTAGCAAGAACCTGCGGGAGACACGGATTCACATCAGTTTCGAAACTTAAAAGAGTCCTGTTGAAAGCATGTACCACTATGTTCGGATGTTTTGTTTTTTCAATATCAGAAGAGAGCTAGGTTATCTTCCTTTCTGCTAGGAAGATTAAATGAACGGAACGGAGTTTCATTAATCTTGTTTGGAACATTTAGGGTCTGGTTGGTATCTGTTTCTCGTTCCTGATCTCGTCTCCTGTTTTCAATCGGTTTCCTTTTTATAGAATTAAGTGAATGAAATTGTGAAGACAATTTTCATTTATGTTTTCACTATTTTCCTTTATAAAATCCTAAAAAACAAGAAATAAATTGAAAACAGGAAATGGAAATTGAAAGGGAATTGACCCTTATGTTATTTAGACCAATAGACGCTCAATCTTCATTAGAAACTATTGAATTACATCAAAGTATAGGGAAGCCTTGATTTCTTATCAATCAATAGAAGATTAAAAGTTACCTGCTGGAGAGGCCTGATAATAGCCTTTCCCCGGTAGCTGACATGAAACTTTGCCTTAGCCAAGAGCCCCTGGGTTCAGCAACAAATCCTTTTGATGAGATCAGCACGCATTTCTCTTTTTCTTTTCTTTTGTGAATAATTTTAATTGATACAATCATAATGAATGACTAATCAGAAAAAGAAAAAAAAATAACACTTTAGGTCATATGATATATATTACCTCAGTATCAAATTCTCCAGATTCAACATCAATGTTAATGTCAGTAATAATCTTTACAAGATCAACCAGTAATCCGGGCCGATCAGCCGTCTCCACATACAGCAAACTACAAAATAGTAAAAACAAGCAACAGCATAGATGTATTTCTCAGAGGTACCATTCTAATAAAAACATGGTACTGAGCATGTTTTTAAGAACTCATATACCATGCAAGTTTCAACTTGCAATTCTCTGTTTGGATCAGAATCTATTGTGTTAAGGAAGAAGCAATTGAATGCATCATTACCTTCGATTCAGGCCATCATCAGAAATGTTTATGTGGGTTGCTATGTCCACATCAACCTGAAAGATATTAACAAGGGAAGCTTCTAAATAAGGTTTTAGACAACCAATAAGGTCAGACACAATTAGTCATTAGATATATATATATATATATATATATATATATATATATGTATGTATGTATGTATATGTATGTATGTATGTATAATGCATTTTGTTGAGTTTTACTGAGATGCATCGCGCGTTAACTTGAATGCTTCCTTGATGCATTCTCTAACCTTTTGGTTTCTCAAACCTTGTAGCGGAAGTTTAAAATCAATTGACATTAGTAAAATAAATAGCAAAAATGCGGCAATCTATAGTGAACGAAATAGATATGAATTTAAAAACAAATTGCCAAAATGAGAAATCACACATGCTTAAGTTAGTGAATGTTAAGCAACACAAAGCAGTAAAGATCTCACATCTTGTTGGTTTTATTGTGGTCGTTGTGATATAATAAATTTCCATTAATTAATCATTTTAAGAAAAGGAAGCATCCAGGTTCCATCTAGGTTATCTTTTAAGTGCACATTTGGTATAACTTTTGAAAGGAGCAAAAGTTCTTCTGATTGAAAATAAGAAAAATGTTACTTTCTAAAAAAGTGCCCCAAGAAAGATACATTTTTTACTTTTTCGTTCAACAAAAGTTAAATCAAATGTGGCTAACTTGATTAAATTCAGAAAATAGTCTGCACTTTGCCTTAAATGGCAAAAATAATTCGTTCTTTACAACTGAAACTGACATAAAAAAAATAAAATATTCATCACCTGCTCTTTAGGACGTAGAAGTCCAAAAGCTGCTCCCATTGCTAATTGAGAACTTGATTCCTGAACCACCAGTTTCAAACATGTAACTCAGTGAGACCTGTGTATTGGCATCTAACCAAATCGTGCTCGAATGAAAATAGATGACAGTTGGGAACCATACCGGGTGATACTGAATCAGATTGTTGATAATCGTCAAACGAATTGCTTCTAACAACTCTGGATCTTCCACTTTTCTACCAGTATCACTGCAAACAAAGCTCCACCAGCATATCCATTATCCAATGAATTACTAGAGAAACTAGTTAAAAACAGGATCCAGGATACTTTTCCCTTAAAGGGTGAAACTGAACCTAAGTTGCCCAACAAGATTCACTGCTAGATCGAAGTTCTAATATTTATTATGCGGGCCAATTGTGAATTCTGCTTGACTTAGACTACTGGAGTCCATTCAGCAAAAGATAACCATCATGACCAAGCGTTTGGAATACAACTATAACATATGCATGATAACAATCACATAAATAATGTGCTAATGCACGTAACACTTACGCTTTTGTGATGGAAAACTTGTTGTGCTTGCCAGAGGAATCCAGACAGACATTTGCCTTAACAACATTGAGTCCTAAGTTTTTTAATGCATTCATCTGCAAACCATGTAAGTAAACTTTTTAGATATTTTTATTAATACACACTATCAAATATGTTTAATGAAACCAAACAACAACAACAATAACTAAGTTTGCCCCACTATGTGCAGTCAACTACATGGATATGAAGACGCTATAGTATCCTGTCAAACACTATTTTGCATTCAAAATAGAAATTTTTCTTATCCCCAAATTTTTTATTGGCAATATAGAAACTTGTACCAAAAGTAGAAGAATTAACATGTGCAATAAATTTACTCAAAGCATGGCTTACTGTGTCAAGAAGAGCCCCAAGCCGATCACCAAAAGTTATCTCCACCACAGTTGCATCTGGATCAGAGTCTTGATCAATTATAACCACAGGAGTTGGAACGGTGTCAATGTTGCCTTGATTTCCGTCCTGTTCTCCACAGAGACAAAAAAGCAAAAGAAAACAAATCTTTTACCCATCACAATAAACAATCACTAGAAAAATGAAGTATTGGCCATTCACATGCGATGAGTGACAGTCATATATATAGGTTGATTATGCTAAATAGCGATACCTCCACATCAGTAACAGGTGCTGCTCGGGGTATAATTGTAGTTCCAGAAGATGACAATCTGACAAAAGGGTACATACAATTAACACAGAAAAATTGGCACATCATTGTGGTGCAGTCACTACTAGCTAGCTAAACTAGTCAGAATCTGACAAAACATAAGTCCTCCAGTTGTTCAACTCTACATGTGATACAACTCTAGCAACAAGATAGAAGCTAGCAACACTAAAGCTGAATTAACAGAACAAACTGTTATTTACTTGCCACAATTTAACAGCATCAATCAGAGGATCCAGACATCAATGCCACAAGAACATTTTGTTTAACATAAAAAAATAAAAAATAAAAAAAATTCTTGGGAGTACTTTCTGAATTAAGGATGAGTCTTAACACAACGATAAAATTATTGCCATGTGACATGGAATATACGAGTTCGAATGTGAGAACAGTCTCTCTGTTTACGAATCCCACCAGGTGGGAGCCTTGCGTGCACTAAATCGAACTTTTCTCATTAATTGATTAAGTAAACGGTAAAATAAAGCACTGCAACAACAACTTAATCAGAGACATAACACAACAACACAAACACTTCATCAACAGAAACTCCAACTGTTCATGGAATGATTCAGCATCAACCAGTGTGATCAAATATATCTAAGAGACCAACAAAAACATAAAAATAAAATAAAATAAAATAAAAAATTAATTAATTAATTAATTCCCATCTAGTTTACCTTCTCTTGTGAAGAATGCAACATGGCTTAGCAGCAGCAGCACCAAACCCAGATGAAACCTTCAAAAAAGGAGCAATGCAAATGGTTCTCTCCAAAGCTCTCAAGCTATGAGTGTTA
Organism: Nissolia schottii; assembly: GCA_003254905.1. NCBI lineage: Eukaryota > Viridiplantae > Streptophyta > Magnoliopsida > Fabales > Fabaceae > Nissolia > Nissolia schottii. Next base: position 111,853 of record QANU01016478.1, read on the forward strand.
TCAACAGCACTGAATTGAGGTCCAAGAGCAGCCATAGCCATTGCCATTAATATCTATTAGAAGTTGAAGCAAAGGTGATAACTTTATCAGTGATAGAAGAGAAAAAGTAAAGATTTTTGGAGATGGGGTTTGTTAGAATGTCTCAAATTGCAGGGAATATGAATGTGGGTATCGGGTAGAGGAAGAGGATAGATAAATCACACGGACATGTTTGGATAGAAAGAAAAAATAAAATAAAAAAGAGTTCGTTGTTGTTTCATTTGATTTGATTCATTCATTGATTCATGCGTATGTGTTTCTCTCTCTAGAAAGAGTGATGAATGAGGGAGCAATCTGAGACGTTCATTGATGATCAAGTTGGTTGAGCCTCTCTTTTTGTTGTTGGTGTTTGGACAAAACAGCGACCCCTTCGGTGGATATTATAGATATCACTCAGATTTTTATTCTTTTTCTTTTTCTATTTGGTTAATGGGACGCTCAATGTATTTAAATATAATTTATATTAAGAGATATTAATTTAATTATATATTTAAATTTAATTATATATTTAAAAGTTTGAGTTTATTTTAGTTTGATGGTTGACTTAATGTATTTAATTTGTATTTATATCCATTGATTCAATTATTATATATTTAAAAGTCAGAGGAAATAGATAAAAGTTGATAAAATAATGTCATTTTGTGAACAAACAAAAAGTTAATTACTGTCTCACTCTTTGTCATTGAGCTCATAAGTGGATAGATTAATGAGGATAACAATGAAAAACGTTAAAAATTATGTTAAGACTTTATTTATATGAAGGACTAAACAAAGCAATAAGTTAAAAGTCCTATAGAGCCTAAGAGGGCATTTCCCTTTAAAAGTTCAAATCTTATATACCAGTAATTTAAGAGAAATTATTGTGTAATTACAAATCATCATGGTGAGAAGGTGGGTGGTATTAGATTTGGGAGGGAGAGAGAGAGGTGGGAGAAAAGTAAAAAAAAAGAATGGACATGCGTACAAAAATATCTTTGATAACCATGATATATCCAAATTTTTCTGCAAGGTGTATCATTCACTTAAATTAATTGTCATGGGGAGCGTAAACAACGCCCATATTAAACATACATCAAACTACATGTTAAACGACATTTTAACTTCAAACCACAAGTCCTCCCAAAGTGAAACGCGTGGCCTATGACCACGTAAGAATTTTTCCAAGTTGGAGTGATTTAGCTAATCCATCTACGACACGAAATTAGTTACATGAGCAGTTCTCAATAGACAAAATAAAGTGCCTAATGTATAATTCGGTGGTAAAAATAAGTTGAAATACCTCAATTTTCATTTATATTGAATATCATCAACATATATAGAACAATAACAATGAATTTGGTTAGTTAAGAACTAAGATAATCCCAAGCACCAACATCAAATGCATGTATAAAATAGTCTCTTGGTTGAACTACACATTTAACTGAAGAGCTTATTGGCTAAAATGCCTTGTTCAAAATCAATCTTAATAACAAATACATATACCTCAAAAAGAGAAAAGAAAAATGGTACTTCAGAAAAGAAGACCAATGAGACTACAAATTGAAGACAAAGGGTCCTTTTATCCGGAACTTTCAAAACAAGGTTCAATGTTATTAGACTTTTCCACCAATTAAAGGTTTTCTAATCTAACTGTGGAAAAGTCTGCAATCGTTTTGAAGGTCCAAGATAAAAGTTCCCAAAAGAAACAAGTTGAGTCGAGAGAGTGCTGCATGATACTTTTATCCAACTGCAGCCTCTCATAAACCCATTTCTACAAAATGTGTAACGAGTTTGGAAAGCTATGAATTTCTTTCTTCTCTATTTGCAACCCTCCTACCATGAAAGACAAGCTCTCATTGCCACTGAAAGATCGCTGATCCCCAAGTAAGGCCGGCGCCGAAGCCAGCAGCCGCAATAGTTTGCCCTGCCTTAACCTTCCCACTCCGAACCGCTTCATCTAAAGCCAAGGGAATGGAAGCCGCGCTTGTGTTACCATAGTTGGCCAAATTTGATATCACCCGTTCCGAGGGGACTTCTAACCGAGTGGCAACCGCATCGATGATCCTCTGGTTCGCCTACACTTGTTAAGAAGCAAGGCATCATTAAGTATGCCAGGAGACATCTCTCCCAAAAGCTACCATTGTTGGGTAGAGACAAATAAATGATTTTATATCTTAGCAGTTAACACACCCATTCAAGCAAAAGCCTTTTAGGCATGAATCATGTACGATGCATAGATCTACGTTGAGGTAAAAATCAACTAATTTTATTCAAAAAAGTAGGGGCAGCAAGAATTGAATTCTAAACCTTGTGGCCATAAAAGGTTCTGATACCATATCAAGAACAATCTCTTCCAAAAGCTTAAGCTATTAAGCAGAAGCCAATGAATGGTTTTATATCTTCAAAATATTTAACCTTAATTCCTCTAAGTAAAGATACCATCTTGAATGCTATGCATTTCTCTAGTTAACTAAAAATGAGACTCTACTTTAATCATGACTCAGTCTTAACCTGTCAACAAATTGATAATATAGCAGAGTTGTGCAGCTAGTGAACTGTTGGTAACAAAGAATGTTATCAACCTCAAGTTTCCTACTCTTAAGTTATTTGAGTAAACCTTCACTTTAGTCCTTGGATTGGAAACTGAAAGTAGGAATGAACTAGCAAGAAAATGGGAGTGGATCCTCTCACGTGGAAATTGCACATTATAAGCTCGTGCGCACATCTCTACCATTAAGTTACCTTGAAAAGGTAAAAAGTTAAAAAAGTAAAAAATCAATGGTGAGAATGTGCACATAATCTTGTCATGTGCAATTTACACGTGAGAAGATCCATTTCCCAAGAAAATAGATAAAAATGAAAGTAGTAGCTATATGTAACCCCCTGTGATGGCCCAAATCACAAGTGCATCGCAAATGAGTGCCAAGGTACATATCTGTCTGAAAATTTGCAGGTGCTCAGCAAGAAAAAAGTCCTGCTCCGTTTCATTTATAATTTGACACCTCATGCTTGTGGGTCATTGTTGTTTCCCACTTTCACTATATTTTTAATGAAATGATTGAAGTGTTAGATTGTAACAGACCAAGCCTTTTTCTTTCCTCGAGGACCACCTAAGAATTTCTGTCCATTTTGTTCATTACTCATTGCAATTTAATTCCTTACACTGGTGATTCAAGATTCAACCAAACCAATAGATGTTACCTGTCCCAAAAAATTACCACGACAGATTACTATAGGCAACAATGAAAAGAAGAGTAATTATGGACAACATTCAGATGAAAGAGTTTTTTAACATTCAACAGTCATTACTCATTACCACTATCATAAAATTCCAAAGGTAGACATAATAGAAATCAGATCACATTTTCGCCGTACCTGATGGAGAAGTAACCAATCAATGCTGGATGCAGGTAGACCTGCCTTTTCAAGGGCGGCTTCAATTGACTGTGGAACACTTCGTACAGCGAAGCGAAATACTTCTTTACCATTCATTTGAATACACGAATACGAAGACCGCCTTGGAGGAAAGTCTAACAATGAACCATTTGATTCCGCTGCATTATTAGTCTCGTCTTCTTTAATTACAGCATTCAAATGCCTACACGCAGTGAAATTAGATTCTTAATCACACAACATACACGAAGAAGAAAACGGCATATAAAATTTGAAGAGTACATACCTTTGACCATTGCCATCACTATGCAAATCAAAACCAAATAAACCATCTTCATCAATGTTGCAGGCCTGCAGTGCAAATAGAGCAATGCCATAAAGTTTAGTTTTGAAGTGTCTTCTTTCTCGTTTAAGGAAAGAAATCAGTTCACTGTCACTCTTAAGAAACAAAAAACTGGTCCAACGAAAATGAAGGGACAGCAAACTTCATCTCAAAACTACGGAAATATCTTATTTACAATTTTGAAATGTTGGCTCAAGAATTAGCAGGGAACCTTGCTTTCCTGTTAAATTTCACACGAAAGTCTAGAAATTTTCCTTCATCTTAAACAAAGCAGATAATACAACCAATAAGCTAAATGTAATAGCCAAGAAGCAAGATTCAAATTATTAATTGGCATTTGTTACTAATGTTAATCACTATCAGGAAGATATACATTTACCTGTACTAGTACGGCTCCGGCAGCATCCCCAAAAAGAATACAGGTCCCTCTGTCTGTCCAATCAACATATCTAGAAAGAGCATCAGCCCCAATTACTAGAACATTTTGAAATCCAGCCCCTGAATTCGCATAGGTAAAGAGAATTTATTTTACCACATTTAGGAGATGTTAAAACCTCATTTCAACACAAAAACCAATTCATACCCCTAATGTGACTAGCTGCTGATATTAAACCCAACACAAATCCGCTACAAGCAGCTGTAATGTCATAAGACAATGGATTTCTCTTGCAGCCAAGTTGTTTTTGAATCTGAAACTCACAAGGGCAATTAAAATTTTAACAGAAGATAAACTAACAAAAAGAAGATACCCATGCAGCCCCAGAGAAACAAGAGTAACAAACTCAGTTGGAAGAATACACTAGAGTTCTATGAAGTTAAGGGTTTAATCATTTGGAAGATGGAGTGTGAAACATCAGAAACTGCATTTAGCAAAGGTGTCACAACATTATGTGTGCACGAAATTTTCAAAATTTCAACAGACATGTAAACAGAATAAAAACAAATTTCAGTAAAAACATACTATTGAAGGATTTATGCATCTAAAAAAGCATCAAGGGCAATTAAGAAAAGAATATGTTCCAGATGTCACAATTAAAGTTCTTTTCCATCTACATATGTGCTAAAGAGCTATGTTCTGTATGCTTCCTGATGCTCATAACAAAATATTAGCACCACATGCAGTTTAGTTTCGTGTTTGTGCATATTCGGGTTCACAATATTTTCCACAATGCATAAACTAAATAACATGTGTGTGGCTTCTCAATATGATACATCCTTAACTCGTACCTGAGGAGCAGTGCCAAAAAGATCCTCTGGAGTAGATGTACACAACAATATTAGATCAACATCGTCAGGATCAACATTTGCCATCTCAAGAGCTTTCCCAGCTGCCTCTGCTGCTAAAGTCATCAAGTTATCTCTGCCTGCTAGCACAACAACATCAAGCCACAACCATGACCACACAATACAGGTTCCAACCAGATTTTAATCATAGTAGCTATATACCGTTTACCCTGCATAGCAATGCCAACAACTAACCTGAAAGAACTCGTCGTTTACGGATCCCAGTGCGTGCGGATATCCAATCATCAGAAGTGTCAACTATTTTTGAAAGGTCGTCATTTGAAATCTGAAGAGTTGGCACTGAAGAACCACATCCAACCAACTTGCATCCCTGGCTAACAAGCCTGCAAACAAAGACTTCCTTATATGTATATAATAATAAACAAGAAAACATGAAAATTACATATCTTTCACAAAATCTAAAGCTCAACAAACAATAATTCATGAAATTGTAACAATTGTACAAGCTTATAGTGGTGGCGAGTCCATGAAAGTAAAAAAATTCCAATAGAAAAAAGGGCGTCCCAAAGAGTGTAGATGTACACTACAAGTGGAGATGTTTTGAGGATTTGAACCCCATCACCTCTGTCACAAGATAACAACTTTATCATTGCGTCAAGACTCACCCTCTAAAGTGAACAAAAAACCAATAAACCAAAACAAATTGCAGACAAGGCACAACTATTTGCCTCAAGACATTAAAATATAAAATAGCTTCCAATTACAAAACCATGCAACGATCAGAACTGGGGAATGAATGTAACAGTATCCACAAGTGAGAACCCTAATTCCAGAGTGTGTCTCTGAACCCTCCCAAAAGACTAATCTCAACAAATAACAAGACTATACTCACTAATCCCCTCTTTCTAATTATTTTTCACTAGCTCCTCTAACTAGCACACTATATAACAACCTAACTAACTCTTCTACTAATAGGTCCTTACATTCACCCAAAAAAAAAAATAAGAGCTTTGGGTTAAATCAACAACACAAGGCTTGTATAAACATCAATTCATGCAAAAGGAACAAAAGGGGTTTTCCAAAATGGTGCAGAAGAGAGACCCAATGGAAAGAGTAATAAGTAAAAACATACCTGGGTATGTGAGATTGAGATTGAGAAGGTGAAACAGTGGAAGCTCCTTGACTTGCACCAAAGCACACCACTTTGGGAAGCATAAGTGAAGGAGAAAACAATGCAGATACATTTGCCATTTTTTTCCCTGATCAAAAATCAACAAAAACAAAGGAGAAGAGAGAAAAGGAAGAGATTTTATGTGAATTGCGTCATAAAGTAAGATCCCATAAACCCAATTACAAAGATTTAACGAGTGTGAAAAGGGGAAAAATGGGAAAACACATCAATTGAACCCAACAGAAGTGGTGGCTAAAGGGTCGCTGGATTTAAGCGGAGATTACAAAATGGCGACACCCATCATCATCATCGTTATAAAATAACACATAAATTAACCATTTTTCTTGTTCCAACGACTTTCGTGGCTTGTTATTTGTTGTCACTTTTCTAATTGACTATACACTTTTTTCAAATAGGTTACATGTTGACCTAATTTGTATCACCAGTACATATACTTCATATTAAATATATTTGACCTCACTATGAATACTAACTCACACAAATCTTTATTCTACACTTAAACACGGGTGCACACACGATTTGTGTTTTTCAGTTTTCATTCGCGTGCACAAATTGTATAAGCATTTGTGTATAAAATTTATGTGATAGAATGTACAAACATTACTTGTTTATGTTCATAAACCTTTATATGGACCATACATTCTAAAATTCATTAAACTCTTTGATGCACAAACTTTATAAGCATTTGTGCACAAACTTTATGTATTAGAATGCACAAACATTACACGTTTATGTTCACAAGTATGACATTTCACAAGTAATTGTCCACCCAAGCATCTGTAACAAATAAACCACCATTGTTAAAAGTAGACCCCATCCCTTTTGAAAGAAAACTAATATTTTATCGTCTTAATTTTATTTTAATCAATTTTCATATGATAAGAAGATCAGGATGAGGAGGATGACAATGATGAAAGGATGAAAAGATGATCATGATGAGAGAATGACGAGAATAAAAGTCATAGAACAAGGATGAGGAGGATGGGAGGATGACAATGATAGAAAACGATGACGGAATCGAGTTCGAGATTGAGCGCTCGTTGTTTATAATTTTTGAAAACTATACAGAATACATATCTTGATAATTAATTATATATAATTGGAGGTGTATGTACGGGTGAATGCAAATTAAGTGTACACAGATCACTTTAATTTTTCAAATTGGTGCTTGGGAGAGAGACTGTGATTATCTCCTTTGATACAATTTTTTTGGGTCTAGAATTCGAGACTCTTTAATAAATAGATGAGATTGTCTATTACTCCATTAATCCTGAATTAGTGCTAAAATGTCTTTTGTATTGATGAATATGTGTAATTCTAGGAAAGAAAATATTGAATTATCAAATGTATCCGTAGAGATAATTTCGTCCATTTAAATAATTTTATACCATTATCAAAAACATTAGTGTTGGATTGAAATGGAGAGAATACATAATTACTTTTGGAGCAAGAAAACTATGTGGGAGTTTAATAAAAGTGAATATTCCATATTTGCTTATTTAATTAAAAGTATCAAAACAATAAATTTTCTTGATTCAAATAACAACTAAGAATTCATAATAATAATAATAATAATAATAATAATAATAATAATAATAATAATAATAATAATAATAATAAAGGAACAACTAGGAATTTCTATAATATAAGACACGTCTTCTAAGCATTCAATGATAACAAGCATCAGGGGAAAGGAAAGTCTTGAGGTTGGTTGCTTCTGTTGCACCCAGTATTAACTAAACATTAAAAGTTTGATGGCAATACAAATTGTTCTTGTTCTCTGGTGGTGGATATGAGTGTACATTTAATCCTGGGTATCATAAGGTAAAAAAAAAAAATGAATTTATCCGCAATTATTTGTCCAAATAAAATAATACGTATGTTAACTTTAAAATAAGTGAATTATATTATTCTATTTTATATAATCATAACTCGCGATTTTTTTTTCAAGATTTTTAATAAATAACACATAATTGAATAGAATGATGCTCAACGCTTAGAAATTAATCTCAAATATTAAATGGTGAGTTTTGTAGTAATTGTAATGAATGGCACATAACTTTGAGGATCACTTGACCATTAGGACTGGGATGAGGCAGAGGGTAATTTGTCCGCCCCAAGCCCACAGTGTAAATGGAAGTGCTATAATGTATGAACTATCAAATATCAATTACTCCAATACTCCACTCTTATATGTTAGTCTTTAATTACCGGTATTTGGTAAACTTGATGATATAATTTTTTTTTCACGATAGAAAGAATCACATGCTATAGTTGAAAAATACGTGAAATTTAGGGCGGTTAACTTAATTTTAAATATATTTTGTACCTTCGTTAATATTTAATTTTTAATTTTAAAAATGATCCTATATTAATTTTTTAATAATTAAATTAAAATTATTTTATTTTTTATTTTACAATAAAAATTACTTATAAAAGAGCACACCCCTTTCTCTCTCTAATAGGTTTATCATTATTAATAGCAAGTCACCGTCACTTCCAATTCTCCACCATCTCAATTATTCCCACCATCATACAATTTGCTATCCCTGTTGTTTTGTGTTGATTCCTTCCTTCTTCGAATCCCTTCTTCTTTGTTACTGTTTCAAAACACTTCACCAAATTAATATAGAAGAGAGGAAGAAGGAAGAAGGAAGAAAAAGACCAAGAATAATACAAAACAAAAAAATGGAAAAAATGGTGACTTTGGTTTCCCAACATATCGGTGTGGCATTGGTTTCTCGGACTGGCAGGGAGTTGCAACAATACAGAAAAGGTCGTCGCCAAGTTGTTGGGTACCCACGGATTTGTTTGTGTCGTGGGTGTCTCTCTCTTTCTTTAGTCGTTAGGTTAAGAAAATAATCAATTTTAATATGTGACTCTGTGTGTAAAATAAAAAATAAAATAATTTTATTTATAATTATTAAAAAATTAACATGAAATTATCTTTAAAATTAAAAATTAAGAACCAATAAAGATATTAAACATATTGGGGACTCAGTTAGCCATCGAAATTCAGCAATTATGGATGAGAATAACATATAGTGTGTGTGCTTGGTCAGTGCTTGGTCAGTGGTCACTGATTAATCAATTATGCTAACCATTAATATAGCTATAATATAGGATGTTACGTAAAGAGTAATGATATTAAAAGCACCAACTACTTTCGAATGAAGAGTGACCAATTCTTTTGGTAATGATCAATTAGAGACCTTACGTGTGTGGAAGGTGTTAGGAGTAGATGCTATGAATATTAGGGTATTTTAGAGTACAGTTCTTCTACATGTACACCATGTTTTGATACACCATACATATACTCGTACTCATATATGGTGGGTCACATAAAATAACCACTCACTTCACTCTTATACACACTCTCACTTTCACTCACTCGCATGTCAAAAATACGCGTATCTCAAAACCTTCCAGTTTCCACTTTCTTTTGTTTTCTCTTTTCACTCTCGTCGCTCTCATCTCTTGTCACTCTCATCCTTCGTTCTCTCTTCACTCTCGTCAGTGTCATCTCTCATCGCTCTCTTCACTCTCGTCTCTCTTCTGCAACTCATCGTGTTCTCTACACTCTCGTACCCATATAAAAGATTATGCACTCAAATCACATATATCAGATTCTGCAAAATATTTAACTGTAGTTTAAGTTTTATTCAAATCTGTAAAGTTTTGTGCATGTTTGTGAAGTTTTGTGCATGTGAACTAATATTTATAAACTTTGTCCATTAAATATGTATAAATTTTGTGACCCTATTTATGTTTAAGCAAAATCACAATGTTATAAATAATCACGTAATGTTTGTGCACTGACACTAATAATGTTTGTGCACACAGTCATATAAAGTTTGTGCACTCCAATCAGATGTCATATTCTACAAAAATACTTAACTATACATTAAGTAATATGCATATACGTAAAATTTATGCATGAGAATGTATAAAAGTGTGTGTACACATGTATGTGAACTAATATTTATAAAGTTTGTCCATTAAAAATGTGTAAATTTTGTGAACCTATTTATGTTTGAGCAAAATCACAATGTCGTAACACAACTACATAATGATTGTGCACTGACATTGATAATGTTTGTGCACACGATCATATAAAGTTTGTGCACTCCAATCAGATATCATATTCTGCAGAAATACTTAACTATATGTTCTGGTGGTTGTGGTGGTGGATTGATATTGTACTGTTCTGGTTATGGTGGATTCTGTAGCTCAGAATAGATCGTTTGAAAGGTTCGTTTGTGATCTCGTGGAGAAAATCATGTTGGAGTGTGTTTTGTTGTGATATGATTGTGTGGGAGGGAAAGTCTATTGTATTTACCTGTATATGTGTTTAAGGTGTATGTAGAGCATTTCTCTTTAGAGTGTGAGATAAGTGTGGCATATCATAGGATAAGTAAGAATATTTATAGAAATAAATTATATGAAATAGGTACATTTATAGTAGAAGAGTATAAGTATTTTACAACATTTATTTGTTACACAGGTCACTCTTTCATTCATTTGGAAAAATATTCTTATAAATATTTTTTTATATTATAATACATGTCACACTTATCTAATACTCTAAAATATCTTAATATTCTTACTACTTTCATTTGCTCTCAAAAATATTATTATAAATATTCTTCCTTATCATAACACACGTGTTACTTTTATCTATTATCATCTATGTCCAACAAAACAATTTGTAAAAACCAACCATAACTAACTTTCAGATAAGTTAGTTTTCTTTCTGTTAAGAGATAGTTTGTTAGTATAGAGGTAGTTAGTTAAGCTTGGCTGAAAGGCACACAAGGCCATGTGTGGACTCAAAACCATGTAAAAACTCACTCCTGCTACTTCTCTTAATCAAGTTCAGAACCACAGCAAGCACAATGCTCTGCTAATGGATTCAGTTTCTGTTTTCCATAACTGAATAGTTGATACTCTAGAATATTTTAATATTCCTACTATCTATTCCTAGCAGAAGGGGCAAGAGAAAAATTTTAATGTAATAAAAATCAAACGTAATTCCTTAGAAAAAGAAGTTTCATCATATTAGTAATCTATTTTATATATTAATAATGAGATTTATTTTAATGCACTATACATGTGAAATATTTGTTGTATATTAGTTATATTTTACATTTTTATGACACTGCCAATATAATATATTTTACCTTTATATTTATATATATTACCTTATATATAAATTTATAAAATAGATAAAAAAATATCAAAAGTAACTATTTTTTTTTGTCTCTATAAAATCTTGAAACTTTTTTTTTTAATCCATACATATTTATTTAATTAATTAATAAAATAAAAATAACAAATAATGGTGAAAAACCACTTTAAAAAAAAAACCACACAAAAAATGGACAGAACCTCCCATAATCCATTGCACTCAATCTGTCCAATATTTAACAGGCACGGAGACCCACTAGTATATAAATAAATAGGTTAGTTTTTATACATTATCAATGTAAAGTATTTTATCCTATCAATTAATTATATTTTGTTTTTTATTTTATTATGGAAAATATATTGACTCATGCAATAACGAATTTAAATTAGTTAAAGTGGGAATATCAATTTAGAGGAAAATAAGAAGAGGGAGTTTCACTAGTGGATCAATAAATTAGAAAATAGAGTCTATTTTAACTTTGAAGAGTCATTGTCCTACGATAATTATATTCAAAGTTGAACATATAATTTAATTTTTGATATATTGTAAATGTAGAAATAGTTAACAAGATATTCAGTTAAATTATGTGTAGCCATGTCAAATGTCAACGTAATTGTTTAATTCTCATATTCATTATATCAACAATTCTTGTATTTATATTAGTTTAAAATTATTTTAAACTAAGGATCTCATTTATCATTTTATTGATCTATGTGTGAAACCATCTCACTTTACTCTTTAACGAGCTATCATCACTTTAGAAAATCTAGAAAACCTAAGGTTTGAATTATCTTATCAAAATTTAAACTCTTTATAATATACCTAATTGATAATGTAATATCAAAATTAATCTCTTTATATATGTTTTTAAGAGAATACCCAATTTGGTCCATCTCCATTGTTGCGAGAGATAAAGTAATCACTATTTCAAAGTTCAACATTAGGCCTTTACTATACAAAAAAAAAAAATTGACACATTAATTCGTCATTTAACTCATTATTTCTTGACTTTACCGAAATGCACACATGAATTATAAACTCATTATTTTGACTATCTTAGCTTGTCTATAGCATAAAATGATGTTGTTTTGTTGCACTTGTCTTTGTGCCCCTACTATGTCTTTACGGTCCCTACGTGTCTCTGCGGTTCGCGGCTTCGCGCTGCTTAATTTTCTTCTATGCTTGGGCAAAATTTTGTGTAGGGTTGCGACAAAACAACGTTAACTTATGCCAGGATGGAGTTGACAAAGCCAACTTAGCAAAATAATCATCCATGTGTACACTTTGGTCAAATTACGAAAATAGTGAATTAACTGAAGGATTAATGTGTCCACTATCTTGTATGGTGAGATGCTAAAGTTGAAACTTTCAAGTGGTGAAGGAATATTTTGTCCAAATTGGCCTGTAATCTATTCTATTTGGGGAAATAATGTGTTTTATGCGAATTTTGGTTTATAATCACTTGTGGACCATTCACCACAAAAACCAAATAAAGATTTTGGGAAGATGGGGATTACAATGTAATTCATATCTCTAACGTGGACCCTTTTAGTGAGAATGCGAGTTTGGAAAGAGATAAATTACGAATAATGCTTTGAATAAACTTAGAAATTGTGCAAATACAAGAACAAATTGATGAACAACAACAATAGTATAAGAAATGAAAAGAAAAGAACTAATCCTAAATTTGAAAGAACAGAAAGCAAGTAAATAGGAATTACTTAGTTCTTCTCCTAAACTTGAAATGTCATTGTGGACTTGTGAGTATTTGAGAATTTGCAAGGACGTGTTTCTTCCAATTTGATTCATCATCGAACGTCCTATTTATAGGCTTCAAGGTCTTCACGTATGCTTGTCACGTGTCCATCTTGCAGTTGGTACATGCTTTCGCGTCTGCATCTCGCTCCACTTAGCGGAAATCTCGCAAACTACTTCTCAAAAAGTGTGCACGTTCCTTTGTAACCGTCACACATTATCTGTATATGTCGCATTCTAAATAACTCCCCTATCAAATTTGACTTCAAAAAGAGGCGCCGACAATTATTTTTCTCTACTCTATGCCCCTTTATAGGACGACGCGAAATGACTACTATTGTCAATTCTGAAAAAGTGTTAAAATCTTAGATGGGATCGCCACTTAGGTCGACAAAATGATCTTATCTTTACCACCCCTCCACCAGTTGACCATTTTATATGATTAGACATTACTCATCCATGATTATACCATTGGGTCGCCCAAATTTGTTTTATTTAGTTGATACCCATGTTCTTTGATTAAGTTCATTTCCAATGAGATTTTTAAGGTCGACTACCATCTTTGGTTAGTAGCACCAAGATAGAGTCGCTTGGTGTGATATCATCTTGGATGACCCATTAATCATTATTGTCTTTGGACATTCTCTTGTATTTTATTTAAATACCCTTATTTCAAATTCTTGTATTTTCTCATAAATTATTTTTGATATAACAATCTCATTGGTCCCTAGACTTTTAGTGTGTGTCTATTTGATCCTTAATATAAATAAAGTGCCAAAGTATTTCCTAATTTTTTTCGGCATTGCCCTTATTAGTCCTTCCGTCCATGAGCTAAGTGATGGAGAGTGAACTCACTATTACGTTTCTGTTTAACCACCATCTCTTTTCCTAGTCATCACTTTCTCTCTTTCTTAATCATCAATGGGTCTCCTACCCACATACAAAATGACATTGTTGTCCCGTTAGTCCCTCTATTGTAATACTTGATATCTTATTTGGCCTCCCAACATTTTTCGTTGTTGGCATTTAATCCTTCCTTTCCATGGGTGCATTAAGAACTATATTAGTACTTTATTTATATGGGACATCAAATGCGACATCAAGTAAAAGTATTGGGAGCAAAGAGGCTACCACCCCTTTTTATTCTTCCCTCACATTTATGTAGAAATAACAAGAACCCCTACGTGTTCCTATCCAAAATTGTGCTGTGTTGTGTGTTGTTGTGGTTGCCACACAAACAAACACAGTGCCAATGGTGGTGACGTGCAGCTCCATCATCTCCATGTCCACCATCTCATCTCCACCACTCCGCAACCTCGCCTTCCATCACTCACTCCTACCATCTTCCGCTCACCCTCTCCGGAAAAACCCCACATTGAGGTTCACTGCCGCCGCCACCAAAATCCGAAGCCTCGCGAGAGAAGCAGAAGGTTACGACGATCCAAAAGCTGGCGTCGCCGTCTACAAGCCCAAATCATACGAGGTGCTCGTCACCGACGCCGCCAATTCCCTCGCTTTCGCCCTCCAGGACGGGAAGCTCCGCCTCGAGATCGATTTCCCGTAAGTTAGTTATGTTAGTTACAGTTTGTTAGAATTCAGTTATTCACAAAGCAGCACAGCTTTGTATGTAAACTCTGTTGTTGACTCAATTCAGTGAAGATGCTTGATTCACTTGCATGACCCCCAAAATCTGTGCTAAAACAGTGACTCTTGTTTATAAAAACATCAACATTGAATGAATTTACTCTCATTTTTGGTGTTCAACACCAAAAGCTGGTAACTTTACACTCATTTTAGTGCATGACCCCCAAATCAGTGCTGAAACTGTAGCCCCCATTTTCTAAAAATTTCAACTTTGAACAACTTTACTTATCATTTTTAGTGTTCAACACCAAGAGCTAGTTCTTCTTTTTCATAGCTTATCATCCCTATTCCCTATAGCCTATTTATACTTAAGATTGCTTTTCCAATTCTGTATGCATTGCATGGTTTCAATGTTCCCATGTGACAGTTGAGGCAAGTTTGGGAACAGATTTTTCTTGGGAAATAATTGCTTTTTCTTTTTTTAATGGAAGTTGTCAGCTTTTGATTATAAACTGCTATGAACTCAAACAAGCTTATCTGAACGCACACATATCATTTCGAAAATGCTCACTACCAATATCAGTTGTGAAGTGTGCACTCATGATGGTTTAGTTTCTTTTTTGAGTCATAGATGTTATACGATTTTATGTCAACAACATGCGTTGAACCTACAACTTTAGGACTTGAACTTCTGGTTGTGGCTTTTGTGTGCTCTCATCTCTTTTTTCGTCCTGACTTTTGCTCTCTTGGGTTATTTCTGCAGGCCCTTACCCAGCAACATATCTTCGTACAAGGTACTATTCTTTGCTTTCATGAAACAAACGTTATCAAGTGACTAATTATTTTCGGTTTTGGTCCTCATTGTATCTAGGTGCAAACTTGTCAAGTGCAGTGTTATTATTGATAATTGACAGCGCCTTACCTTGTTATGGGGCATCAACAATTTTTTTATTTTCGGAATGGATCATTACTCCAAAGTTCATCTTCTAATTCTTTTCTCATTAGTACTTAGGATTGTTTTTCAACATATTAGTCCGTTTAGTTGATTTTTGTATCTATACTACTGTATGCTAAGCTTACATTGAATTCGTGCTTCAAGAAACTGTTCTAATTCGTAGTTAATTGACCTTTGCGAGGCATGCGTCTCAATACATTGCACATAATTTTCTCAAATTCCTAAATATTTCAAGGGATCTTCAGATGAGTTCATTGATGCCAACATTCAACTTGCCCTGGCTGTTGTGAGAAAGCTCCAGGAGAAAAAGGAAACCAGAGCTTGCATAGTAAGAAACACATTCTTTTCTTCCCTTCCATCCGTAGAAGAACTTATTATTGTCATGTGTATATTTTCACCCTGTTCTTGGAGAAGATGTTACTAAATTTGTGTTGTGCCTACTTGTAGGTATTCCCTGACAAGCCGGAAAAGTGCAGAGCCACTCAATTGTTTAAAGCAGCTCTAGATTCAGTAATAAAAACACACTCATTATGAATTTATTCCCCATCTTTCTGGTGAATTGATTCCTATTCAATTTATGACATTTTTCTTAATATAATTTTTCCTTCAAAAATCACACCATTAGAAAGAGTAATGCTTACACTATTTACTTTCACAGTTCATGGACATTTGTCATGACAAATGCTATCATATTCAGATTACAGCCTCTCATTTGTGAAGTGTCATTTTTTGTTTTGCCTCCAGATTGATGGCATTACTATTGGTTCATTAGATGATGTCCCTGCTGGACCTATGACTTCATTTTTTAGATCCGTTAGGAGCACCCTTGATTTTGACTTTGAAGACGACAATGAAGGTTAGTTCTTGGGGGAAAATGGCATCATCACACTGTACTAAGTTAATAACTTTTTTCAAGTGACCATGTTCGGAAATTATGGACTACTGTTTATCAAACTATTCTTGACACTGTTGTAGTCTAGCTTTGTAAGTTATATGCATGATGCTGATGATGATAGTAATAATAATATTTTTTTGTGCTATCATTTCTCAATGTAGGTCGTTGGCAGTCTAGTGAGCCTCCTTCACTCTACATTTTCATTAACTGCAGTACACGCGAACTTGCTTATATAGAGAAGTATGTGGTATGGTGTCTCTGCCATCTGAAGGCTTCCTGAACCTCTTTTTCCATTTAAGATCTTTGATGTTTGTATGAACTCTCTCTTATCTGAAATGGCTTGGCATTGGCTTCTATATTCAGAAAGTGTTTTTTTTTTTTTTTTCCTTTTTCATTGGTGATATTATGCAATAATATGTTATATCGTGAACCCTTTCATTTGATTTTGGTTCAGCATGTAATACTCTGGTCTGCATAGAATTAGTTTCTAAGTGTATCCCCTCAGTCTCTCACAGTAACAAGATCCTAGGTTAGATCGCCTTTGTTGGAGAAATGTATGAGAAACTCTTAATATAGGTAATTATATATCTGATTGAACAGAATATATTCTGTCATTGGCTTCACCTAGCTGGTGGTTTGATGTATATCTTCTATTGTTACTACTTGGATTTTGCAGGAAAAATTTGCTACATCAACACCAACACTTTTATTTAATCTTGAACTAGACACACTGCGGTATGTTTATAATTTTTTTAGTTTTCATTTATGCCCAAATCCTTACACTTAATATACTTATTTTTGACAGAATAATTATTGAATTCGCAGTGCTGATTTAGGCCTTTTGGGCTTCCCAACCAAAGATCTGCACTACCGCTTCCTTTCACAATTCACTCCGGTGTTTTACATTCGAATTAGAGAGTATTCCAAGGTACCACTTGACCTTTATTTATTAAATTCTCTCCATTTATTGATCATTTTCTCAAATAATTGGCATCAATTGTTTCTTTTTTATGTTTTCAAGACAGTTGCAATAGCACCTTATATTGTCAATTACACTGGAGCAGTGTTCCGCCAGTATCCAGGTATGGCTATTTATATCGGTATCTCCATTGAGAGAGTGTATTCAGATCATAATTTTCCCCCCTACTTAGTGGGAAAAGGTTTGGTGGGGATTATATTAATATTGTGATCACATATTACATCAAATAAATATTAATATTAATAAATACTAAAACAAAAATGGAATGCGGTGCAGAGAGAGTGGTGAAAAAGTATGATAAACTCTGCTTTTTGTACCAGTTGCTGCATGACTCATACTTTTATTTGCCAATGATAGAGATGATGATGCACTAAATTGTTTCTTCATAATATGTTCAGGTCCTTGGCAGGTGATGCTTAAACAAGCAGATGGTTCCTATGCTTGCATAGCAGAAAGTGCAACGCGCTTCACCCTTGGTGAAGTAAATTCATGAACTTGCCTCATTTGCTTTTTAACTTCAAATATACTTTCATGTTAATCTATTGACTCTCGATCTAGGCCAAAGAAGAACTGTTGAGGGTCCTTGGACTTCAAGAAGAAGAGGGAAGCTCTCTAGAATTTCTTCGTAGAGGCTACAAGGTTTTTTTTTTCCTTTTGTTAGTTAATAAACAGTTTCTGTTAGTTTTGTCCATGCTTGTTGCTTGTCTGCTATGGCTATATATTTTTAGTCGAATGTTCTTTTTCTTCTTGGAAATTTCGCATATTCCTGTTGTCCTACACTGCATTTCTTATAGCGATCTTGTACTCCCTCATGTCATGTGCACCTAACAATTCTTTACAGTGTCTTCACCAAGCTTAGTGCAGTTGAGGTTTCCACTCACTTTCAGATCTTGTTCTTTTCCCTTGTTCTATTTATTTGCATGAAAGTACCGTTGGTTGCAGTATAATGTTCTTCTTTATTGAAGATTAAGGGTAGGTGCATATCCTTAACAAGTTCTTGCACAACTCCTTACTCCTCTTGGATTTAATACAACTACACAAGATTGTTAAACTTTTAAATTAACTCTTGAACTCTTGCGAGTTTACAAGTTTAGGTCTCGGAATCGAGTTAACTCCCTTAAAAATCTGGATATTTTTTACTCGTTGTGTGTTTACTTCTTGTATCTTAACTTTTGGCCATATCTCTTGTTCAGCTGTAAATCTGCTGCCTACATTGCGTGATAATTGCAGGCAAGCACTTGGTGGGAAGAAGATTTTGATTTGGAAGTATCTTCTGCATGGAGGAGTTGATCACTCTACTCTCCTTGAAGAGATTCTGTCTTATTGGATCCACATGCAGTGGTCGTTGAATGCACGCACATAAATCATGGAAGGCATTTACTACAGAACCCCACATTTTCATTTTTGTATTAAAAAGTATTCTTTGTTGTAATATTCCCATTTTTGCTATTCTGGCAAAGAAATATTAGGAGGAATTTCCAAACTCAATTGTAACTTGACGTCAAATTGTGGGAATCCACCAATGTATATCAGCAGTTAGTGTGACAAATGACAATAGATTGGGCCCAACAGTTTGATTTGCTTAGTTGTATAATAAATACAAGAAGATTTCCCATGTTTGGTCAATTTGCATAAGGGATGCTATATAGGATACAAGGTTGCACATGGATGATATTGATGTATGTTATATGAATCCTTAAATTATGCCTTGCCTTGATTGATTGCAGGATGTTAGAGGAGAATTACACCAAATATGATAACTGATTTGGTTAATGGTTAATACGATGCGTGAACTTGATTGAAATTAGATTTATGTTAACTACAATGTCAATGTTTTACCCAAAAATCAAAATTTGTATATGCCAAAACCATATAAGCTAACATGTTTCCAGCTGATGAGTACAGAGTTTAGAATAGTCCAACAGATGAATCACTCTGAACCGTAAGCACTGTAGTCAGGTTCTGCGGGCTTCTGGATGCTCCCCAGGTCAATGGAACTCGGATCAGAAGGCCTTTGACCACGACGGGCATTAGTAGCAAAGCGGGAAGCCAACATGGTTGTGCCGAATCCAATCCTAGATGAAGTCCGAACCAAGGTCCTCACAGAATCACCACCATCTTCATAATCAGACTCATACCACTCCTCCTCCTTCCGTCTCAGCTCAGCAACTCTCCTTCTGGCATGCCGCCTCCACGCAGCTTGAATGTAGACAGCAGCCCATGTTCTCCACTGCTGCGAGTAGAACCGGAAGGTATGCTGAACCTGCCTACTGTGAATGTGCCTAAACTGTGAAGCAACAAACTTCAGCTCCTCAGCTTCCAATGCAAATGCCTCCACCTCATTGATGGCCTTTACTGTCCTAGTAGACGATGGCAAGCTTGCGGCGGATTTCGGGTCCAGCGCCCATGTTAGCAGCTCCTCTCCACAGAAGTCGCCTTCCTTCAGAAGGCCCCTGTTGAAGAATCCACTCCTTCCACCGTCTGTGGTGACACTCTCTAGGCGGCCGCGTATGATGAATAGCATCTCGTTCACGGGGTCTCCTTCCCTAACTATGTAAGTGCTTTCTGTGTACAAACTAGGCTTTAGTCTCTCACATATAGCATCAAGCAAGCGTTCCTCCATGTTGGCAAAGAGAGGAACCTGAAATATATCACATATAGGTAAGATTAATGAGAAACTGAAGACTTAGAAGTTGCACTCTTATCAATACATACAAAGAAATTCTGTATGTGTTGAAAAAAGGTATACATCTCATTCATAATTTAACACACAGCTGTTGGATTTAGTTTTAATGCCCGGGTGGTGTAAAAAGTTTTTGCAAAGTTATCCAATTATGCGTTGTCATCATTTAAAGTACTTGACTCTTGCATGAAGTATCTCAGAAGTCACACATATAAGTGCATATGATTGGTTGACAGTGAAAAATGCTAAGCTTTAAGCTATTATACTAAAAATACAATAAAAGTAAGATAGTAATGATTAATGACCTACTAAGCTAGTATTACTAAGTACTAGTAGCCTCTAAGAATGTCTCCTATAACAATGAGTCATCTCAAAAAACACAAGTTAATATTTCTAAGTACTCACCCTTCTGACCAAATTCAAACAAAGATGGCGTTTGATATCTCTCCTGAGATCCTTTGGAAGACTCTGAACCAAGTTCTCTTCGTCCACTCCTCTGGTGTTCAGCCATTTGTATTGGTCGTAGCGCCGGACTCTTTCCCTTAGCTCCGGAGGAAGCAAGCGATGATGCATCCATTGCTCAGAGTCACGTCTCTTGATCCTCATTTCCTCGAGACGAACCGACATTGATTGAAGGTATGTCTGTCCAATTTGCACGATAACACAGATTAGACTTACTATGTAGATTAGAACATTGACTTGTCCCTTAACCATTGGTTGGAAGTGAGTGTCAACTTTTCTCCTAACAAATGGTTTAAGGGACAACTCAGGGCATCCCTTCAAAGATGGACGATAAACGTGTACAAATAACATTGTTCTATATAGAAATACTGCAAATCTATTTAGCCTATTCTAGTCAAACAAATCAAAATATGAATATCACAAATAGTGCAAAGTATTTTGCTTACCTGCATGTTTCCAATCAGCATAGCAAAAAGGACAAGCCCCATGATAGCTATTACTATGGAAAACATAACCTCTCTAGGGTAGGTGCTGGTTAGAAGCCCCTGACCAAGTGTACTGTTATAAATCAAAAATACAGAAGGAGGGAGCTTAGTCTTGTAAAACTTGGCAAGGCATGTCACAAATAGTTATGAAGGACTTAATAAAATTGTACTTATAAATTAGCTAGCAACAAAAAAAAAATGTATGAGATTGGTGACTGCTTGGTTTGAAGCATGAATCCCTGCATGCATTGAGGAATTCATATGAAAAATAAATGATGTTAACAAGAATAATAGACACTATGGGAACTAGAGCACTTACGTGACTCGATCGCTATTAATGCTCATGAAATATACTAAGATGGATTTACTCTGACTACTTATAGTGACATTCATCTTTAGGTGATAATTCGTGGTAGATCCTCCCACCATTACACGAAACTGAAAGGAGGAATGCATAATGGATCCTCTCATGTGAAAGAAATTACACTTGACCTTGTCATCTACACCATTACATTTTCACCTTTTTAACATTTTTACTCTTTTAAGGTAACTTAATTAGTGGTGGAGAGGTGCAAGGTCATGCTCAATTTCAACAAGAGAGAACCCTCTTTTGGTAGAAATGGAGTAAACCATCAAATTCGTTCCTAAGGTTGGCAACGTTCATCAAGTTTGTCTCCAAACTATGAAAAATATCAAATTCGTCCCTAAGGTTGCCAAAAGTCGATCAAATGACCAATGCCAAAGGACTAATTTGATTGACTTTTGATAACCTTGGGGCCGAACTTGACGGATGTTACCAACCTTGGGGACAAATTTGATGATTTACTCGACAAAAATGTCACTCTGCAAGTGCTCATCATTGCACAATTCTACCTGGCGCTCCCCATTAGCATCTAATGACTTTTCTAATTGTAGAGGATATGCAGGACGAAGGAATGTTACCTCAAGTTTTGAAGGCCGAACCATAAACAGTAACAGAATTTAGGGAAGACTTCTATGGAAGCAACAATATCAGACTGAATTGCACTCTTGAAGATCCCATAGTTAAATGCAGGGTTATCATCCTCAACAAAGCATTTGCTCTTGAGGACTTTTTCGCTGACATTCCTCCAGCTTTCGTACCCTGAGATGTGCCTGTTCGAGCTGCCACAGTACAAGAAATGTGTGTTGCATCCTTCAACCGCGTTACAAGCTTGCTTCCAGCATGTGTCATTGCGTTCTATGGCTAGTAAGTACCACACAGAGCCTGTTATCTGAAAATACAAATCAAAAGAATTATTATTACTCCATATATTATGGAAAATTCTCTTCATAGTTCATGCTACAAATAGTAGTGATTACTAGCTAGTGTGATACTTGGTTGATTATTTCTATCAACAATGCCACTCAAATTAAGTATATAGTAATGCTACACAGCCAGAAAAATGTGCAGTTAGAAATCTTTGACAGAAATTATGGAAGTTGTTGGATGAAAAACGAAATGATATTACTCACTTATTCATTCAAAAGTAAATAATCATATCACATCATACAATAACTAAAATTTGGCAGTTATTGACTCTGCAGCATTTTTCTTC
The DNA here is from genome assembly GCA_003254905.1 of Nissolia schottii. Classification (NCBI taxonomy): domain Eukaryota; kingdom Viridiplantae; phylum Streptophyta; class Magnoliopsida; order Fabales; family Fabaceae; genus Nissolia; species Nissolia schottii. The sequence continues at coordinate 134,607 of QANU01016478.1, forward strand.
GAGATTAATTTGATAAGGGAAAACTCTAGTTAATCCCCTTCATTCAACTTAAGGTCGCATGCACTTTGGTCCTCAAACTTTTGGAATGTGCAAATATAACTACTAAATATTTTCAAATGTGCATTTTAGTTATTTTTTTCTTCTTCTGATTCTCCGCGAAACCTTAACAAAAACTGTCACAACTAAAGTTGAGTGAATATGATTTATACAGAATTCTTGATTAGAAAAAGTTCAATTGACACTCTTTTAACTTAAGTTTTAGTGCATTGTGGTCTTGAAACTTATATAAAATGGGACAAAATTTGAGAGTATTTGTTGATAAAATTAACAGATGGACTAATCTGGGCACATTATAAAGTTTGGGGACGTAGCTGCATATTTTTAAAGTTGAAGGAAAAAAGAAAATGCACATGATCTTAAGTTGAAGGGCGAGCTAGAACTTTTCCCATTTTGATATACTGTTAGTATAAAGTGTTTTACAGTTTACACTGCCTATCAATCATTTACGTGATGATGTGAGAGGTCACGATTGAAAGGAGAACCAAAGAAGAAGGATTGTCGTTTTACATGATGGTACTTACGTGACTAGCAAGCATGTACCAGATCAAATAGTATGTGGCTCCTACCAGTGCATTCTCAGAGAACACACCAGCTGTCTTCTTAACTTCTGAAGCTAAAGGTAGAAACCTTACAAATCTTGGAAAATATTGCAAGATCACAATTCTCAACAGTGCCTGTTTTGTACCCAACACCTCCGCACGCCTTGATCTGTAAAGGTATTTCCACACCACAATCTGCAACAAAAACATGTTACTTGGTTCTCGTTCTGGCAACTCAATTCTGACAAATAATTCTAGTGGCCGTGGATGGAACTTTCTTGCAAACCTGTGGCATAGGCAGCACAGAAATCAAGTCGACAATGAAGTACCGCTGCAAGTATCTGGAGGCGATCTTGCCGGGATCTATGACGAGCTCGCCTCTCCCAAACACCCGGGAGGAGGGGGCGATGTAGGCCGTCCGGAACTGGAACAGTATGCGGAGGATATAGATGGAGTCCAGGGCCGTCCTGAGCCCGGCGGTGAAGCTGGCGAGGGTGTTATCTATGGCCAGGCAAAATGACTTGTGGTTGAAGTAAGGGAGGTAAAAGAAGAAAGGGTCGCAAGCCACAGAGAAGATGCAGAGGATCTCGAAGAACTTGTTCCAATAAAGAAGGGTCTTGTCTTGAGGGTCAAACACTTTCTTCTCGGAGACTTTGAGATCTTCCGGGAAGACCACCCAAGTGGTGACTCCGGTCTTGAGTGTTCTTCCGATTGTTCTTAGTCCATCTGATCCTTTCTTCACTCCTCCCTTAAAGGAGTGCGATTGATTCCTCCGTTTGCGGCCAAGGAAGGGTAGGCAATCCCAGATGGAACTTAGCTTGTTCATCCCACTTGTACTATTTGAATTGTATGACAAGTTAGAATTCAGATCATCCAACCTACATCATCCAAAACTCTATTTCTCAGCTTCAAAGATGCTTATTTGCCCTTCAACACCATACAGAATAACAGTAGCGCTCTACTGTCAGAAATTCTGCTTTTATGGCATTTTCTAGAGGAAAAACTAACAAGAACATATAACAACTTAATTCGCATTTGAACATGATACAAAATACTCAATTTAGATCTTCTATGGTGAAGATTGGTGGTAAAATGACAAGACAAGGGATTAAAGTGTGAATAAGTCTTCACTTTTTCATTTTAGAGGATCTAAATCTCAGAAGGAAAGTAACAATACAATGCCAGAAGAAGAAGAAACTGCTAAAATCTTTTTGCAAAACATAAGAATGGTTGTTAAATTGACTAGAGTGAGATGGTCCATTTACCCATCCAAGGGCCAACTTGGTACATTATCCTCTGCTAACAAAATTCTGACAAAGTTCTTTTTTGCTTTCTAGCCTTTTACTTAAAATCTACTTAACCACTCCTTTAAATATTTGATTTTGTTCCCTTAATAAAATCTCTTAACTTATCAACATTTAAAGGCAAGATGAACAATAAAATATGATTTTTTATTTTTTATTTTTAAATTTTTTTTAGCATTCTATACCTTACAAACTTCTCCTTTTGGCCTCCAATATACTGTGACTTGTAACCAGAGTCAAACATTTTGAAGAAATAACACAGCCAGGAAAATAGCAGATTTGTCTAGCAGTTTCCTGTCATGCTAGAGAATTTAGTATTCCATTTCCTGCAATGCAGATAAATAAAGCCAATGAAATTATAGCTCTAAAATATGAATGAATTATATATATAACAAAAAGTGACAAAATAATCCTTAGAAGATTAAAGGCTCGTTAATTTGAATGGATCAAAATTTGTCCCTAACCATAGGATTTGGAACGTTTCTTTGTGTTCTTAATTAACTATACACTATTTCAGTTCATGTATACAATGAAATGATGATGATTCGGGGTCATTCCCAAGTCTAATACAAAATACATTGAATCATGCATATCATGGTTTCAAATTGCAAACTGCAATATTATAGATAAGGGAACTGCCACAACCATATCACACTGCCATTGCAGTGTGACTCCCAATCACGGAAAACGAACGCAATGTAACCGCATCACATCCCCAATAAACGCACAAAAATTTCACGTCGCAGTAGTTGCAATGTGTGTCACGTTGATGATCGCAATTTAAAACCATGATCGTGTGCAAATTTGTCTGTTTCCACAATCATTTCCATAGTTGAAGGGAAAAAATGGAATAGAGTTTTATTTTATTTTTTTATAATCGACGAAAGAACGAACAATTAGATCAACATTAAAAAAAGGACACATTGTAAATGAAATGAAGAGAGAAGAACTTACTGTAACAATGTTTGAGGGCCTTGGTTGTGTAGAAAGTGATTGCTAAATTGTGAGGTTAGGAGAGGGATGACATGACCAATACAAGCCTAATGATTTTTTAAGGTAAGAGAAAGAGATGGATAGAAAGAAGAAAGAAGAAGAAAAAGAAAAAGAAAAAGAAAAAAAGCAATATGTTTTGTGTGACGGGTGGAGGAATTATGTTTTGGGAGTAGATTTAGGAACTTTCAGACCGTTATGGCAGTTAGTTGGACATGTCCAACCCGCCATGATGCATCACGTGATCACAACGCCTGCACGTGCCATCCTTTCTTTCCATTTGGCTTGAAACATGACTCACATTACCTTTTATTCTTGTTTTGAGACATCATGCCAATACATTAATTATTATCATTAAATGAAATTTTAATAGAGTTTATACCTCCTTATAATTTAATCAAATAATAAGCCAATACCGTGTCCTGTGACTAATGAATGAATATAAAGAACATAACTCTTAAAAAATATGTGGGCGTGTGTGAGGACAATCTATTTAAACAATATACAGCTAAGGACAATAATTGGGTATGATTTGAGGAGACATACAATAATTTTTAAGATAAAAGATTACTCAAGAAAACATGCTTTGTACGAATTCTGTGAGTTCTTCTGCGCTTTATCTTCATTTCTTCACTCAGATTATTAACTCATATTTTCTCTATCTTTGCAGCATTCACAAAAACCAGCGTGATGAATATCGAATATGCAGAAGCAGACGCGATGAACACATCGGTGACACAAAAAACAAAAATTCCATCTAACTATCATTAACTTAGGTTGCCGATTTATCACCCGTCACGAGTGACGAACTCCGAAGCCGCCAAAAGAATGAGCAATAGTAAAAGCATAAGATGTAAATGGGCTTATTCTCAATTTATTGCGTCTCACTAACCAACTCAGACCCGTTATCATTTCCTTCTGCACTATCATTGGACTCAACACGCTCTTTTTGGCCCATAACAGCATTTCCCCCGCCAAGAATTTCGCAAAGTTTAGCCCACCAATGAAGTTTAATGTAGAGAGTGTTGGGGTCGCCAAAATTGGCGATGCGATAAGAAATAAAAGATGTAAAGGAATAATTGCATGAGCAAAACAACTGGTCGCCGACAGGTATATTCGCGACCCAATGAATGGAAGGTGTGGTCGGTCAGCATAATCACAGTAGGAAAGATTTGTTTGATTTCAATAATGGCGACAGGAAACAAATCTTTAGAAGGAATACAAGGTCTTTTGTCGACAAAGATGGAATCAGCGACTGAATATTTGTGAACATAGTCATAAGTCGACAAGGTCATCTATGAATATAGATTGCCATGAGGTTTAACAACAAGTGTTCAAAGGAAAAACGTTTTAGATGTCGCAAGTAAAAGAGATCATGAAACTTAAATAGTAGTCGCCATCAAGAAATGGGATGAGTGATCATCAACGAAAGTAGATGGCGACGTGTTTTAAGAGTTAATAAAAATGTAGATATAAGGTTCAAACAGATGCTTTTGGAGGGAACGGTTATTTATGTCTTCATTTGTGCAAAAAGTATAACTTCCATCCAGCGTGGCGTGTGGGAAATGATAATCGCCATTTACTTCAGCACGACCATAGTGGGCATGTAATAATAACCACCACGTATACATGTCGCTCATCGTGGTGTAATTGACCCACATTTAGCACATAGTGGCAAACTTGGAGGAAACTGTCACCGGATGTTTGGGGCGACAGTTAAGGGTCTTACTGAAACACCCTAGCTAACTGTTTACCTGTACGTAGTAAACAAAGCTCATTAGGTTGTTTGCTATCTGATCGGAATACCTTAGTCCATTGTTATCTTTCGAAAATAGTGGTTTAACAAATAAGGACCAATTTTAAACCTTTCATTGACATTACGTAATTGCAAAACTAGAGCCATGCGTCTGAAAGATGAATATAACAAGGCGTGTAGCAGTAGTATAATAGAGCATCCAATATACATCCAGGTGGTCCATCATACAAAGTCACATAATTGTATATGTAATACATAAGATACATCACATGTACATAGATCAAAATATCAACTACATGAGTCATAATACAGCATATCAAAATACAAGGGCTGCTAGAGACCCTTGGCAAAAATCTGGACATCCAGCTCTCTCTATGTCCCTATCCTGTCACTGCCGCTCATGGCTCTGCTGGCGGCTCATCAGCATCCTCAAAACATGAATCATCATCAGTACCTGAAGTCAATAAGGTAGTGGGAGTGAGAACGGTAGGTTCTCAGTGGAAGTAACTTTAGTTCCTAAGTCTCGTCTCCTATTAGGTCGGACTTCAGGCCGCTCAGAGATTTCTAAGTGAACATGTATTTCTAAATATCCTACTGATTATTATCTGGCCTAGGTTCTGAACGGCTTTATCTACTTTACTAGGTGATAGGGGAACTACTCTTGCTTACTATGTTCTCGGGCTTGTTAACATTACGTTTACGTACATAGCCGTCTCGAGCGGTCTCTGGACGGTAATAACATAGCAGCAGCATAATTGACAGCAGCATAATATCTTACACATTCTCATACATAGCAGAATAATCAGAGTGCACCTTTCATATATTTATGCATAACAGAATAAACATGCTTAATGCTTATGCATAACAGAATAACTGGCTTTTGGAATATATGTTATTCCCACCATAGCATTGCCCTCTTTTGACAACGTTATGACGGAATAACCTCGCACCTCCAGGTGGTCCTCTCTGACCCCTGCGGTGGGCTTCCACCTGCCGTGTGCCCCCTCGGGACCCCTCGACAGTGGGCGGATATTGTACCCCCACCTAGGCTTGCCCCCGTACGACAATGCAAAGGCGTGGTAACCGCACACCTCCAGGTATGCCATATCGACACCACCTGTGGCGGGCTTCCACATTCAGGATGCCTTGACCTCCTGAAGTGGGATCATAGTGTGGCTCACGTGATCACGGCCTTTTCAGCATGTGGCACTTAGCCTCTTTCAGCATTTTTCATTCATTCAACATTTTCAGCAGCATTTCAGAATTTATTTCTTCTCAGTACCTACAGCATGATATGACTTGTTTCCTATTGTTCATTTCATAACCTTTACTTATCTCATAATTACTTCTAATTCTTTGACTTCTCTTATAAAATGCATGGAATGCACATACTGCACATACATCATCAAAAACATGCTTCATGAAATGTTCCACACATAATAATCCTATCTAGTCCAGGTCACAGGACCCTTCAGAATCATCTTCCTAACCTAACCAAAATTCTAAACAATTCAAGCATACATAAAAATACACACACACACATAAACTCTTCCAATCACCAAAGAGAGGAGAACTAGAGTTACCCACTTCCTAACTAGCTTCTTGATGATTGAGGAAGGATGAAAGTAAGCTTGGATTGCTTGATTGAGTTCTCTTGGCCAAGAAGTGAAAACCCTAGGTTATGGAGATTTTAGGGTTTTGGAACTTGAGCTTTCCTTTCTCCAAGTGAAGAGAAACTCCTTGCCTTGCCACTTGCTTGTCTTCTTTAGGAGTTTGAGAAGGAATTAAGATGATGGAAGCAGGAGATTATGGTGGTGGAAAGCTTTGGAATAGCTTTAGGTTATGAAAGCTTAGGAGAAAAGGAGTTTGGAAGAACTTTGATGTGTTTGGTGTGTGTGTTTCGTGGGGGATAGGGCTACTGTGGGTTATTAGTGGCCTTTGGCCTAGAGTATTCTTATTTTTCCTTGTATGGTTTTGGTCGTGTTCGTTCATTAACTATTTATGTCCGAATGTCCTAAAAATATTTCGGACATACCGTTGTGACCCATTAATTTTTCTTAGTAATATTTACACCTTTGGCGAGATATTCTCGCATTATTTTCATATTAGTGTATTTTACAGACTCCTTTGAGTCATAATTAAATTCTAATAATGTCTAATATCGACCCCGAACGTCCTCGGACGTCACGAAATCGCAAAATTATTATTTTTAACTAATACGACAGATATTAAATTAATATGTGAATTTTATTTTATTTTTATCTCATCTTTTCCTTATTAACATGTTCTGAATTATTTATTAAGTGGAATTTTAGTAAAAGGAAAAACTTGGGTTGTTACACTTACCCTCTATAAATAGAGGGCATCAACGTTAAAAAATGGGTGGTACATTAATTAACCAAACACTCAAGTCCTAGACGACACCAAGAGTACACAGAGATCCAATGTATGCCACCACTCTTTCATTTTAATTTCCTTTTATTTCCCTTTTAGCTTAGTTTTTCTTTTTAGTTTCGTAAGGTCTATCTTGTAGCTTTACTATCACATTTACATTTCTGCAACTTGTATAATCTTCACTTTGGTGATCAATTCAATAAAATTTGCCCTTCATTTTACTTCTTTTTCGCGTAATAACAATTCATGTCCACTCCCCTTTAAAACAATTTTTTTATTTTTACCATTGATTCCTTGGGAATTATTTCACGTGAAACAGAGAGTTATAAATATTTTTTTTATAAATTAATAAGTACCATTATGTTTGTTAAGATAATATGTGGTGAATTACAAAGTGTGACTTGGTGGTACCTCACATTGTCTTTTAATCATGTTAGTGTGAGTTCAATTCTCACCCATGAGAATGAAAAAACATTTCTTGACCATATGTAGTTAACATTTCAATTTTATGGAGTTGAAATTCAAATCTTCTTTCTTCTTTATTAAGTGATTCTCATCAAAAGAGGCCCTTGACTTATCTCTCCATTAATTTAATTGGAGTAATTTCTTGTAACCATTTGGGAAAAGGGAGTGAGGATTATCTGCATTTTGAGCAAGAGTTTGTGTTGAGTGCCAATGCCCTTAGCCTAGCACATTGGAAAAAGGGAATTAAATGACACTTTGTCCTTTGTTCAACCCTATTTTATTTCCACATAAGGAACGCCATTAGTGCCATCTTTATTCTAATCAAAATATATAAACAAGTTGAAATATTGAGTGTGAAGTCTATCAACGACAGACGAAAAATACAAAAAAAAAAAAGAAAAGAAGAAAAGAAGAAGCTTGAATTCAACATGTGCCCCACAATGGGTTGTTTTCATGGAGTCCTTTTCTTCAACAAAATGGGTCTTCTACCGCCCCTAGGTAGAGGCTTCCTATTATTATTATCATTATTATTATTGTTAAGGTTTTGCTAATAAGTGTTAATTCAATGTATTAGAAACTTCAAAAACTCTTATTATTATTTAAAAATATATTAGCTTGAGATAAGGTGGTATCCTAAACACTTATATAACGACATTTTAATTTTACGTAGAATGAGGTATTTTTTAGTATTTTTATTGATAAACTTATTTGTTCCATTTATGTTTTTATCATAGAGTAATCCAAACTAATTTATTTATAGTGAGAAATGAATTTATCTTATAGGTCTTTTAAAAATTTGAATGAAAGATTGATTTGTTCTATATTTTGAATCATTTTGAATAATCATGAGAAAATATTTTCTTTTTCTTTTTCTTTTGTTTTAAAGAACCAACTTATGCTGTGAATATAAATCAATGATATTATTATATTTTAGATTGATTTGTAATTAATTTTGTCCGATTTAAATTTATTCTGTCATTTTTTCTTAATTTTGTGCTTAACTTATAAATAAACGCGTCTCCTTATAAATAAACGTTTGACCCATTATCCAACATTATCAGATAATTTTTCTCGTCTTTTCTGTTCCTTTTCCCATTCTCCTACCGAAATTGGGTTTTTTTTTTTTGGTCTTTACCTAATGAGCTTGCAAGTTTCATATAGTATATTTCAAACTCATGACCCCATATTCCTTTCTGATTACCCCACAAAGGACAAGAATAAAATTCATAAAAGGAACCAAACAACCACCACAACATGTGGCACTACATGGTTTGTTTGTCTTAGTTTTTAAAAGACCGTTTCTTTTCGTTTTTGTTTCATTCAAAAATGCTTCTATGAATGAAAACCAAGTTGTTTCCTTCTCAACTTTTTCAATGGACAAGTTAATGGTTCTGAGTTCCAAGAGATTCACAACATTCCTTGTTGTGATCCTCATAGCTTTCCCTCTTCTTGTTATTGTGGTTACTTCAATTCACAGGAACACAAGTTTTGGTCTCTTTGAGGGTTTCTCAAAATCCAAGGCACTTCAAATTCAAAATGGAGGGTCAAACATTACAAAAAAAACAACAACTAATGGCTTATTACCAAATATGACGGATGAAAACTTTGGAAAAGAAAGAGATAATAGCAGCAACTACACTTTGCCAGAGGTAAGTCAATCCTTGTAACAAACAAGCACTTTTCTTTTTCCTACCAATTTTCATTATACTTTCTCACTATTTCTTATGCATCAAATAATTAGATAAACTCATTCTATGGTTTAATGGACATGATTAAGCTAAGGTGCTGAAGCCGAAAGGGAATATTCAAAATCAAAATGGTACAGCTATTGAAGGAAGAGCTACAGAAGCAGGTTAGTAGCTTATAATTCTGATGCATCACATACACAATTTTAAATTGCGATTACATTACAGTCGTGATTGTGATTATTGCAATTGCAAAACAAACGAAAAGTCACATAAATTTTGATAGATAATATTAAAAACATGAAATGAAAACGGGCCCTTAATCCTGTGTACTTGTTAACAACTTGTTTATGAAATCTTCCTTCACTCTTGAAAACATTTTCCAGGGTCCTTCACAAGTGAAGCTGAGAATCTTAATGAAAAACTGCTAGATGGACTCTTGCCTTCCGGATTGGACGAATCGTCCTGCGTGAGCCGGTTTCACTCCCGCAAATACCGCAAGCCTTCCCCCCACAAACCATCCCCACATCTGATCTCGAAACTGCGAAAATACGAAGAAATCCACAGAAAATGTGGACCTAACAGCAAACATTACTCGAGAAACATGGCAAAGATTTCACATTCCAGGAGGAGCCATGCTGCAACGTGCAAGTACCTTGTTTGGAAACCAGTGAATGGATTAGGGAACCAAATGATCAGCATTGTCGCGACATTCCTCTATGCCATCCTCACACAGAGAGTCCTTCTTGTGAGATTTGGCCAAGACAAGAACGGACTATTTTGCGAGCCATTCCTCAATTCAACTTGGCTTCTGCCTCCAAATTCTCCCTTTTGGGATCAAAATCACAATGCGGAAACATCATATCACAGTGTTATAGATAATTCCACCAAGGGTTCTTCGCCGTCTGCTTTGTTTCTCAATCTTCAATACAAAGGCCGGGATGCCCAATATTTCTTCCACTGTGATCACAATCAGGTGATTCTCAACAAGGTTCCCCTGCTGATTATTCAGTCAGATCAGTACTTTGTCCCTTCTCTGTTCATGACACCGTCTTTTGCCCGTGAGACGGCCGAGATGTTCCCCGAAAAGGGCACCGTTTTCCACCACCTGGCGCGCTACCTCTTCCACCCTTCCAACGAGGCATGGGGACTAATCAGCAAATTCTATGTCACAAACCAATTGGCAAAACCAGATGAAAAAATTGGAATCCAAGTAAGAGTTTTTAGCCCTGATTCTACTCCACACCAAGCAGTTATGAACCTAATCTTGAATTGCACCATAAGGAACAAGATTCTTCCACGATTGGATTTGCAAAATTCAATGGCTTCTTCTACAAGGAGAAAAAACCATACTTCAAAGGCTGTGATTGTTACATCATTGTATCCAAATTATGCAGAGGGTTTGAGGGATATGTACATGAGAAAAAAACCAAGTGTTGGTGGGGACATAATTGAAATTTCTCAGCCTAGTCATGAGGGGCAACAAAAGTATGGTGACAATGTGCAAAACATGAAGGCATGGATGGAAATGTATCTATTGAGTTTATGTGATGTTTTGGTGACAACTTCCTTGTCAACCTTTGGTTATGTGGCTCAAGGATTAGGGGGTTTGAAGGCATGGCAACTTTACAAGATTGTGGGTAATAAGACACATTTTCCACCTTGTGAGATGGATTTCTCAATGGAGCCTTGTTACCATGCTCCTCCTAAGCATCAATGCAATGGGGGACCCATAGAGGGTTTCATTTCTTCTTTACCTTATGTGAGAGAATGCAAGGATTATTGTTTTGGGGTGAAACTATTTAATTAATTAATGCTTCTACATATATATGTGTGTGTGTGTGTGTGATGTTAATGTGGAAGGTGGGTTTGGTGATTTGGGTGGAGCTTTTTCTACTCGGAATATTTATCTATCTTTAATTATTTTTAGTTATATAATTTTCTTCTTAACAACATGTTTATATTGCTATTACTAATTAGCTAGCAATTTGATTGTGGCTTCACTTCTTTTTTTTAAGTTATTACAGATTTTTTATCTCCATATTATTTTAGAGTTTAAGTTCAATGCACTCATCACAATGTAGAATTATTTTATGTTGTCATCTAATTAGATCTTGCTAAATCAGCTTGCAACCACACTTTAAAAATCATGTGTTTGTAGGGATTTTATTGAATGACAATGTAAAATAACTTTACAATATCCATGCATAGAAATTAAACTCATTATTTTATCTAATTGATTATATAATTGGATTACATCATTACGATATCGAGCTTACATTGGGTGTTCTCACTTGAAATTCACATGGGTCCCACGTTGGTTGGAATGAGCCCATAGACAATTAACAAACCTTAATCGCAAGTTTAGCCCATAGACAATTAATGAACCTTAATCACAAGTTTATCACAGTCTTCAGGGTTAGAAAAATGATATTTTGACAATTTTTTGGGCAACCATTTAACAATCTCACTTCCAAAGTGTGAGGTTCACCTCCACCATGTGCCGTGACAAAAAAAGGATGGAGACAATGAGAGAGTGGAAATGCATTTTTTGTGTCCTTTAATTTTAAATGTACAAGAATTAGCTTAAAATTTATTTTTGAGATATTTTGTGTCTTTATTTTGTATGCACAAAAAAAAATTAATCTAAAAATTGTCCTGAGATAATGGCAATTTTAAGTTTTTTTTAGTCATTGTCATCTTCTCTGAATATGTTTATGTCTTTAATGTCTTTATCTCCTCTATTTCAAGACAATAACCAAACAATATGTAAGATTATTAAATTATGAAGGAAAAAAAAACGGAATTCAATTTTGATGAGAAAAGATAATCTAAATTTCTTATTTATTATATGTATATGTTAATTTAATTTTTTTGTATATGATTTTTTTAATTAGGATCTTATTCACAAATTTGAATAATTGATCAGTCCATTGAATCATGAATTAGAGATTTAACCATATTAATTGCAAATTCAATTCATAAATACATTTAGAACAATAAATTGTCCTTACTCTTGGTTTTCCTTGTTTGTTTCTTCATGCAACTTACTCTCACTTTTATAATACTCTCTCCGTTCTTTTTTATCTGTACAATTTTAACTTTTTAGAGTTTAAAAATATCTATTTATTTGTGATATTTAGATGTAATTTTTTGCCTTAATATATGCGTTGTTTAGTTTTAAACAGATAAAATAAAAGGAATAAAGTAAGTCTTTATTTTTTCTATCTTTATTTATCTTCACTTTCCATATAGATGAAAATTTTAGGAAACAAACCAATTGCCACATTAATAATACACACAAATGTAAATTTGCTAAATGTGAAATTATAGCCCTTCAATTTATGGTATACAATTTTTTATTATTATTTCAATTTATGGTATACATCTCCATTAAAATAAAATCAAGTCAAGTCGAATTTAACTCATCTAGTATTTTTGTAGCACGTAAAAGGTTGTTGTTCTTATGACGAGAGTCTCTTTGCAAAAACCATGAGAATTTCCCCATCCTAAGGTATTTGTTTTTCTTCTTCCCTCTCCCTTTTTTTTTTTAACTTTCTGTCTTTCTTTTTCTCTCTGTGTCTCTGCAAATTTTCTTAATCCAATTAGTCAAAGTCCTGTTTGTTTATGTTTTTTAGCATCATGATGAAATGTTCCTCTATTCGACTGTGAATTGTTTTTTTTTTACAAGACTGTGAATTGATCTTGGTTTTGGTTTAGGTGGTTGCTTAAATATCCTATAAGGTAAATACTTCATGCTACTTAATTTATTTATTTTTAATAATTTTTACAATTAAATTTATCGAATTTTGTTATCATTCCATATTTTATATGATCGTAATAAACTTTTCATTAGTCAAATAATTGAAAGAGCCAACTTATAGGAGGTTTGGAAATTTATGGACCATTTGAGCTTACGATACACCTCTTTACAAATATCATATTGAAAAATATTAATTTATCATATTAGATCATATGATTCATTAATATGTCATATTAAATCATGGAATGATAATAAAATTTAATGAATTTAGCTATAAAATTTGATGAATTTAGCTATAAACATAAAAATGTAATACGATTTAAATTGTAGAATCGTTTGATCCAACTTATAGTAATTGAATTAATTTATCTCTTCAAAATTGTAAGATTTTAAGATTTAAATCAATATATTAACAAATAAAGATACTTTCTTTTCAATTATTTGAAGGAAGAAATTATAAAAACTCAATTAAGAGTATTTTTTTTTTGCTGCACATCAAGTAATAATGAACCTATGAATCTAGGTTTACTTTTTTTATATGGCTTGAACTATTCAGAAAGAAAGTCGCACAAGATGCAAAGGAAATGAGAGAGGAGGGACGATGGAAGTTAATGGGAAGGAGAGTTAGAGGTTTCGTAAATATTCAGGAGAGTTAAGGATTTAGGGATTTTTTTTTTTCATTTGAGTTTAGGATAAATGGAGAATTTGAATAAATTATTATATTTATTAAATAGACAATTAGGATTATATCGTAAATATAAAAGTTAATGATGTTGATAACATATTTAGTAGATGTTAATTGTACGTCATTGTAAATTAATGAGCCAAGAAAATTGCGTCATTATATGTTTTGATACTATTCGGTTAACGAAAGTACCGTACTGATCTTTGCTATAATACTTTCATTAAGTGATAAAGACCAAAATATATTTTGACATGGCATGATTTTATTGACCCGTTTTGGATAACAAAATTTTTGACTTTTTAAAAAAAATTTAGAAGTCATAAGTTATATTTTTAATTTTTGTCATATTTGACTATACAAATTATCAATTTTTAAAAGTAAATTTTAGTATTTTATGAAAGTTAAAATATTTAACTTTTCAAAAAGCACTTTTCAAAATACCTAAAAATAAAAAAAATTATTATATTTTTAAATATAAAATAACTTATTTATAAGTTACGTTTATTATAATTTCCTTTAACTTATATAATTAAATGAGTCCTAACTTAACGAGATTCCCAATTTACTCTAAAAGAAATTACCTCTCGCCAAAGATCCCTAATTTAACAATCATATTCTTGATCCCTAAAATACTACTAAAATCTCTAAATCAATAATCATTATTCCTATAATCCCTAATTCAGCCTACCCTAGGATTTATATGGCGTATTTATACGTTTTCTTTTTCTAGGATATGAGATTTTAGAGCACAGTTTTTTTTTTTGGCGTCTTTGGAATAATGTGCACTACAATAAACATACACATGCACATGTTTCCATATATGAAAAATGCTTTAAAAAATCTAATTTTAAAATCTCCTTATCAACTTACATGAATAATATTTAATATTTTATTTTTTATTTTGTCTCTTAAAATATCAAGTGTCATTTATTAAAGTATGTAAGTTTAAAAGTTAGGTCTCTCAAACATCACTCTTCCAAATATGACATCCGAAAAATACTTGAAAGATCTAACTTATCAACTTACAAATCAACCTACCTACTGTTATAAATGATACATGTCATTTTTTCTTCCTATTTTAACCTTAAAAATGTCAAGTTTCATTTATAAGATATATAGATTGATTTGTTTGATTTCCCTAGTGTGATTCTAATAAACCCATGGGATATGAACAACAGAGAGAATATAAATGGACTTATGACGAAGCAATACTAGTCTCTTTTGTTGATTTAGGGATAACGATTACTGATTTAGGGGCTTTAGTAGTGTTTAAGGGATTTAAGAATTAGAAATGTGATGGTTGAATTAGGAATTTTATGTAAATTAGAAATTTTAGGAGAGTTTTAGATATTAGGAATTTTTTTTCAACAGTTAATTTTATTTTTTTATAAAATTTAAGGTGAATTTGAAATCTCATTAAGTTAGTATATTTTATAAAAAGTTATTTGAGATTATATCATAAATATAAAGATTAATAATGCTAGTAACATAAATATATTAAATAGATGTTGATTGTATGCTTATATAAATTACTGAATGAATAAAATCGTGTCATATGATGATATATTTCAATATTTATTATAGCAAACACTATTATATTTAGAAACGATTTTGTTGTTTTTTCCTGGTTTTGTTCACGCACCAAGTTTTGGCCTTTCCTGGGTGAGAATAGGATTAATAATTAGCATTTGGACAAAAAATATTAAAAATAATAATTAGCATTTGTAGCTATTCACATTGTCCTGTTACTTCCCATATTGATGAACGTAGCTCTAGCCTCTTTTATTGATTTAGGGATCTTAGGAATAATTATCACTGATTTAGGGATTTTAGTAGTGTTTTAGGGATTTAGAAATTAGAATTGTGATAGTTGAATTAGAGATTTCACCTTAGTTAAGGATTTTAGGAGAGTTTTAGATATTAGAAATAATTTTTTTATAGTTAAATTTTTTTTTAGTCCTACTACACATACACCTTAAATATTGGCCTTATATTGTTATCTAAGCGATTTTATATATAAGGATAATTAACAAACACATGGTGCCTACGTTCCACACTCTTCACCTTCTACTCTCACATCAAGTATACCCACTCTATCTATGTGCACAAACATTTTGAACTGTTATGCACAAACTTTTTGAACTGTTGTGCACAAACTCTTTACAAAAATTTTGAACTATTATGCACAAACATTTTCAACTATTGTGCCCAAACATTTTGAATTGTTGTGTACAAGCTTTTTGAACTATTTAAAATGTTTGTGCACGATAATTAAAAATGTTTGTGCACAATCGTTTAAAATATTTGTACACAATAATTAAAAATGTTTGTACACTATAATAAAAAGTTTGTCCATGTTAGTTAAAGATGTTTGTGTGATATGCTAAAAATGTTTGTGTAAGTACTTGTGAATGTTTGTGCAAGATAGTTGAAAATATTTATGCACGTCAGTTAAAAATGAATTAATAAACGATAGTTTGAAATGTTTGTGTACAATAGTTAAAAATGTTTGTGCATAATAGTTTAAAATGATTGTGTATGATAACTGTGAATGAGTGAGCGCACCTAGGCTAATCGAGTAAAATTATTGGTTGGACATGGTAGCGGATTGTAAGCTTGTAAGCTGTACACCAATTAATTTTTTTATATATATAAAGTTTAAGATAAACTTGGAATCTCATTAAGTTAGTATATTTGCTAAAAAAGTCTATTGAAATTATATCATAAACATAAAGATTCATAATGCTATTAACGTCAATATATTAAGAAAATGTTGATTAAATACTAATGTAAATTAATAAGCTAATAAAATTGTGTCATGTTACTATATGTTTCGATACTTATCAATTAATGAAAGCCCGTAAACCCTACTACATCTAGAAACAATTTTGGTGCTTTTTCCTGGTTTTGTTCACGCACCAAGTTTTGGCCTTTTCTGGGTGGGTGGGAATAGGAGGATTAATTTATTAGCATTTAAAGCAATCCATATTGTCCTGTTACTTCCCATATAGATGAACGTTTCAGAAAACTAATCAATTCCCACCTCAATTCGCACAAATTTGAATTGTTAGAGTCAGGAGCGGAGCTAAACCATTTGAATGGAAGTAATTAGTACTTAATAATTAAATTAAATTTATACATAAAATAATATATATTTTAAATTATTTTATATAAAAATTTAAATAAAAATTATAATCATGTAAAAAAAATTAAAGTATTCAAACACTGAATTTCTCATTACCGTAATAGTATGACACTATTTTATCATTAATGGTTGCATTGAGAATCTCCCACACACGTATTTTATTGATTAACTCTGACCATAGTATTATTATCATTACCATTCTATCCCATATAAAATTAGTCCACTTGCATAACAGTGTCAAAAAAAATAATCAAAAGATTGGAGTCAAATAAGTAATAATAATAAAATTTATCAAAGGTGAAAAAGTTTGGAGGCACCCTAGAGCTCCACTAGGATTCGCCCCTGGCTAAAGCCCTTCAAATTATGGGCTCATTTATTATTTTTTAAGACTTAGGATCGTTTAGCACATTTGATAGGTTAAGGGATAGTATAAAATCAGATAATTTTTTAATATTATATAATATTTGGTATGACATTTATAAGATATTTATATTATACAATTCATTTATTTCTTTTCAAATAATTTTACTTATTGGAAAATATTTGAAATAAAAAATTACTTAAATTTCAATTTTAATTAAATATTAACATTTAATTATTTATTAATAATTGTTATCAACATTAACTATTTTTTACTATTTAAAATTTTGATTTTTAAAATAATATTTTTATATATTAATTAAATTTTAATTTAATTAAAAATAATACTATAAAATAAATTTTAATATTATGAATTATTATTTTAAATTTTTTACATTTATTATTTAGAATTATATGTATATTAAATATTATTTAGTATTTATTCATGTATTTTAATAATAATTATTTTTATAATACTCAAAATTTGTTTTGTATTAAATATTATTTTTTAAATATACATTTATTACTAAATATTCCTATATTTTTATTTTATTAATTAATTAATCTATTCAATATTTTATTATATTTTTATTTAATATCTGATTTTTTATTTATTTTTAATTTTTATCAACTATTAAAAATTTATTATTTATTGTATAATTTATTATACTATTTTATTTTTATTTAATAAAATAAAATAAAAAACTGAAATAGACTTCATGATGGACCTTAAAAGGTTGTTGTTCCTGTGAAGAGAGCCACTTTGCAAAGCCCATGAGAATTTTCTCTATCCTGAGGTATTTGATTTCTTCTTCCCTCTCCTTTTTTTTCTCTTTCTTTTTCTTTACGTGTGTCTGCAAATTTTTTTAAACCAATTAGGCAAAGTCATGTTTGGACAACAATTAAAAAACAAAAAAATTGAACAAACCATTCTATGAACCACATCTTACCATATATAGATCCCTTCTCAATTTGCCAAAAAGCAGGACAACAGGCAATTGAACAGAAAACCAGACTCTTTCCACATCATGGTAGGAACTTTGTTTATGCTTTTTTTTTTTTTAGCATTGTGATGAAATGTTCCTCTTTTTGACTGTGAATTGAACCTTTATTTTTATTTTTATGTTTTTTGACAAGACTATGAGTTGATCTTGTTTTTGATTAAATTACAAATTAAATATGAATCGTTCTCAAATAAAATCATTTTTTAACGCGGATTGATCTTGTTACTAATTGAAAAATGTTTTAATTCAACAATACCATTTGAGTTCAATTCATAAATTTTTTTTTTCTTTCAGTGAGTCATCTATAAATGCGCAATGACACAAAGTTGGAGGCATGTTTGAACTTAATTTAGCTCACATTCTCTTCAACCTAAATTTTTGTATATAAAAAAGTGGTTTAATTATGATTTAGTCAGAAATTTGACTAGTTGGGTCAATTGAATCATAAATTAGAGAATTTATCGGATTAATTGATTCTTTATGCAGCTTAATTGATTGCTTCCACTACACTTTTGAGAATCCTGGAAATACTTCAAGCCGCAATGGTAAAATTGGGGTTGAGATGGAAGAAACTAGCAACATTCTTTTTGGTGTTCTTTGTTGTGATTTTCATTGCGATCACTTCAACATACTTAGACTCTAGTTTGGGAGTTTTCAAGGGTTTTTCGGAAGAACTAGGAGGAAGGGTTCAGAATGTTAAAAGTTTATTGCTTGGTGGGGAGCCAAATGCTGCAGCTATTGGCTTAGGATTGGAAGGAAGAACCCAAAATATGGCACAACAGAACATAGGAGGAAGGGAAAAGAATGATACTGTGTCAGAGGTAAGTTACATTGTAACTTGTAACACCCTTATGTTAGTTAGCACCTATGATTTTCGGTAAAAAATTGATATTAAATTGTTGTGACATGAGTAATAATGATTTTATGTTGGAAGATGCTATACCGCGCGAAAAATTTTTGTAGGAAAATACAGGAATCATAGTGGTTGTTTTATGTTTGACTAAATTAAAATATATATTGGTTTGGATTATTTGGTTAGGTTTGCATCAAGATTTTGTCGTGTTGTACAATTTTTTTCTTTTATTTTTATATGCACGTTTTTCGTTTACTAAAACACAGGAAAGCGGTAAGAGATGAAAGTATAACCTTACACTCCCAATTTAACGAAGTTTAAGAGTAAACTAATGAATCAAATCCATAAAAATTTCATATTTCTTAATCCAACAAAACACACCCGCAGAATTACTTTTTAATCACGTTTGTTTCAGATATCATGTTGGATATTGGAGAATCCATGTATATAAAATTTAGAATTGAAATTTTTATCCTTTAAATGGTAGATTTGGAAATTAAGTTACGGAAAGAATACATATAACGTATTTATTATTATTGTTGTTGTTGGCCGCATGACAAGTACTTTGTGTCAGTTAAGTATGTGAAATGAAGTGGATTGTTATTTCGACAAAAACACAGTAATATTTTTAAGTAATTTTGTAAGTGGATAAAGGATATAGTAGAGTAATAATGAGTACTAGGTAATTGGTATTAGATAATGAAATGTACGTTAATATTCTTATTAATAATAATGATATGTGAATACGCAAAACAAACTATGGGTAAATATGGAAAGAGAGATTAGAGGCCAAAGAAGCAATTGTTTTTTTTTCTACTCCCTTTATCTATTTAATATAGATTTACTAAAGGTTCAGAGAGTTTTAGCTCACTAAGGAGTGAGGGGAGCTCACCTTGTCTAAAGGCTCAACGGGCTTTAGCACACTAAAGGAGAAGTGGGAGCTCACTTCACACGCTTGCACTCATCAACCCAAGAGGAGAGCTCCACGGTGCCCACAAAAGGAGAAAGTTGCAACACAAGTCTAGAAGAGAGACTAGTCCAATAGGCATTCTTTAGGTCGCAAACCCAAGACTCTGGACCCAATTCGGCCCACCAAGGCTAAAGGAAGAAGCTTCATTTTCTCTTCCCACAATCAACGGATCGCATAACTAACTCCTAGCTAGTGGGGAAGGATAAGCCTCTGAGATAAGGGGAAGTCGTTATACGAATTCTCCGTGTTCTATCTCTATCTAATCGACTTAGTTCAACTATAAAAGCACATGACTTTAGGTCACTAGGTATCATTCACTTACTCTCTACAGTACTCAAAAAACACATGTGCTTACTTGAATGCTGGCGTGCCTTTACAGGTACACACCGCTGCCAATCTTTCATACACAAGGAACCCACTTTGGAGCTTCTATCCAAATGTTGGAGCTTCCGTCAAGGCGCCTTCGTCAACCCTCTACTCATGTTCAGGTAACTCCATTCCCTATACGAATTACTCAAGAGCATTGATGCCATCTGTGGGAACCTTGATACCATCTAATAAGTATCAAACTACCTTGTTCACAAGTGCTCTGATAGAAGCCAATAACGTCGCTGCAAATTCCCCTTCTCCCTAATGCTGGCTAAGGATGTCTCAAGATAGGGTTAGGAACCAACAACTCCACAAACCTAATCCTTAGGACAGACAACCTACATCTATAATTGGAGGAAACGAGATGGGGGCACAGGGAGCCCAATGGTCGACACATCTCCTCTCAGGTAGTTGTTCCAGATTCCTGAAATGAAGTGGACTCCCCCCATGAGGTCATCCTTAGGATCCAAGACCTTATTGACTGATAGGAACAACGCCTAAAAGCATTAAAGCAGAGGGATAAACCCAATCAACAGCCTCGCGACGAAGGAGATCACATAGGATTCCTTCTCTAGAGCATTGACATCAATGCCCTCCTCAACGACAATCACCAGCTCCAACTTGGCACTCTCAGCGCTTAAGCCAACTTGAGCATCCTAATCGACATAGAAACTCTCCAAGGAGGACTGGCAATTCAGACTCTGAAGGGTCCATCCACTCTAACCCAACCCAAGGCTCAAGGGGGCGACCATGGAATGGGGTAAGGGGTGTCCTGAATGATAGTTCATTCTTCAATAAATTTTTTTGTGTTAACTCATCCAAGAATATCACGCTCCCCTAAACTTTCAAAGCCTACGATAGAACTATAGATCCATAAGAACACCTCACATCATTCAAATACAAGACCTGGTTGATGCAAGCGCCTGACGCGATACTTTGCAGGGCATTCCCGCTAACCCTCACTAGACTAACAAAAAAGTGATTGTTCTCTTTTCCAAAGAGGTCAATTACTAGATTTGAGGAACTCTCCCAAAAGTCTGTGCTACAATTCACTACAAGCAAGAGATAACCTAAGAAAACAATTGGCCTCTTGGGCATTAACCAGGGAGAGAACGAGTCGTTTTGAAGCTACGTGGAGCGCTTTGGCAAAGAAGCAAACTTAGTAAAGAACATTACAATCAAACAAATACTAATGACACTATGCTTTGGAGTCTGTCCAGGGACCCCATTCTCAGAAGAAATCCTCAGGCAGGATCCAAAGAGGGAAGGAAAGCTCAATAAAGGAAAAATCCCAAATTGACCAATAGGTTAAATCAAGACCAACCAAAGAAGGACGGGCGTCCTCCTAAGTTCGACAAATTTCAAAATTGGTCCAAACTAATAATGACCCTTTCTCAAATCTTGAAGGAGATAATCAACGACGTCCACATTCCACCACCCAAACCTTTAAGGAATGTGCCTAATGGGGGAAAAAAAACTCCCCTTTTTCAAGTTCCACCAATCCTATTACCACAAGATCGATCATTACATCGACCTTCACGAAACATTGGAGGAGCTCATTTGAGAAGAAAGGAGTGTCATGGCATAATTTGTTAGGAGTAGGGGTAAAAATCCTAAAAGGCGAAGATCCCCTGACTTCGAGATTGACAAGAGAACTATAAGAAAAAGGAGGAATGAAGACCCAAACTCTCCTGCTAATGCCAACAACGAGGGGGGCTAAGAACCGTCAATACTATCTTAGATGGGTTTGCAAGTAGTGGAGAATCCAAAGCATCAAGGAAAAAAACACCTGAAAGAGGTGATGCATGTGTCTACTCGTGGTTCATCCCTACAAACACTACCTCTGATGCCGAAGATAACTCTCATTGATGAAGACGGAGAAGGATTTGTACCTGTCCATGACGATGTGATGTTTATTTTGGTCATCATGGTCAATAAAAAGGTAAAGAGGATTCTTATTGATCAAGGTAGCTAAATAGACATCTTGTTTCGAGACACCTTCAACAAATTAGGGATGGACTTATAAAATTAAAAAACCCATCAATCAGAACTCATCAGTTTTACAAGAGAAAGGATAAACCTAGACAGTACGCCACACAACATGCTACCTTCGGAAAAAGGCTAAACAACCGGATATAGAAGTTCAAATTTCTAGTGGTCGATCGGTCTTTGGGGTATAACGCTATAATCAATGAAAAGAAACTTAACAATTTAGGAGCTGTGGTGTCCACGTTCCACTTGGCCATGAAGTTTCCTTCAGAGAAAGGAAAAGCCATCACAATAAAGGTCAATCGACTTCTATCGAGTGGATGTTACTAAGCCAGCTTAGAAGTTGGTTAGAAGAAGAAAGCCGCAGAAGAGAGTTTGGCAGCTAGAGATGAAACGATGGTGGTATGCCTCGATGTTGAAACCGACCACAAGAGGAGTAATCTCAATTAGAACGAGAGCTAGAGGAAGTACAACTTGGTAGGAACCTGAGAGAGGCCAAAAAAAAATCAACAAAAACCTCCCCGCACCTACCAAGTAGAAGCTGACTGTGTTTCTCCAAGGTAACTCAGATCTCTGTGTGAACTGTTGCGGACATGCTTGGAATTGATCCTACCGTCATGGGCCATCGACTCGACGTAGAACCCAAATTTTGGCCAATGTCCTAGAAGGAAAGAATGATG
Organism: Nissolia schottii; assembly: GCA_003254905.1. Classification (NCBI taxonomy): domain Eukaryota; kingdom Viridiplantae; phylum Streptophyta; class Magnoliopsida; order Fabales; family Fabaceae; genus Nissolia; species Nissolia schottii. Next base: position 157,618 of record QANU01016478.1, read on the forward strand.
TGTCTAGAAAGGAGACAACTATGAAGGAACAAGTAGAAAGTCTCTTGAAAGCTGGGTTCATTGTTGAGATTCGATAACCCGCGTAGATTTCTAATGTGGTAATGGTGCCTAAGTCTAACAGCAAAATGAGGATGTATGTTGACTACACCAACCTCAACAAAGCCTGCCCCAAGGACCCTTACCCATTGCCGAAAATTGATAGCTTGGTGGACACTTCATCTGGATATAAGTACCTAAGTTTTATAGATGCATACTTAGGGTATAATTAGATCTGCATGCACACTTTAACCCAGACAGTGTATTAAATAGCAAAAAATAATTGGCATACTCTCTCTCCTACTCTCCACTCACACGTTAAGCTTGTAGACCCACTTTCTACATGCACAAATTTTTGAACTCACGTGCACAAACTTTTTCTACACATATATACAAACTTTTGAACAACCATAAACAAAAAATATGATGAAAATGAAGATGAAGAAAAAAACTTTGGTACTCACGTGCACAAATTTTTGAATAAAAATGCACAATTTTTTTTACACATCCACAATCTTTTGAACAACCAAAAAGAAAGAATATGACGGAAACAAAAAGGAAAATGAAGATGACAATGAAGAATAAACTTTGGTGCTCATATATACAAACTTTTGAACAAGGCATGCACAAACTTTTCTACACACATACACTATATATGCACAAATTTTTAAACAATCAAAAATAAAAAATATGATAGAAACGAAGAAGAAAAAATGAAAAAGAAAAAAATAAAGAATAAGAAAAACTAAGGAAAAAGAAGAGCACGAGGGAGAGTGAAAAAAAGGAGAGAGAAAACACACATTAAATGTAGTGTACAAAAAGTGATAACAAAAGTGGTGTACACCCAATCATATCATAAAAAAAAATATTTGAACTTTAGTGATTTGAATATTTATGAAAAATATTACAGTATCATTTCGTTCATGTGGCAGATGTCATCATATAAAAGTTATTGTTGAGTCCCGAAACTGTAAATATCTAAATGATTCTAAGAAGGTTGATACAAATAATCATAATCTTTCTTTTAATTGCTTTATATTCCGTTTGCTTCGTATGGGCCAAAACCCACTCTAATCTAGCTACTTACTTAATGGATTTTTGCCTAAGTTAAGGTGTTGCAAGGGAAAATTGAAAATTACACTGCTACCAAAAGACGAGCAATGAATATTACAACAGCAGATATAGGTGCGTTATGCATTATTTATTTATTTTTTTACAGCTTAAGTTGTTATTCGTTGCATGTTTTTGTTCTTATAAGTTATAAAGCACAAAAATATACATGGATATCCAATTATTCAGACACATGATGACTTAATATTCATTTTAGTCCTTAAATCGTAAGTTTGAGTGATTTTGATCTTTAAAATTTAAACACTGCCTTTCTAATATTTGAAATTGTAAATCACAGGCTATGCTAGTCCTTCAGTTTGTTATAGACCACAAATGCATGAGGTCTTTGAGAGCATTTGTGGTTACAAATAAAATAATATATTGTCATAATTGAAATTTGCAGTCACAAGTGTTATCATAATCATGTTTTTAACCTCAAATGGTGTCACAATCTCATTTACATTGTTGTCACATTCTCATTTAATGTGGTAAAACAATAAAAATATGAATGATAACGAATTAATGGACTTATTTGACATACAACTTATAACTTCAAAGATTGGAAAAACAATTTTTAAATTACAAAGACTAAAATAACTCAAACTCATAAACTCACTTTTAAAAACCAAAATCAACGTCAGCTTATGCATAAGACACATCAAATGTTATAGGTTATACCATATATGACATCTATATGTATATATGAAAAATTAAAGAAAATATTTGTTTTTTATAATATATATATATATATATATATATATATATATTACATAAACTGTATCTACATCTTTTGTTTTGAGACATTTTCTGTTACCTTTATAACGTAAGACTCTTGCATAGACATAATTCTAACACTTTATATTTAGACACTATAAAAAGTGGGTCTCACGAGCTTTATTTAAAATACATTCATCTATACAACGAATTTTTTCTTTTCGTAATAACTTATCTATAATATTCTTCCCCAAATCTACAGGGTTGTTGAAAAGTGACTCAGTGACAACATGCTCAACAAACAATTCAACCCCCGACATTGAAAACACTGATGGTAATGACAATTTACACAAACTAATTGACGGACTCTTAATTTATGGATTTGATGAAGCATCATGCATGAGCAGATTCCAATCCCACTTATACAAGAAACCTTCTCCTCACAAGCCTTCATCGTATCTCATATCCAAACTTAGAATCTATGAAGCACTTCACAAAAAATGTGGACCTAACACTTGGCCATACAAGAAATCCATGGAAAAGATCACAAGTTCCAATAAGAAACATGTTAACAGTGATCATGTTGACTCTTCAATGTGCAAATATGTTGTGTGGGCCCCATCAAATGGATTAGGGAACATGATGATAAGCATTGTTTCAACATTCCTCTATGCAGTTCTCACGGGAAGGGTCTTACTTGTGAGATTCGAAAGTGACATACTTGGACTATTTTGTGAGCCATTCCTCAATTCAACTTGGATTTTGCCTAATAATTCCCCCTTTTGGCATAAACAACATTTTGTCACATATCAGAGTATTTTAAATAAAGACATCAATGCTCATGGCAATTCAACCAAAGATTTAGATTTAGTACTACCATCGGCTTTGTTCCTTAATCTGCAAGAGAACCAAGATGATCTAGACAAATTCTTTCATTGTGATCACAATCAAGAGATATTCAACAAGGTTCTCTTGTTGATGATTCAGTCAGATCAATACTTTGTACCTTCTTTGTACATGACCCAATCTTTCAACATTGAATTAAACATGATGTTCCCGGAGAATGGCGTGGTTTTCCACCACATTGGTCGATACCTCTTCCACCCTTCAAACAAGGTATGGGGGGAAGTCACCAGGTTCTACAAGGCATACTTAGAAAAAGCAGATGAGAAAATTGGCATCCAGGTCAGAGATTTTTCCCTTGGAGTAACTCCAAAACAAGAATTTATGGACCAACTATTGAATTGCACCATAAAGAATAAGATACTACCAAATGTAGACATGCAAAATTCAATATCATCTTCAACAATAGGGAAAAATCAGACCCTAAAGGCTGTTATTGTGGCATCTTTGTATTCATATTTTGGTGACAATTTAAGGGCTATGTACCTTAAGAGACCCACTGTAACTAGTGAAATAATTGGAGTCTATCAACCAAGCCATGAAAAGCATCAGAAGTTCAATGACAATGAACACAACATGAAGGCATGGATGGAAATGTATCTGTTGAGTTTATCTGATGTGTTGGTAACTACTTCTATGTCCACTTTTGGTTATGTGGCTCAGGGTTTAGGCGGCTTGAAGCCTTGGCAACTTCATAGGATGGAAAGTGATTTGACATATTTTCCAGCATGTGAAAGGGAATTGTCGTTAGAACCATGTTTCCATGAACCTCCTAACCATGAGTGTAGTGGAAAGGTTGAAGGCCATTTTGCTCATTCTTTCCCTTACTTGTGTGAATGCAAGGATTTTGTTGGTGGGGTGAAGCTACCTAGTTAATTAATGGTTCTTCTTTTTTAAGAGGGGTTTTAACGAGGCTTTTAATTTGCCCCTTCTTCCTGAAATTTGTTATTATCAATTCTGTCTCTGTTTCAATAAAATTCTTGAACTACTAAAAAAAAAACTTTTGTTATTGTTGGTTATAGTTTTGGGGTTCCACTAGTCGAAGTATCTAATTAACCAATGATGTTTTTATGTAATAACATTGAACTCTTTTACATATAAATGAATATATGATTGGTGTTTAATTGATATGAAATGTCAGTACAAAAGACTTTTACGGTTTTAAGTAATCATGTATCGATACCTCAACCAAAGTGGTTAACTCTCATATTTACTAACTAAAAACTCTCATGGTTAACTCTCACATCCACTCTTTAAAAGTCATGCATTTGCATGGATTTAATTGGATAACAATGTAAAAAAAATTACATTATCTATGCATAAAAATTAAACTCATCATTTTATCTAATCTATTAAATAGTTGAATTATATCGTTACGACCGTGCTTGCGTAACATGTTTGATTTTCAAGTGGAAACACTTGGAATTGATTCTAGAAATTACCAAAAGAAAAAAATTTCTCACTTAGAATCATTAACAAAACTAAAGTTCTCACTTAAAGCTTCATAATCCATTCTGGTTGTTCCTACCTAAAAACCACATGGCCACATGTTGGTCAAATGGACCCAAAGACAGTTAACAAAACTTAATTACAAGTCTACTATGATCATTTTGATTAGAGAAATAATGTCTTAACAACTTTTAGGAACATTCTTTTAATAAGTCCATTCACAAAAGTGTGAGGTCCACCATGAGACTCACCTTTGTGAGTATACACAAAGTTGTCTTTGTAGCATAACTTTCTTACCAAAGTTATCTTAAAAACTTTACTCCATGAATGCATAACAATTAAACTCTTACTTTTTATCGAAAACCTCTTTTACATTTCTATTATTACAGACTGCTTTTAATGTAATTATATATAAAGCAGATTTTATGAACACTTGTGCAATACAACCATATTGATTTTGTTTAAATTATTTTTCTGACACAGATTAAGGTTCAAATGAACACATTTTTAATTGGTCGTTTAGCCTTACTTGTCTATAAATTTAACAAAAAATGTTTGAACTCACATTATTTAAATTAAACTTTAAATGAATTTCATCCAAAATAATTCACAAATTCTAACGCAAACGCTAAATTATTGTTCGATTAACCTACATATGACCCCAAGCATTATTCACACAAGGAACATATCTTCTCAATCTCCTCATTTGAAAATAAATATGGTTTTTCATTACTAATCTAATTATTTATTGTTTATGTCATGTATGAAATCTATCTCATTAATTAATGGCATGAGATTACACTTAACAACACATGACAAGATTTTCAATTGAGAGTATCCATTTCCATCAGATAGGAATAGATCTTCTCCATTGAAAAATGTACTTTTTTACCATTAATTTTGTTACGGACTAAAAACTAGGGTCGGAGAGCTCTAATCCTCTAAAGGGGAGAGGAGCTCGCGTCCCCTAAAAGGTCCGAAGGGTCCAACTCACTAAGGAGCAGAAGAGGCTCTCTCCACCTGGTCAGACCGGCCCAAAGAGAGAGCCTCATGGCACTTAGAGTAGGAGAAGGTCGTAGGCCCAAAGGCTCCGAACCTCGTCCAGTCCAACAAGGCTAAGAGAAGGTAGCGGCGACCTCTCCTCCCTAGTCCGCAACCGACTCCTAGATAAGCGGGAAAAGATAAACCAGGGAACGGATAAACAAATTCCCCTCGCCTTATCTTTATCTTACCTCTATCTTTGCACTCTAAGCTCACTTATAAAAGCACACGACCTCCCATTCTCCTCTTAGAAAACTCTCCTAATCCCTGTGCTTACTTGAGCGTCGGAGTGCCTTTGCAGGTACACCCCGCCGCCCCACTCTCTCTGAAAGGAACTTGCTCTAAGCTTTCGTCCAAGCCTCCAAACCCGCTCGGAGCTTTCGTGCAAGCCTCCGAACCCGCTCGGAGCTTTTGTCCAAGCCTCCGAACCCGCTCAGTTGAGCTTCCGCCGAGCCTCCGAACTCGCTCAGAGCTTTCGTCCAAGCCTCCGAACCCGCTCGGAGCCTTCGCCCTGAGCTTCCATCAAGGCGCCTTCCTCACTCGTTCAGGTAACGTCGTACCCTTTACGAATTACTTACGAACATTGGCGCCGTCTGTGGGAACCGTGATACTATCTCGTAAGTGTCAGCTTACCCCCCTCAACTAGTGTCCTGATGGAAGCCGACAACGTCGCTGCAAACCCCCTTCCCCCCAAAGCCCGACAGGGGATCCTTCGAGGGGAAGTCGGGAACTCGCATCATCAAGAACTTAACCCTCGGGATGGACTACCTGCATCCATAACAGGGGAAAATGATATAGATTGTCGAGGACCCAATGGACGACATGTCCCATCCCAGGTAGTTGTTCCAAATTCTCAGAACAACACGGATCCCTACGAGGTTATCCTCGGGCTCCGAGACCTCATCAAACAGCAAGAACGACGTCTCAAAGCTTTGGAGCGGAGAGACAAACCCAGGAAAAAGGAGCGACTAGATCGAGATCAAAGGGGGGGACAATAGGGGACCTACTTCTTTGCAGCGTAAGGACCACCCTAGGCCCCAAACTCGGGAAAGGTCCCTTACCCCCCAGCACGTCAGGAACAGAAAGAGGACCCCATCCCCAGCCCCGAAGCGGAGGAGGTCTAACAGGACTCCTTCCCCAAAGCAACGACGCGGAAGTTTTCCTCGACGACACTCCCCAGTCCCATCTCGGCATTCCCAGCACACGAGCCACCGTGAGCGGCATAGCCAACACAAAAACTCTCCGAGACGGACTGTAGATTCAGAC